>JBAMCJ010005419.1:0-154045 GCA_037075205.1 Drosophila prostipennis | reverse complement strand
ATATTTGTTTTAAACATTAATCAACCAACTAAATGGTTATAAAAAGCATAGTTATACAAAGTTATACATAACTATAACTATACAAAGATACAAAGCGATGAGGTCTGCCTCCTTTCCATACAAAAGAGGTTCTGTTCTTATCTCATTCAAGTATGTCAAACTCGAGGGCTGTAAATTTTAAACCAGTTATCACCGTGTCCAGTCAGCCAAAAATGCCTCCTTTGCAAAAATTATGGCCCATTTTTGAAAAGAAATGACGTGTGCCTACTTTGCAACCTCTTTTTTGTTGGCTGTCAATGACAATTTTGTAGAAAATATTATTGTTGTCTTAAATAAGTAATTTCCAATTTTAACTGACTTCGTTTGTTTTTTAAATTATAATTACAATATCAATCAAATACAGGATTACCTACCAGATGCCTATTTCAACAGAAAATAAAAAAACGAAATTCAGAACGATACAAATGCCATTTGACATTTTTTTTTTATTAAAAACAAAAAATAATAAAGATATTGATAATAGCGAAAATTGTATTTTTAAGAGTAGAAGATAGACCTTTCAAGCTCTTAGTAGTAAATGCCGGTCTCCTCCTTGATCCATTCCAAATACTTGGTGACCCTAGTAAAGCCAGCCGGACCACCAACCTGGCAGCCATAAGCGGAGACAAACGAGGTGATACCGATTAGCTTATCACCTTCCTTGGTAACCAGGGGACCACCGGAATCACCCTGGCAGGTTGCCTTTCCGTCCGGAGTTTCCACACAGATGGTGTTCTCGGAGGCGGTTTCCGTTCCATAGTAGGCCTGGCACTCCGCAACTGAGATGACCTTCAGGTCCACAACTCTCAGGTCCTCCACCACATTGCTGCCATCGTAAATGGCTCCCCATCCAGAGGCCTGAACCCAACTGTTCTCATAGGAATTATAACGATCATCCATGCTGGGAAGTTCGATCTTGTTGACCAGACTGTAGAAATCCACATGGGGTGTCCTGATCAGGGCCAGATCGTGATCGAGTCCAACATAGTGAGGATATCGGATGAAGTTATCCTTGCTGACGGTATGACGGAAGGCAGGTTCGTTGTAGTTAATGGCCCCGTAGTACAGGGAAGCTTCATCGGCACTGAAGAGATATAAAATATATTAATGGGATGATTGAAATACCATTTTTTAGACCTACTTAGCGGTACAATGGGCGGCAGTCAGAACCCAAGTGTTTCCAATAATGGATCCTCCGCACCACCACCAGTTTCCATTGCTATTCAGGCTGATTCCGACGATATAGGGCACCTGACCCTCAGTCGCCTGATTTCCATTGGTAATCCTACCCTCGATGCTCCTCCCATCCTTTATCTGCAGATCGCGTGGATGGACTACGGAGTGGGGCACAGTTAGGGCACTACAGACCCCGAGAAAAATCGCAAGCGACAAGAGCGTAAGACCCCTCATTTTTGAAGACTAAATCGTGTTAATGGTGGCCCGAATCTTATATAGCCCAGCCGACATCATTATCGATGTAAATTTGAAGAGCGAAATCTTATCGCGCATTTGCCGCTACCTCAGTGAATTTAATCAATGGCAAAGTTTAATTTATATTAGTAGATACTTTAGCTGAGTGTTTGACAAGCATATTAGCTTAGGGAAAATAACATAATAGGTACTCTGTATTTTAAGTGTTTAGAATGGTTAAGACTATAATTTTAAATATCGATCTGTTATGTACTTAGATATTTTATAACAAATATTTTAAAATAGGTAAATCCATTCATACATTCTCAACTCGAAGTCTATATAAGACTTCCCCAAAATGAACTAGTTTTATTATATTAATCAAAATATCAACTGAAATTTTATTGGTGTCATGCTGTATTTTCATTCAGTTACAAATGATTTTTTGACACTACTTAATAGTAAATGCCAGTCTCCTCCTTGATCCATTCAAGGTAATTGGTCACTCGAGTGAATCCAGCGGGAGCTCCAGATTGGCAGCCATAAATGGAACCAAATGAAGTAACTCCAATTAGTTTGTCACCTTCCTTGGTGACCAGGGGCCCACCGGAGTCACCCTGGCAGGTGGACTTTCCATCGGGAGTATCCACGCAGATTACATTATCGGTGGCTGTGTAAGTTCCATAGTAGGCCTGGCAATCCGAAACGGAGATTACCCTTACATCCACAACTCGCAGGTCCTCCACCACATTGCTGCCATCGTAAATGGCGCCCCATCCGGAGGCCTGAGCCCAGTTGTTTTCGAAGGAACTGTAACGCTCATCCAGACTGGGGAGTTCGATCTTGTTGACCAAACTATTGAAATCCACATGGGGTGTTCTGATCAAAGCCAAATCGTGATCGTTTCCAACATAGTGAGGATATCTGATGAAGTTGTCACTACTAACTGTGTGCCGGAAGGCAGGTTCATTGTAGTTGATGGCACCGTAGTACAGAGAAGCTTCGTCGGCACTGAAAAGATACAAAATCATTATTAATGTGATGTTTGATATATCATTTTTAAACCTACCCGGCAATACAGTGGGCGGCAGTGAGAACCCAAGTGTTTCCAATAATGGATCCACCGCACCACCACCAGTTTCCGTTGCTATTCAGGCTGACTCCTACGATATAGGGGACCTGACCCTCAGTCGCCTCATTTCCATTCGTAATCCTTCCCTCGATGCTGTGATGTTCGACCTGTAGATCGCGTGGGTGGACAATTGAGTGGGGTACAGTGAAACCACTGCATAGCCCAAAAAGGGCCGCCAGCAAGAGTACGAATGCCTTCATTTTTGTAAACTGAAAAACTTCTTATGGTGGTCATAGATTTATATAGCCAGAATGAAATCATTATCAATGCAAATATAAAGTGCTAAATCTAATCAAGCTTGTATGGTGTCACTAAATCATTTTAATTTATAGGTATTACCAAGTAAGTACTTTGACTGTATGACTGATAGAATGAGTTAAGTACATTGATTAAAATTCATCGTGAATGAAAAATACTTCAAACATGCTTGATAAATATTTTTGTAAATATTTGTGTTCTTATGTAAATAGTTACGACCATAAAATGTGTCACAAAACCGAAATGAGTTATAAACTATATACAAGTATGTATTCGTGATCAGCATCAATAGCCGATTCCATCTAGCCATGTCCTTCTGTGCGTCTGTTCGTCTGCCCGTTTCTATGCAAACTAGTCTCTCAGCGAGCCGGATCGGACCACTATATCTTATGGCTCCCCATAGGAATAATCAAATAAATATACGAAAATTCATTGTAACTTTGTAGGAAGTAGGTGTATTGATATTTGACAACTTAAAAACAACATTTTAAATAGGCAATAATATATCTGGAATCCCTGGAACTGTACCGATCAATGGAGCATTAAACTATAGGTATTTATTTTATCTGCAAGGGTATATTGTTTTCATTTTATTTTTTTTAAAACAACAAATAACATAAACTACTTTTGGTTTTTCATTGCATTTGTATTCAGATAATATAAGTCTCTTGAAATTAAATTTATTGAAATACCAAGTTATTAATAACAGAGAAAATTTTAATTTTAATAGTAAATGCCGGTCTCCTCCTTAATCCATTCCAGGTACTTGGTGACCCTAGTGAAGCCAGCCGGACCACCGACCTGGCAGCCATAATCGGAGCTAAACGAGGAGATACCAATAAGCTTATCACCTTCCTTGGTGACCAGGGGACCACCGGAGTCACCCTGGCAGGTTGCCTTTCCGTCCGGAGTTTCCACACAGATGGTGTTCTCGGAGGCGGTTTCCGTTCCATAGTAGGCCTGGCACTCCGCAACTGAGATCACCTTCAGGTCCACAACTCTCAGGTCCTCCACCACATTGCTGCCATCGTAAATGGCTCCCCATCCGGAGGCCTGAGCCCAACTGTTCTCATAGGAATTATAACGATCATCAAGGCTGGGAAGTTCGATCTTGTTGACCAGACTGTAGAAATCCACATGGGGTGTCCTGATCAGGGCCAGATCGTGATCGAGTCCAACGTAATGGGGATATCGGATGAAGTTATCCTTGCTGACGGTGTGCCGGAAGGCAGGTTCGTTATAGTTAATGGCACCGTAGTACAGGGAAGCTTCATCGGCACTAAAGAGATATAAAATATATTAATGGGATGATTTGATATATCATTTTTAAACCTACCCAGCGATACAGTGGGCGGCAGTGAGAACCCAAGTGTTTCCAATAATGTTTCCTCCGCACCACCACCAATTTCCATTGCTATTCAGGCTGATTCCCACGATATAGGGCACCTGACCCTCAGTCGCCAGATTTCCATTCGTAATCCTTCCCTCGATGCTGTGATGTTCGACCTTTAGATCTATTGGGTGGACAATCGAGTGGGGTACAGTGAAAGCCACTGCAGAGCCCAAAGATGGCCGCCAGCAAGAGTACGAATGCCGTCATTTTCTTACACTGAAAAACCTCCTATGGTGGTCATAGATTTATATAGACCGAATGAAACCATTATCAATGCAAATATAAAGTGGTAAATCTAATCAAGCTTGTTTAGTGACACTAAATCATTTTAATTTATAGGTATTACCAAGTAAGTACTTTGACTGTATGACTGATAGAATGAGTTAAGTACATTGATTAAAATTAATCGTGAATTAAAAATACTTCAAACATGCTTGATAAATACTTTTGTAAATATTTGTATTTTTATTTAAATAGTTACGACCATAAAATGTGTCACAACAACCTAAATGAGTTGAAAACTTAAAAGCCACGAAACCCTTTAATATAGAAAAATCCATCAAGGGTCATGTGATATCCTTGAAGTACAACAGGAAATGGGGAAACATAAAAGCAAATACGATTATGGCAATCAAAAGGGAAGTCCAGTTTCGAAACTGTGTACATATTCTTCAGTAGTTCCTCTTAAAGAGCGTCGATGGTGTGTGAAATTCGATATACGTTCTTAGGAAAACCCGCAAACGGAGTGGGTGGACTAGTCCACTCATTAAGAATCTATTGGGAATGTTTACGTGCATTCTCCATTGCTCTCTAAGGCGAAATGTGCAACATCTCGGGGCAGGAAACTCACCACTCGGAGCGGAGAGCTATTAAAAAGCGACCCCCAAACGAATGGTGAGTCAGTTCCCGACTTGTCGTCCAGGCATTCAGACCCCATTGGCAAGGATAACGCGCAAGGACCCCCCACGAATATTACGAACAATTAATAATACAATTAAAAGTTTAGCGCGCGTACATCCCATAACACATATATAACTCGATTCCTACAGACAGTTCAAAAAACAATAAGTGTTTATTTAATTTACTGCTGGTGTACAATATCCTGGAAGTACAAAAACAAAAACGATACGGGGATACACGATATACCCTTTACAGCAAGTGAGTGACCGGACTCAAAGAAGTCCTTTAAAGGATTGTGTGTTGTTTGCCGTGCACGATGCCCATAACAACTGGGTTCGCGATTACCTTTTAAGGTGGGGCGATTAAGTCACGCTCTTGCCATATCAACGGCATCATCATGCGGAAAGTCGCTTCATTGGGAGTAATGACATGTGACCAACACGGAACTTTAAAATCAACAGATTAAAACAAAAAAAATCAATTAAAACCTGACATATACGAGCCAGAACTATAATTAAAAATCGTTATAAGGAAATAATCTTTAATGTGAAACTATACATTTAACAAAGAATAACAATGTAATAATTATTAATTCCTGGGTTAAAGAGCAAAGGGTGTAGTAAAATCGTCATAAGATTAGACTCAGTTTTAAATTTGAATTAAATTTAGACACGAATATAAAGCTATTATATATAATATGATTTGAATCTATTGATTCTTATTTGAGTATTTCTACAATTAGAATTCTGGTTTGGATTATTTTATTATATCAATATTGCCTTATTGCTAGAGAACATTTAAATTAAATCCAGATATTTAGTCTCTGCTATTTGATAAAAATATTTCGGACGCTTTTTAGTTACCACCAAAAGTACAATAGAGGAAATCGAAATGTTCCACAGCAGCACCAAAAGAGATATTCGCTTCTCTCGAAGTGACTAGGCCATCTATCCTAGATTATATTCCCCGAGAGAATCATCAGGATGCACCAGGTTCTAAGCTACGAGACGGCGGTGCGGGCCAACAGCTCTCGCGAATTCCGTGAATATGTCTCCAAGCGGACATGTGCCTCCCTGGTCCTAACGATTGCCTTCTTCATGCTGATAACAGGTGAGCGAAGGCAGGATGCTCTCGGTTAAATCAAAGGACACTCCCTAACGAGTCACACTTGTTTTGCAGGATACTTGCTAGGCAATTTTGTGGCCGAGCGCAAGTACCACATACGCCAGATGATGACAAAGGGCGTAGTTAAGGATGTGAATGGGGAAAGGAGCGTGAGCCTGAATAGCGCGGAATATGCCAGCCTGCAGGAGCTGCAGACATATCAGAAGGCCAAGGGACAGCTGCTAAAGTCCGCCCAGGAGCTCGATAAACTGCAGCAGCAAGAGGAGAGCGAACAATACCTGGCCACCTCGATGAACACTGAGATCTTCAACAGGTACATATCCTGCACGCAGGACATACCGCCCAACACGATCATCGCGACCAGCCAGTTCACCGAGCAACTGATTGACAACACGCTGGCCAGGCAGCGCCACTGCATGAGGATTATCCAGGTGGTCATAGACAATCACCTGGCCAACAGTCAGCTCTAGATTCCAGATTCCGGGATTACAGAATATATGGTTTAGAGGGCCAACGTTCGAAACTTATTCACTTATGTATGTGCTTTTAGGTGTGCTCAATGTGTGTGTTCCCAGCTAATTAGAAAATAATTTTGTAATTTACAAAACCTTTTTATACATGTCTGCATTAAAAGCAAAAACTTTAAATAGATGTTGGAAACAAAATGTCTCCAGAATATTTTCTTATCAAATGGGTATATTTATAACAGATAAATTTAGTTATATTGCCGATACATCGAATTTACACCCTTAATGGGTAAAAAATGACCCGCGCTGTTGAAAACCCATTTTTCTAGGGAAATCACATCATCATCAGAAAACAAAAGATACAAATATTTGAGAGTTGCTCCTAGGAAGAAACTTCTTTGCACGTCATCCGGTTCCGCATGATCTGTTATAAACATCCATAATACCAGTATATCCATGGGGCATCCGGCAGTATTTCTCTATCGCTTGAATAATCTGTAATCCCCAAAGGCGATACTTGTGATCATGAGTCAGTCGCCATAGCACAAAGTAGCTTTCCACTAACTCCTGCTCGTAACATATAGTAGTTTCTTTGAAAGGGAAGTATTTTCCTTTGGCTTTCTTCGGTAAATGCAAATATATCCGGACCCAATCTAGTAGAAGAACCCCAATAAATGTCATGGCAAGTATCTGTTAGTCCAATGCCAATCTCGGCATACTTCTCCCAGTGATTCATCAAGGTCTCTGCGGCTCCCAGGACAAAGAGAGCGCCAGCAAAACAATCGGAGTGTTTCATCCGATGGGTATGAGTACTTTTCGTCAACTCCGTTACGTAGGTTACACCTTTTTTATTTTTGATAACCAGATTTTGCGCTATAGACAGCAGGAAGTCCTTGAATACATCACCACTTTGAAGATCAGCTTTACCGGTTTGCATCCATGACTTAAGCAGCGTATCATAATATCGGTTCATAGAGCAATTGTGGGTTTCCCATTTACCATATTTTGTGCAAAGGGCATTGGGATATAGACCATTCAATTTCTCTGTTTTTGCTATCCTCTGCCGAATTCGCTCCACTCGATCCTTGTAAACTGAAGATCCCGTGATTTCGCTGAGATAAAAGAACTCCAAGTGCAGGGCTCCAAACTCTGAAGTACGAGAAACGTCCTCCAGATACTTTGTGAGGGTGCTGCCTTCTTTAGGTACAACGAGTCGCCTGGGTATTCCAGTTTCCGTTTCGAAGGCAGGCAGAATTTTATTGGCAATATGGATGGCCTTATCCTTGTAGAGGGGATCCCCAGTGAGCGAGTAGAGTGTTAGCATGGGACAGAGCAGCCTGGAAGTTAGCTCGAAAACAGATAGTGCTTCATCGACACGATCCAAACTGAAAGACTTCTCGATCCAATTGCGTGAACGCTTCAACTCTTTGTGCATACCCATTAAATGCAGCGTATCCAAGCTCTCTATTATAGTTGCTCCGAGTTTGTAGGCTCCAAAATCACTAGCCACATGAACACGCCCTGAGATCGGACGGTATTCATTGGCGCCCCATACAGAGCGAGCATAATTTCTCCAAGCATGCAGCATCATTTCCTTAATCTTCAGTCGCATCTCGGCGGGATTTATGTCCTCCATTAATATCTCTTCATCTTCCTGAAACGATTGCCTTATCAATGACCTGCACTGAATGTAGGTAATAACTATCACGCCGAAAGTGAAAATTCCGGTAGCAATAATCCGGATTCTTGATGCGGTATTTGCTGTATACCATTTAAAATGCGCTCGTCGAATTGCGATATGAAAGAAATACATTCTGAAACTAAGTGAGCTTGCGTTAGAAGTAAAGTTGACCGGCATTTGTGCAACTTAGTAGACCCAACTACTGGCGTTAGTTTCTGGACACTTGTTTAAACATTTGAGTTGGCTTTGTTATAGCTTTACCTACATATGTTTAAAGTATGTTCCACTGCCTTCAATTAAGTAATACATTTTTAGTTACATTAAGGGCCAACATTAGTTTATATAAATAAATTTTTAATATATTTTAGCTTGAATATTTAATATACCTATTTTAAATCTACTGTGTAGATATAATATTGCGCATTTGCCGAATGGCTGTCACCAGACGCGGCTCGCATCCACTGCTGAGGGTTAGATACTGATCCGGAGCAGCCTTTAGCAGCGTGAGGATCTGTGACAACTGCAGGTTGATGGATAAACCGAGCTCCTCCAGAACATTCGAGAGGTATTCAATGTCCACGCTGAGCTGAGTGGCCGAAGAGGCGGGCAGCGACTTGATTTGCAGTATCTGCGCCTGGTACAAAACGCAGCACTGCTCCACAACTAGCGAAAGCAGTACGTCGGCACAGGGAATGGCTTGCGTATACTTAATGTTGCACACCTCCAGAGCCTGTTTCAGCAGAGAAGATGGCGAGAGCAGCAGTGGTTCCAAGTGCTGCGGCAAGGTGAGCAGGTACTGACCAATCTGGGTGATGCTCTCCTGCGGCGCAAAGCTGAACGAGGGCATATCAATGCCCGAGGCGGCGTGATCCTGGACAGGCGGTCGAATGTGCGCCAAGTGCGTCTCAATGGGTTGCAGTAATATATTCAGCGTTATGTCGTGTGTATCGGCAAAGTGACTCTTTAACGTGGCATAAATCTGCGGAAAGATACCCAGGCTATCAGTGGCCTCCGACTTCTTTTGCTGATAGTCAGCTATGCTGTTCAACAGCTGCGTGCGAGCCGCATGGTCGCAGGTCTGGAAAATGCTTATAGGTCCTCGATTAGTTGGCTTGGTCAACTTGGTGGACAAAGTGGACATGCGTGTGTGCAAATCCTGTTCGAATTGATGCAGCTGCACCTGAAAGTCGGCCAGACATTGCAACTGCGACATAGTGTACTGCAGCAGGGACCAGTTTTCACTCTGCGCTGCATAACTACTGGAACCCAAACTCAGCCCAATCTGCCGTTGGATGCGCCCAAAGCTCTCCAGCTGTCGCTTGAAGATGCCATTGAGCAGGGTAATAAGTTTGCAAAGAGCCAAGTCACTTGTGATAGAGGCACAACGTTCGCAGGCCTCCTTTAGCCATTCGTAGAGCTTCCGGGTACTCTCCTCCAGATGACGCACACCATCGCTGGGAGTGGCCTGAGTGGACGAAAGTCGATCCACCTAAAATGTTACATAAATATTAAATGAGTCTTTAAAAAGGCCTAAACACTATATTTTCCTACCTGCGTGGATAGTTGCGTTTCCTCCAGGCGGGGATATTGTTGTATAAACTTGTGGAAATACTCGAAAATCGCTTCGCCCAGGAGACGGTGCAGTTCCTCGGACAGGGTAATGTGCGATTGCTCCAGCAAAGAGTTCAAATGGAGTACGAAACTGTGATTCACTTGGGCAAACAAGGCCAGCATCTCCAATCTTTCATTGGAAGTCTTCAAAAGCTGTAAAATGTGGGCATCCCGTGTAGGTTGCAATGCCGGCAGCAGTTCGGCAATGACCAAAAAGGGCTGTAAGTTGTCCTCGCCAAAGAGATTGGAGCACCACTTGACCTGCCGCTGGCAGTGCTCCAGCAGCTGATCGTAGTAGAGTGTAAGGAACTGTTGCTGCTGCGTCTGGGAGTGATCCGTGCCCTGCAGTTCCAGCGTTTGCTTCCACTGCTGCTGCCAAAAGTTTTTCTGCACAGCGCGATAATATTGCTGGAGTTGAGGCAGCCTCTGAATGCTGGTGAATATCTGTACGTAATGCTGGGCCTGCTCCGTATTGCCCTCGGCGAAGCACTGGACGACGCTGGGTGAGGCTAGCGCCTCAAGGCGGTTCTTAAAGTCCTCCACTTGAGTCTGCCTTTCGGCGTGTCCTGGCAGTTGCTCCTGGGCATGAAGGGATTTTTGTAGAGCTATCAACTTGTCACAGACTCCCTGGAAAAGAAGGATTAGCATAAGATTGTATATTGTATGAGTGGTGTGAGCCGCACCTTCAAATCATTGCGTTCGAATCCATCCTCCAGTTCGGCCAGCAGGTTTCCCCAGCCATCGGACTCCTGCAGCGACTCCTTGGCCACCTGGAGCTTCTGGCTCTTGGTGTTCAGCCGCTCCAAGGTGGCCATGCACTCGCCGGTTTCGTTCTGCACCGCAGCCACCTCCAAACGCATGGCGCTCATCTTCTCCTGCAAACGGCGAACATCTCCTTGCAGGGCGGCCGACTCCTTGGCGATCCGTGGCATGCTGGCCACCACCTGGCGACTGGATTCCTCCACGGCATTGTTTACCTGGGAATTGGAGATATTATTATTACCAAACCAAACAGCTGGAGGATGAGTAGCTCCACTTACGTTGAATATGTACAGCTGCAGCTTGGCCACGTAGCTCCGGATGAAGGAGGAGGCGGCGTCACTGTCATCCCGGCCATTCTCCTCCACGAACTTCTTGTAGTTGGCGTTTATCCACTCTGCAGGACTAAAATTTGGCCCCGAAAGAGCCGACACATCCATGGTGCACTTGCTTTGGTTTGGTGACGTTGATCTAAACAGTATGACCGTTTCAAGGGAGTCCAAATTTACCAGAGAAAAGGTTGTGGAATTGCGGATGCGGATAATTTATTTTGATGCTAATTTTTGAAATTATGTCACAATTATCTTACACTTTTACTTATTATAATTAATTATAATTAAATAATTATTTGTGTTTATTTTTTAAATTGAATTATTAAATTTCGAAAATTCATGTATTCACTGACTGGAATATGGAAATCTAGTATTTCTTGAGCTCTTAATTTAAATCTTAAAAAAATATAATTTAAGAAAACAACATTTAAATAATTGTTGTGTTTTAATAATATTATTAATATGTATGCATATTGATAATGTGCAGATGTTCTGCGGATATCTCATCCGACTAGTTTTGCGAGGCGTTATGGTATTTTAGGGGGACAAAATCTGCGGCCACACCGCAGAAAATACAATTATTTTTCTAGGGAGTTTTTGTGTTTTACGTTTAGTTTATTTGGTTTGTAAAACATGTCACTTGGTAATGCCGATCCTTGGCACTTGAATAACACATTGGTTGAGCAAGGAAGCACAGAGACCGCGGAAAAGGGCGACACTTTCGAGGACAACTTCACCACGCCCCCCGGAAAGGAGAGCCACTTGGAAAAGGAGGTGAAAATCGAGCCCCTGCCGGATTCCAGCGACTATCTAAAGTTACTAGGTGGGCACTTAGACCAGGAAACCACCAAGAATCCCATTAAATGACCATCTTTTCCAGAACGGAAGCTGGCCCGGGTGCAAAAGGGCAACAAACTGCTGGACAACCTGCGCGATAAGCGGCAGGATTGCATGCGGGGATTACTTTCCTCGGAGGGAGTGCCCATTTCCATATTCGAGCAGTTCCTTGAGCTAGACGCCCCCATAGAGAGTGGCCGCCTCCACCGGCACCTGCTGCCCATCCAGGCGGTAAACGTGGGCGAAACCTTCCATATCTTGGAACACGACGCACTGCAGCAGTCGGCAGAGGAGGCAGCAGCAGAGGAGGAGCAGGAGGAGGAGGATCATCCCCCTGCTGAGCACTAACCAAATCACAATGGACTCCACGTTCGGCAAAGTCTTCATGTTCCTCACGGATCTCGCCTGGAAATCTCGGCTCACCATCCCCATCATGGTCACCACTGCTTTCCTCGTCATGGACATCCGCCTGCAGATCGAGATCAACATTCAGTCCGGGCAATTTGTGAGTGTTGCAACAGTACTTGGGTGAACTGAATTTCTGGGAACCTGAACTTTAAAACCGTTTGTGCTGAATGTTTACTCAATTCTCAGAACATGTGTGTGCAATTAATTTGTAAAACTAAATTAGTTGTTCTAATTACAAAATTGTTATTTATTAAAATACTTATTAGTACTAAAATTTTAATGATGAACTACAATTCAAATATTATATGCAGAAGGTTTAAAAGTTTAAATACTTAATTCAAGAGCTCTTTCCTGTTTGCCCCAATCTTACAAGCACTTTCTAAATAAACCCTTACTTTCCTGTTTGCCCCAATCTTACAAACACTTTCTAAATAAACCCTTACTTAATACAGAACGCCAGCGATCTGGAGGATGCTGAGGAGGGCCTCGACGATCAGTTTGGTGTCCACGACCACGGATCGGACGACGAGAGCGGCAGTGACAGCTACACGGATGAGGAGTACAACAGCGAGTACACCAACGACGATGGCAATAACAGCGAAACGTCCCACTACAGCCTGGACATTTACGATCCTTGGGGTTCGGAAGACGAAGTCGACACCAACTATTCGCGGCAAATGCAGTTCTAAGACACAATCTAAATTATAGGCATAAGCGGGAGTAACTAGCTTTATTTTATGTACATAATTATACTCATTAATATTGAGCCCACTATTTATCCATCTCAAGCAGTCAGTCGGTCATAATTAAACAAACGTAGTTAAGTGCAACATCTTTATTGTCCATTTTACATGTAGAGCTTGATCAACTCGTCGCTAACCGCCGAGGGCGTCAGTCTTCCCAGGTCGGTGAAGAGCAGGGTGATGTAGACAGGTGGCGTATAGTCGACCAGAGGATGCACTTTGCTCACATCGTTCAAATGCTTGCGGGAGTACTACAAATAAACCATGTTTAAGTTGTTATTGTTAGGGTGATTCTATGAAAACGCACCTTGTACTCGTTGGGCAGATCGCGCTGGTTGAGTGGGTACAGACGACTGAACTTGAAGCTCTCGGCCAGGACGTAGAAGGGTTTCTTCATCTCACGGGCGCACAGGCCCATGGTGTAGGTTCCTATGCGGTTGATAATCCCGCCACTTTCCACCACCGCCTCGGCGCCCACCATCACAAAGTCCACCGATTCCATCACATAGCCAGTGGCGGAGTCCAGGATCAGGGTGCAGTCAATGCCGGCGGCATTAAGGTCCTTGACCATCTCTTCGCTGTGGATGGAGAGTATTACTAATTGCATATTTCCGAGGAAATCGTACTGCAACCCACCCAGAGTTTCCTGTGCCGCCCTGCGTCACGTAAACGTGGAAGGACTTTTTGTTCTGCGAGGCCGTAATCAAGGCTTTCAGGACCACTCGGGAACGGGAGTGTGTCAAGATGCGGCAGCCATCGGTGATGAACCTCTGAGCCTGCTGGGCAATCACCTGGTTTCGAGTTTAGAAAAGGAAATGGTAAATGAGCTCAGGATTAGCTTTCCGGTTTGAGGTGTTTTACCTGCCGGGAGTTAAGCAACTTGGTGAGAAAGATCTTGCCGCGATTCAGCATTATCTGGCGGCACTCCTCCATGTGCTTGTCGTCCAGACTGAGGGTGATGAACCGGCAGAAGAGCTCCCCGGCGGAAACAATGGCTGCAATGGACAAATCCGTGTTCCGCATGGCGGCCACCGCTTCCCTCATGGTTGTGTGGAGAATGTGAATGGTGCCAACTGGGGAATGGCTTAAACAGGTTAAACATTAGCTAGAAATACAAGACTTTTAGCCAACATACACTGTTTCTTTTCCAGAATCATGAGGAGAGTCCTGATGGCCGCAATGCCAGAGGAAAGATCCTTATCCTCCTCCAACAACTGCAGGAAGTATTTGACCACATCTGGGGGTGGAAACTGTTAGTAACCATTGTCCAAGCCATTAACCTTCCATTTAACTCACCAAAATCCTGGCCATTTTCCGTAATTTGCGGCATTTTGATGAAATTGTGAAAAGCTACCACCGCACGTTAAACGTCAACAAAATGAACAGCTGTTCCTTGAAGGCCCTTCTACACGTTGCAATCAGCCGATAGACCGATACATTATTCGATTGGCTTCTGCCGCAATCGATTGACAGATTGCCGGGGCTGAAACGTAAACAATCAAGAAATTCTACGAAAATGTTTGTTTTTGTTAAAAACTCATTCGGCCGGTAAACGTAGCAAAATCCACAGCATGTAAATTCAAGTAAATCGCCGGCAACGCAGTAAATGAAGAGTTCCCTTTGAGTCAGCAGCCAAGAGCGCGGGAATCCCAGGGGAGATCCTCTGGAGCGAAAAACCACACCATGTTCAAACTGGAGTCCTACATCACTCCCATTCTGCTGAGCTACGTGGCCAAGTATGTGAAGAACTTTCGCGACGAGGATGCGAATGTGTCGCTGTGGGAGGGCGAGGTGACCTTCCAGAATCTCGACCTGCGCCTGGAGGTTCTGGAGGAGGAGCTGCAGCTGCCGGTGGAGCTGGTTTCCGGCCACATCCACGAACTGAGCATCCAGGTGCCCTGGACAAAGCTCATGTCCGAACCAGTGAAAATCGTTATCAACACCATTGAGTTTGTGGCCAAGTTGCCGGATGGGGAGAGCAAACAGCGCAGGGCCTCCTTTCAGCGGGAACAGCGAAGGAAATCCAAGCGATCATCCATAGAGCAGCCGGATCAGCAGCAGCAGCCCAAGAGTCCCGGAGCGGCCAGCTCCTCCAGCGTGGTCAACAAGATCATCAACAACATCAGCCTGCAGTGCCACAACATCATCTTGAAGTATGTCGAGGACGACATCGTCGTTTCCATGAATGTGCAGACCCTGAACTTCAGTTCCGCCGGCGAGGATTGGAAGCCCACCATGGTGGACATTCACCCAGTCTCCGTGGTCATGCGCAAGTTGCTACAGGTCTCTGATCTAACCATCTGCCTGGACAAGAGGAACACGGCTGGGAGGATTGAGGTGTGCCAGGAGCCGGTGCTCTACCGCTGCACTTTGGAGTGTCGGGTGCTCCGCAAATACAACGCCAATACCGTGAGCACCTCGAGCACCACTAGAATTGGAGTGTTTACAAAAGCGCTGGACATAAATGTATCATCTCTGCAATTCCCCATGGTGATGAGACTGGTGAAAATGCTGCTCGAACTTAAGCCAGCTGAAGGAGAGGAGGATCCACAGAATCCGGAGGACCCGGAGGCCGTAGCCGAGAGCAATGAGACGCAGCCGGGTGCGGAACCCGCTGGTCAAAGCGTCTTTTGGTGGGCCTGGAACCTGCTGCCCAGCTTCGATGCAGAGGCGCCTTCCTCCTCCTGTGACACTCCTGCAGGCCATGCCTTCGATATGGGCATTTACGCCGAGGAGCTGAACTTCCAGCTGAAAAACTCGGAGTACTTTACCGACCAGAGCATGGGTGGCATCAAGCGGATACGTTATACCCCCATCCTCAGGATCAGCTTGGGTGGACTCTATTACGAGAGAACTCTGCTTAAAGAGTGCGATTGGGCGAATGTCAAGGCGGGACTTTCCAGCATGTGCATGGAGCCATTGGGCGCTTACCGCAGCGAGGATCCCGTGGACCGCAACCTGGTGAACACCCAGGAGGTGAGTAGGATCTTAAGGCTAGAGTGTGTTCCTTACTTACTATCTCTTTTCCCCCAGTTCCTGGAAGAGCGCTCTTTCATCGACAAAAGTCTTTTCGACGAAAACTACATGTTTGCGGATCGCTCCTGGTGCAGCTACAACTACGAGGATTATGTGGCCAGGAACACGGATGAGTATATGCTGTTCCGCAGTCCTGTTTTGGCATTCGACATCATCGAGCACCGGGTGCCGAAACCAAGCAGCCATCCGGTGGCGGAGAGCCAGCTGAGAGACCTGGGACTTCGCATCCAGTATCGTTTGCTGTCCGCCGGCATCACCTTTCACTTTTCACAGTCATTTGCGCAGGTTAAAAATGTAATTAGCGATTTAATTCGTCCTTACGATTACCCGGGATATCATGCAGAAACGGTGAGGGACGAGGATCGCAGTGTGCCCGAGCAGGAGAACAAGAACGCCGATATGACCATACCGGATTTGGAGTATCTGATGGGACTGGTGCCCACGTGCAACTACAAAATTGAGTTGCGGAATATAGTGCTGCAGTTGTATCCCCGCCAGCAGCAAGAGGAATCTTCGGCGATCAATCAACACCAGCTGACGACGACAGTAAAGCAATCCCTGTTACCATATCTGCAGCTGAAGATCTCCCTAGTCGAGGGGACAATGTGTGGACCAGTAAATCCCATCCACCTGGTTCAACTGATTACCCATCTGCAGGATAAACCTCGGGAGGTGGTCAATGCCTGCTACAATTCCTATAATTTCAACGTTAAGAACTTGGCGCTGATGATTCTTAATACAACACCGGATAATGGACGAGCGAAACTATTAAACATTCCACGGATGCAGGTGAACTGGAACCGCCTGCTGGCCCCTCATCTCTGGCGTCCGAATGAAGCGGCCTTAGAGACGTCTGAAATCAAATCGGAGATCATTACATTAGAGTTTTCAAAGCGTGAGCTGATCCTCGCCAAGCGCTTAGTCCCGCTGATATCGAGTTTCAATGGCCCCGATCTCTGCGACTTGGCCCACATTGTAGCCCATGCCAACGGCCATTCGGATGTGATCAAGCTGCAAAGTGTTAGCACCAAACTGGGCCTAAGTTACCACAAGTATCACACACATTTGGCTGCAGTGGGTTCTCTGCAAGGCATCCACACCGATGCCGTCCACACCAAGATGAATGTACGCAATGTAGTGCTGTCTACCTCAAAGAATGCGAACAACAAATGGCTGGAGGTGCAGTGTCAGTTTCCCCTGGAGAAGGAGGTCAATCAAAAGCTGGACAAGATGCCAGGCACAGTGGTGTGCCTTTGGCTGGAACCATTTCGCATCACCACGGACATCTACCTGCTGCAGTTTCTGAACTTTTCGGATAACAGTGGGAAGCAAAAAGCAAAAGAAAGGGGTATGTAATACATAAATTACTAGAATTTGCCTTATTATAAAACTATATCTTATTTTCAGAAACAGAATTAGAAACCGACTCCAATGTTAGCCAGTCAGAGCCACCTCTAACCCAATCGGTTTCGAATTATTCCACAATTTCTGCCCTGAATGACTTTCAACCACGTCGAATTAGCAGGAACAATAGTCGAAAGATCTCCGTTCCCGAGGAGACTGTGCATCTGAGTTCGGAACGAGATGAGAGGCACACACAGACAGAACCTGTAAACATACCCATGACCAGTAAGCCTCAGCCAAGTAGCTTCGATGCCACGGATCTCGTGAAACGGCTGACCAACATGGTGGTACTCGTGGAAATCGCTCAGGCAAAGATTGATGTATGCGAAGTGATGATGCGAAAATCGCCTACGGAAACGGATGTGGAATACACCTCCATCCGGCTGCCCCATTTAAAAGTTAAATCCGGCAATTGTGAGGCTATTCAGCGAGGAAACATCAGAGCAGTTATTCCTGTGGCCACCAACATGGAGCTATTCAATTGGGTCCTTGATCTAAACGAGTTCAATGTGTGCTACCGCAAAGCTGATGTCACTGAGATGGTTGTGGCTCCAGTTAGGACCACTATTACCCTAGCTCTATCTCACAAAAAATCCGAGAAAGTCGAAGCAAAAACCGATCAGGAGAAGAAAGCTAAATCTGCAGAATCCACTGAGCAAAATACCTACTCAATAAATGTGCACATGGATATGTCGGCCATCAATATATTTGCCCAAAGGGTAAGAAGATTGGTTAGATAATCTTTCAGCTTATTTCATTTAACTTATTTCCAGGTGAATTTGTTGCATGAACACTACTTGATTCTTTCCAAGATGTACTGTTCGCTGTACCCGGATGAGCCGCCGTCTAAAGGGCAAGCAGCTAAAATAAATCCCAGACTGGAGGTCTATACAGGCAGCGCACAAAACTATCCGGTGATAAAGGAGTTTCTGGAGCTGGATCCCAACTTCGAAGCACCCCAAGTGAAAAGTGGTAAAAAACCAAACCGATCAGCAATTCAAAACCCATTACAATGCATTTATTTTGCTTAGCTCCCAAAAACTCTATTATATTCTTTTGCCAATGGACCATTCCTCGCATAAGTTTTGAAATGGAGAACTCCAATGACTCGCAGCACAGTAAAATCGTTATGATTCTGGAGGACTTACTCTTGAATATTGATAAGCATAGTGACTTCACCAAGATCACCACTAAAATAGAAAACTTTGGCCTCAACTACTATGAGGAAAGGCACCAGGAATGGGAAAAGATCGACGACTTCCACATAAAAATGCTGGGTGACAGCACAAACTTACCCTTGATTAGTGTGGTGATAACCACTGTTAGTCTTCAGGATCTTATATGCCAAAATTGGCATTAGAAACCCGCACAACAAGCAGCACACTATCTCCGAGGTGCTAATCGAGGTGCAACCGATAGAAATGGTGCTGGACTTGGACCAAATAACCGAGTTTATGGTTCCCATATGCGAGGTCTTGGAAATCTTGGCAAGTTCCGACCCCGCACAGCCGGTAAACGCACAATGTGCACCAGTTCCCAGCCAGATAACAACGGTTCAGGATCTGCCGATGGTGCATTTGAACAGCAAGGGAATCTATGTTTACCTTTCCCTATCTACAGGCAGAAAGAGTTGCAGTGTCCTGCTGCTAAGAGTTAGTACTCCACTACTTTTTAATAGTGTTCAAATGACTTATTCTATTTATTTTGCAGATTGAGAGCATTCAACTAACTCCGAGTCTCGAAAATCCTCTGGTGCGACAGCTTGTGCGCCCAGATATCTACCAAAAAGCAGCTGAGCTCAACATGCTTAGCACACCGGGAGCATTGGTAGAGGATCGCCAGTATGAGCTGAGTGTTAGAAAGGTGTCCCTGTCCACCGGGAACTGGAAGCAGACACAAAAGTACCGCATTGAGAAAAGTCTGGCGAGCAAACATGACAATCCCGCCTTTGAGTGGAACAACCAGAGTCAATCCACCGAACTGGATCATATGGAGATATTTAAGGACTTCGACTTCATTATGATCTATGCACCGGCCATAAGCTACGATCGATTTCTAGTCTGCGGGCAAAGTGTGGAGTACAATTGCGTCACTGATTTTGTGGCTTCATTGAACACACACCAAATCAGTTTGATTAGCTGCATCATTGTGCGCTTCCAGCGGCTGAATTGTATAATCAATCAGGTGTGTGTGAAGAATGCAGAGTTGCCAAAGGTGACATCGCACAAAATGAAGGGAGAAGTTTCCAAATACAGCAGCATGGACCACTCGTTATACTTTCCACCTGATTCCAATGCGCTGAAAACATGTCAGGAAAATCTCAGTAGAAAACCATCTAAAAAGCAGCTGACTGAGAAATTAAGAAACACCAATGCCAACACGAGTTTTGCGGATGCAAGAGGCAGTAGTGATTTCTTCTACGGATCTTGCCAAAGCGATTCCGGAATTCACTTGGGCGGCAGTCGCATGAGAGGAAATGCAAGATCGCTGGGATCGGAGGAGATCCATCGCACTGGACGTCTAACCGATTGTCTTGAGTTATCCGCGAAGTGTATCTTTTGTGGCCGGCATATTTGTGCTAAAAATCTACGATGTGTTGGAGTTGGAGGAGCTGGAAAGACCGGTGATGAAGCCACTCTTTCTGGTCACCGTATCCCAGCCCAGCTTCATGTCCACCCAAAATCTCAAGGCAACCGTAACACAAGCCTCGATCTTTAATGTCAACATAAGCGTGGCGAATGTTGAGGCTGAAGGAAAAGAGGATTTGGAACAATTTAATGAATCTGTGTTTGATACATTACCTGGCCAACTCGGAAGCTCTGGGATTCCGCCTCCCCTGCTCACGATTAAGACTCAGTATGATCGGCTGCAACAGAAGGAAGTCGATGTGGAGCTACGGAAACCTATCCTGTTGAGAATGTGTGAGAGCAGCATCAAACAGTTGGCCAGTGATGTGATCCGCATATACACGGTTCTCCACGAGACTCCCTGCTTCGCGGTTCGTACCCAGCGTCCTGTGCCGGAGGGATCTCAACTGCGTCAGATGAAGACGAATTGCTACAATGCGGATCGATTGCACTTGTCCTGCGATCGAATAACTGCCAAATTCTACGATGAGGAAAGGACCTACAAATGCAGCTTTGTTTGGCTCGATCTTAGCACCCGAATTAAGTTTAGTACTCGTCCCCAGAAGGCTGTTATAAGATCAAATCTGGGATCCTTTTATGTGCAGTCTGGAGGCAAGATGCTGCTCCATCCCCTGCTCATGCGTTTGTCGGTGGACTTGGTCAGTGAGCCGTGGTGTGATGATCTGTTGATTAATGCTACACTTAAGTTGAATTACCTGCACGTCGATGCGGGTGTTCTGAGCATTCTGCAGCTGCAAAAGGCACGGGATGGAATGAATCGGATAAGGGAAGTATGCAGATCAGGAGTGGCAGCAGTTTCTGCACCGTCGTCCCGTTTTGGGCACTCCGGAAGAGGTCTCTCCCTGCGACCTCATTAAGTGCACTCCCTCACACGAATCAATAGAGCGGTTGAAGCGTCCTTTGAAATCAAATGCAGAATTTTACCAGGATGACCTCAGGTGGGTATTTTTAAATGGTATTTCGTTATTATATTTTACTGATGAGCTTATATAATGTTTCAGAGCGGGCGCCTTTCAGTTCGTTTATTTAAATTCCGAATCTGTACTGCCAATGCCCTACCAAGTGCAGATCA
This sequence comes from Drosophila prostipennis, assembly GCA_037075205.1. Lineage (NCBI taxonomy): Eukaryota > Metazoa > Arthropoda > Insecta > Diptera > Drosophilidae > Drosophila > Drosophila prostipennis. Next base: position 132,790 of record JBAMCJ010005419.1, on the reverse strand, counting down.
TTAAGAAAAACTATGGCATTATCTGCTGGCGGTATCCACAGCCGCGCCAAATGACTAGCATACACATTTATCCGGTGCCAATGCCAGTAAGTAGTCTTTATCAAGGTGTATTTATTAAAATTAACTGATCTTTGTACCAATAAAGGTAAGCCGGCCCATTCACATCAGATGTCGCATGGAGTACTTCAGTGAAACGCACGAAACTTTCCTTCATTACTGCGATTTCATGCTCTCGGAAACCTCAACTAAGCAACTGACGCCTCCCGATCGTCCGATTTGTGCCACCATTTGGAGGGTGGTTATATTGCAATCCCTGATCTCTGTAGATGGAACATGCTTTGAGAGCAGCGAAGATGAAGATCTTTCGGTAGGCTTTCAATATATAACTATAAAAACAAACCTAATTATTAATTATTGTTTCAGATTGAATACCTCCAGTCGGACTTCAAAGTCGATGAAAATAACGATTTCATATTGCATCCAAAAGTTCTGGTGGGTTGCATGCGAATCGATACTGTTTTTAGGGCGGAAAAAGTGCCCAAGCTTCAGTTGTTGCTCTGCTGCCAGGACATCGAGTTAAACTTCCTGAACCAGCCAGATAATTCGGGAGAGCTTCCACATCAGCTAAACAAGTACAACCTTAAGCAGACCACCAATATCAGCCAAACGTTTCTCACTGTGCATGTCGAGGATCTACAGATGCACTCGACCATATATTCTAAGAAGGATTTCAGTTTGCAGACTGACTTGCGCACTAGAGTCAAGTGCTTAGATTATGGATTCCTAAACATGCTGGATGTCCTGGAGCCAATGAAATTCACAAGCTATGTAAGAATAACCGACTGTCCACGTTCTGTGGTGCAAGCCAACTTCCTGGTTGATAAACTGAGGCTTAACTGCGGACCCTATGTTATTCATACTCTGCTCAGTTCCAAATACCACTGGCAGGAGGTTCTGCAGCAGAAGGAGCTGCGACACGCATTGATGCCCAAGTGTGTAATAGTCAACCGGATACAGTCACCGATAACCTTTGGACAAACCGGCACAGTGGAGAAAATACCCGTTGCTCCTGGCGAAATGCAGCTCTATCACTTTCGAAGCTGCCAACACGTTCAAGAACTTACTTTCTTCATCACAAATCCTGAAACCCGTCTGGTTGAGACTAGTGATTCTGTACACATTGCCCTGAAGTTCGAGGACGAACAAAAGGTTCATCATTTGCGAGTGGGTGACTACTGTATCACCCTCAAGTTGGGAAAACTGTCCGCCACTCAGATTTATATTCTGGTCAAGGGACAAATCGAGTTGATTAGCATGGTGCCTTTTAACCTGATCACAGAGTTTCGAGTGGAGGAAGTGAGCTACGAGGAGAACAGCCCACCGGAGCATCTTTTGTTGTCGAAAGAAAGATCATCGTACTACCAGAATGTGAAGCGAAATGCCGAAATCAATATGCGGTATGTGGTTTATAGAAACTAATTAATGTTTATAAGTTAATAGGATTCATGTTCCCTTAGTCTCAAGTTAACCGCTGGATCTGGAAGGGGCCGCACTGGCGATATCCCACTGAAAACCAACAATAACTTGCCCTGGTTGGTCAAGGTGCCCACGCAATCTGCCCAGCAGTTCATTAGCATTTGGGTGCGCATTTTGCGCGAGGACATTGTGATGGATAAAGCGGTTGAGGACTTTCAGCCCCAGAAGATACTGATCTGCATTTGGCCGATCTTTGAGATATGCAATATGCTCAGCTGTGAGGTTCAGGCGACTGAAAATACCACCGGAGAAAGTTCCACTTTGGACGCCAAGGGAGGTAGATGGGCTCTAAACACGGCAACCACCCATGCTACAGAACACAACGTTGAATTCACTTTCTCGTAAGTAAAAAAAGTATTTTCTATCGATTAAATCTTAATTGCCATTTTAATTTCAGTGGTGTCTTACGAGGAACCTCCAAGGATGAATATGCACTCATGTTGAGGACAATGGACTGGCACAAGTTCTTTTATTATGATCCCACCGTTTGGACCATTGAAAATGCTCTTCACAAGCTGGGCAAGTCCTCGAAGCCCAAATGGCCACTAAATGATTCAGAAGAACTACGCGTGAGCCGCGCATTGCATTTCAAAAACTCGTTCGATGTAAAATACCGGACAAATGCAACGAGGGATTTTTCGTGCTCCCTGGGATTGGAGGTGACTGCCTGGGGCATGTTCATTAATGGCACCGGCTTAGACGTAAGCATCTTTATGCTCCAGGAGCAGGCACGCATTGAACTGAAAGCGAATAGTTTGGAAATGATGCCAAAGCTCAAGAGTGCTTTCACAATCGATGTGCCTTTTGATAATGGATGGATCGCCTCCACTCCTATTTGTTTGGAGGATTTCCCACAAAAAACCGTTAGCAATGCCGGACGATCAATGTTTCTGCGGTGCAATTCATTTGTAGATATAGTCATAGTGGAAAGGGACGAGGTGATGCGTCTGATACTGGAGTATAGAAAGGAAGCCGACGGTCGCCGGTTGTTTAAACTGCGATCTAAGTTCGTGTTAACCAACTTTACGGATGTGGTTTTAAATGTTCTACCTCTAACCATGGACCACAAGGAGACCTCTGCAAGAGAGGAAGTGGAAGCATATTCCCTTTGCAAAAAGGCACGTAGTCTTATTTCTGCGGACTCCAACAAGAATTGGTAATATTATGTTATGTTGCTCATATTATGTTGTTAATTTTCCATTTCTTTTCAGCATTGGTAATGCAATGGACGTTTTCTACGATCTGAACGCCCACAAGGCCAAGCACAACTGTGATACAGCATTCGTCTACTTTGTTTGCTTTAGTGTCGGTGGTAATCGGGAGATATCCATACCCATTCCCTTGGCTATACCCTTCACACGTCGCTGCTTCAGTTTACAGGCGGACCACGAATCCATTCCACTGATGATCACGCTAATCGAGAAGGACAATGTTCACTACTTGAATGTTTTCCGGGACACGGCACCTGCTATTGTCATCAGCAACAATACGAATGTCAAGTTTATTGTTGCCCAAACCAGTGCCTCGGAGAACAGCAATGTGACCTGCACGAATTCAGAGTTTGTGGGCAGGCACTTTGAGTGGAATCAATTGGTCTTGCCCCAAAGTAGATGCTATTATACCCCACCGCAGATGTACGCCAACTTCCCGGATGTGGAATTCACCATGTGTAATTTATCCTTGGCGGTTTATAAAGGTTAGTTATTATGGTATTACTGTATGGTGAAGTTTATGTCAAGTTATTGTTCTATTTTTCAGATAAACCTTGTGCTAAGAACAAGATCGCCTGGTCAAAGCCCGTTCGGACGGACAAGTCGTGGCAAAAATTCCTGCATGTTCCAAACCATGGCGATGTGAAAGTGGTAGTTTGTGATAAGCACCGAGCTATTCGCCTGAACATCTACTATATAGCTCAGCAGCTGGAGTTTTCGGTCAAGGACCTGCGATCACGGCTAACAAAGCCAGAGAATGCTTTGATGCCAGCACAGGAACAGGATTCAGATGGGCACTTGGCGGAAGATAAGGCCACATTCAAGGATCCCTTACCGGATATGGTGGCGTGTGCCCATTTCAGCGAGGAGTGCGAAACCAAACGGCAGACAAGAATCAAAATCTTTGTCAAGAGCTTCGTGTTTAGCCTGCAGACGGACAACCGTGAAAATGATTACCTAAAGACGGAGGTGTGTAATATCTATGCGGATGACTCAATGCTAATCTACGACGACGACGACGATCAGCGGGAGCTGCACTTGCAGTTGCCAAATCTCCAGGTGGATAACCAGTTGTACTCCAGTGGGAAGTACGATTTCCCAGTGCTGCTGTGTGCGGAGAAACTGTACAAACGCAACTGCAGTCTGCCGCAGGTTTACGACTTGGACTGTGTGTATGAGCAGCAGGCACAGCGCACTCCCGTCTCTCTGTTCACATTTATATTCTACCAAGATGAAATGCAGCTGCAGAATGTTCGATGCCAGATACCGCCCTTTCGGGTGTATATAGAAGATGCCTATCTGAATCAACTGCTGGAAGCACTGGTAGAGTGTGAACCCTCCCATTGTGTGTATAGTCCGCCTGTGGAACAGGATAAAATCCTTTTACCCGCCGGAACTACACTTCTGCCCGACCAAGTTGTGGCCCAGTCACTGTACATATCGGAGCCCTTGCGTCTTAATAGTTTTACCGTGGAGCCCCTGAGTCTTCTGCTATCCGTCCATACTTCCTCGAGGCTCTACATAGCATTAGATCACTCTCCACTTTCCTTTTCTCGCTATGAGCGACAACAAATCCTTACCGTTCCCCTACGCTTCGGACAATCGCTGGGACTTCATTACCTTAGTGGTGCCATTTTCGGAGCCGGCTGGGTCGTGGGCTCCCTGGAGATCTTGGGCAGTCCCAGCGGCCTGGCGCGCTCGTTCTCCACCGGACTTCGAGACTTTGTATCCATGCCCGTTCAGGGTTTGTTCCGTGGACCTTGGGGCTTCCTAGTCGGAGTGACCCAGGGATCAGCGTCTCTGCTGCGCAATGTGACCGCGGGAACCGTGAATTCCGTTACCAAACTGGCTGGTTCAGTGGCCCGGAATCTGGACAGGCTGACGCTGGACGCGGAGCACATCGAACTGACCGAGGCGAGGCGTAGAGCACGACCTCAGGGCTTCGCCGATGGACTGACCCAGGGGTTGACTGGCTTGGGCATCAGCTTACTCGGCGCTGTTGGCGGACTGGCCCATCACACCCTGGAGGCACGCAGCTCTGTTGGTGTCATCGCTGGCCTCACCAAGGGCATTGTTGGAGCCCTGACGAAGCCCATCAGCGGAGCAGCTGAAATGCTGGCCCTCACTGGTCAGGGAGTCTTGCATACGGTGGGCTTCAATGCCATGCCGCAACAGGTGGAACCGAGTTTTACGCGAAACGTCGCCCTGCACGGAAGTTCCCACCGCATATGGAGCTATCTGCCCGAGGAGTTGAGCCACGATCAGATGCTGTTCTTTTGTGAGATCACTCTGCTGGTCAGCACGCAGCTGCGCCCAGCTTTACTGTTCCTAACCTCGTCAGTATTGGCCATCATGCAGTCGGATAGTGAGGACCTGGCCTTCGCTTCACCCGTTTCCAAAGTGGATGTGCTGGCGGACCGGGATGATCCCTCTAAGCTTTACTTGAGCTTGAAATCCGAAAGAAGGGATGATCTTGAGGGGGTAAGGCACGAATAAGCAAATACTTTTATCACAATAAAAACCTGTATTTTATTTCTAGCAACTCAACTACACCAATGAGCGCATTATGAAGTTCCTGAACGCCTCGCGACTCCAAAGCATAGCCAACGATTCGCTGAACGATCTGCTCCAGCTGCATGAACAGGATGTCGACGACCGAATCCAGCGGCAATCGCAGTGCATCTTCTATATTAAACCCAATATAGGCGAGCACCTGATCCACTATCTAAAGGTCATAAGTCGGATTCAGCATTGATACTACTAAATATGCATTTGTGCGTATGTACGTTTTCGGATTAGTCTAAAGTATTCCTAGAATCCTGTGTATTTTATGCCAAAAATTCAAAAGACATTTTTTGTTACATTTTTGCAATAAAAATTTAAAAAGTACGAAAAGGTTTAAGAAATTCCATCTAAAAGGAACGGAAAAAAGCAAATGAATAATAACCATTGATTTAATTTAGTAGCATACTTTTTTATCTCTTACGTTACACTTTATTTCCTTTTTTCCTGAACAATTCCGCTAAATCCCTTTCAATTGGTTTTGGCTAAAGCCGACCACAAGCCAATATTGGATCTTAAAACTTACAGCTAGCACATGGATGCATTTTAATCAGGCCCAGATAAATCCAGCTAAGGCAAAGCCCTTGGAATTGGAAGAAACTTGTAAAAATTAACCTGTCGCCCGCAAAACCGTTGAACCAAAGTGCTTCTTATTTTTCGAGTTAAATATAATTTGCCTGGCTGTGGCTACAGAGAAAGAAAAGTAGCTTAAGTTGTGTACTTTATTGTGATAATTTATGGGTTTACAAAATAATGAATTTAAAGTGGGAATTTAAGCTTTGAAAGATATCTTCTTCTAATAATTTCAAATTAACATCTTAAATAGGTTATTTTTTTGTATTTTACAGGAATTGAGCTGTTTTATTTATATGATATAGATTTCAATATGTAAGGTCTATTTATATTGATATTTTTTCCGCGTGTGGCTGCTATCCTTCCTGTTTGGCTGCCTGGATTTGGCCTTGTATGTGCGCCAGTGCGCGACCCAAAGATTCAATTATGGGCGGTTGGTGGTCGGCTCACCGCATCCGCAAGTTTGCCCGTGCAGGTCGCTTATTGAGGCCCCCGGATCCCCGGATTCCCAGGATCCCCGTTGGCCTTCTTTATGTGTTTGACATGTCTCGGGGGGCAGACTCCAACCATCGCCATGCCCTAGCTGGGTAGCCACACAGATTTGCACACCGTTTCCGTGGGCAAAAGCCAAATGTACGTATATGTAAGTCTATTGTTTTATGTTTATAAAAGGTGGGCATTTAACGACTCTTCTGTTGCTGGCCCTAAAGTTGAGCCCATTGTGTCCGCTTCCGCCTTTTGTCTCAGCTCGCATATTTATGTTGGCAGACACACATTAGCATTATGTGTGTGTTCTTTGGTTTTTTTTTTGCTTGTGATTTGCTCTCAAAAGTAGGCTGTGACTTCTTCCGATGATCTTCGTTAATGAGCTCTGGCCAATATAATCCATCTGGCTTTGATTGAGTCCCTACTAACGACCTGCATTTAAAAGGCTTTCTCTGGAACATTTGCAAATATCACGCATACGTAGTGGTGCACTGGTGGCAACAAGGCCATCAACCAATGCATTATGCCGGCGTCTCCTTTCATTTTGTTTTGTTCCCGGCCTTGGCAGCAGGGGCGCTGCAAAGGGGGGTCACATGCCATTAAGTTAAGCCAATTGTTAGTGGTCATTATTCGGCTAAAAACTAATCCACAAATGTTATGTCTTGCAATTTTGTGATGGATATTAATATACCATCAATAAGGAGAGCTTTTGGAGCACCATTACTTAACGAAATAAAAAACATTAGATTATAAAAACTTTAACGTGGAGAAAATGGATTCCTAAACCTCGTCAACCCCTGTGGAAGAAGAGAAACCCTTTAGCAAGTTCCTGTCGCCATCACAAGAGGCTGTACTTAAAACCTTTTCAAGGAATATATGTGTACAATATATGGAAACGGAAAAGCAAGTATTTAAGTAAGTCTGGTCAAAGAAGGAAGTCGTATGACTTTCGCTAATGCAAATATTGCGAAAACAATTCTCGAGAGATTGAAACACTTATTTCTGTGCGAGTAAAAAGGCTGGAAAGTACTCTGTAAAAAATAAAATAAATGTAATAATAAAACTAACTATAGACTGAGCTGAAATGTCTTTTAAATATTTAAACTTTTAGGCAGATACTTTCATAAATCAGCAAAACCCTTGTATTCCATCATGACAGGTATATTCATTTCTCGTAATAATTCATAACTTTTAGGAATAAAACGGCGTGGAATTAAGTGAGTTGAGGGTTGGAAATTTCACTCATGCTCCGTTGGTTCGGGGAAGTGGAAGTGCTTACATCGCGCACATAAAATAAAGTCGAAAAGAATCAAATGCAATTTTCTCTAAAATGGTTACTGATAAAAAATTGATACGCCAGGCGGGAAAGATGGCTTGTGGGCATAACTCGCAGCGCATAGACACAGGCACATGTGCATTCAAATTCGGATTCGTATTCGTTTTCGGATTCAGAGACCTTTATTCAGACGCCCTAGGCAGTTGGATTATTCATATTTAAATTCGTCTTACAACCCCTCGCAGGAGCAGGACGTTTTCTAGATTTGCAAGAGTGTTTGCCACTCCTGTCCTGGAGTTCCCATTCCTCATCCCCACCATACTCATCCCCATTCACACGGCGAATATAATATGGATGGAATAGCTGAATAAACAGAGTCGCTGCTAGAATGTTGACAGTCCCTATTTGTGCTCCCGGAAAGGGAAACCCAATACAACTAGGAACCACTTGGTGATGGAGCAAGTCGCTTTATTCGCAATAACGTTTATATTCAGACATTTATATTTACACGTTTTCCGCTTTTTTTTTGTTTTTGTTACAACTTAAGCAAGCAGCCGTAAGCGTTGAGAATTAAGAATTAAAAACAGTTTCTTTTTTAGGAACCAATCCGAATATTTACAGTGACTCAAATGGATCAGTAGTACAGCAGTATCTTAATGAGGAATTGGTTTTATTTTTAGTCTTTCCTTGCCGGCGAACGAACAACCTTTCCCAACCGAAAGTCAACGAAGTATTGGGTTTCAGACACACAGTTGGCTATTTTTGATTGAAAATACCCAATTAGTGGGTATGGGCATAGCTAGCTATATCCGATATGTTCCAGGGGCAAGGATTTCTTTATCCTAACTTAGCTTTGGTTTCTTTAAGAACGAATTGAAATTTAAACTATGCGGCCCTCCAATCTCATCAACCAACCATAAATGTATAAATTCGAGACCTTAAGATTAGCTTAGAGCCAGGTTTTGTCATCGGACGAGTCCCGGTCGGAGATGCCGGGATTGGCCCGCCGGTAGTTGTTGTTGTAGGGCGAGGAGGAGCAGACGATCTGGGTCTGCAGCTCCAGGCTCTCCCGCTCCGGTGGAACCACCTGGATGGCCGGCTGTCAGGAGAGCAGTTGGGTGGTGTTGGCCGTACTGCTGGAATTGGTGTTACTGATGGCAGCATTGGGTCCCGACCACCTGTGCTGCAGTTCCTGCTGGTAGGACATCCTCTTCCTGTGACCACCGGATGACTGGTTTTCCGCCGGCAGACTGTTCCTCAGCGTCGCACTGCGCGGAGTTCCTGGGGATTGAATTGCATAAGGAGATTATTAGATGCTACTCCCCTTTTCCCTGGATCTAGACCCCGAACTCACCGCCGTGCGAAATTCGATGCGATTTCGGTGAGCTGGGGCAGGTATAAAGTATCGATTTCTGGGTATCTATCAATATCCATGTGAAACTCATTAGCGTGCAATCCTTTTTGGATGAGCGGCAAAAAACTCACCATTGCGCTTGATGCGATTGTGATCCGGAGAACCCGAGCAGGAGTACCGGGATGTCAGGTTCTCCCGCCGACTGAAGGGTTCCGTGCCCACGCGCACAAACAAACACCAGCGGAAAACCATCTTGAAACCGTAGCGAAAACTGGGTAAGTACACAGAGAAAAAATCCGAGATAATTAAAATAGTTGAATCTACACGCAAAAATTAATTAATTATTTTTATTTTTTTCTTAATAAATCAAAAAATATTTATTTCAATTTACTTAACGATTCTTATTCTTTATGAAAATTAAATCAATACTACATTTTTTTTAAATGTATGTTCAATCTGCTTCTACAATTTCCTATTTAATTTATAAATTTTAAAAGATTTTTTCCGAATTCCGATTAAATGAACATATAAAAAGTCTTTCTACTTTTTTCCACAGAATCTCAATGCTCTTAGCTACATTTCGTGTAAGGCTAAAAGGAAATCATCCCATTCTATCAATGCAATTTTAAAGCAAAACAAAAAACTCAAACAACTTAATAAAACTTGTCCCCTAGACACCTCAATACTTCGACCCCCGAGGCGACTTGCTTAATTCCGTATTTATGGATAACAATTCCGGCAATCCTTGAAACACATCAATTTATATTATTTATGAGCAGCTTTTCTGTGTTTCTGGCTTCCATAGACCACCGTGTACTGCGACCTAGACAGCGCTTACTCATATAATCTATGGTCTGCACGGGAGTGTTTTTTACGGGCCATCACGGCAACTTAATATCCCCGTGTTCCCTATGGGCAGTAAATATAAGTAAGGACCTTCGATGTCGTTGTCGTCATCATTTGCATATGGGGCGCCATCAATTGACAGGAGCTGATCCTGGGCAGCGGGTTTCAGTCTCACGTGCTGCCCACCAGTGTGCTTTTTTTTTATTCCACGTAGGAGCCCCATTATCCCCGGTATCCGTTCCAGGCCAGCGTTTCCCCATCAGTCAGATATCCGCTGACTGAGCGGAATTAATTGCAATCCGCTACGTTTTTCCGGACACGGACGCACGAACACCGACTGCCAATTTGTACGGCAATATATGTATGAGCAACGCCTTTTGTTTAAGTGAGGATATGTGTATAACATATATGTATATTTTCACACCAACAGGTTTTGCCAAAAAAATAGGTCTGGGAATTTGTACTATTGCAAATAGCCTTAACAGGATATGAAAATCTCTTAAATGGGGTTATAAAAGTTGAATATTCGGATTACAAATATATTGTTGCATACTTTTTGACACTTGTAAATTTATTTATTTAAATCCATTTTCTTTGGGGCTTGTGGTTTAATAAAATATTGTACTAGAAACCCTGAGATATTTAACCTTTAAACCATTTCCTCATCTTCTATAAATGGCTGCCAAGTTGTGTGCTTTTATTTCGACCGCAGCTGTATGCCAGTTTTCCCGGAATCATGTTGTCATATATTTACAAACTGTATTCAAAGTGCGAGACAGTGACAACCACTAACCAAAGGGGAACCTTTTGCCCGACGCCCGTGCAGTAATGATGACGAGCACATTAATTTCCGGGGAGTCAGGGAGACGGGGAGTCGGGTAATCGGCCAACCCAACCAATCAACTAATCTGTCGACGGGGCTCTTGCTGAGATGTCGAAGTCTTGAATGCCACTGCACTTAGTGCCCTAATGGTGCTAATTCAACCGCAAATTACCCAATTTGTTGCGGGTTAAAGCAACCACGCATGGTGGATACTTCAGTAGATGGAAACCAAACTAAATAAAGTGGCAATCGATTCAGCTACTCACCGCGAATTCATCCAGCAGTATATAATGGGATTGTACATGGAGTTGCTCATGGCCAGCCAGTAGATGGCCAGGTAGAGTTCCTGGATGAAGGGCGCCTCGGTGATGGCCGGATAGCAGGATGTGATGATGAAGTAGCTGTGGAACGGCAGCCAGCAGATGGCGAATATCAGGACGACCACAATCATCATCTTCACCACCTAAAGGAAAGGTGCGGAAACTTTATGGTCACAGCGTGTGTTTTGCAGGTGTTTTAAGTTTTATTATAAAGACTTAAAAGCCATTAGTCTATTTTTGTGGGCGAGAAGCATAATCAAATGTGATGTCAACAGAAAATAGCTGAAGTGCAGCTCTTTCTCAGAAAGGTTGTCACAAAATGCCAGCTCTTATGAAATATTTGTTTATTTATTAAAATTACCTAGAATCTAAGGATTAAAATCAGTAAACTAAATCTGTTATTCCGGGAAACTAATTTCCTCTAGAACTTTTCAGAAACTGCAGGTAAAGTTAATCAAAGCAATTTAACATCAACAAAGGGAGCCAAAGTTAGGAGAAGTTTTAGGAAAAGTAATACAAATTAAACTAAAACTAAAGTAGCTAGAAAAACATTTGTAATAAAAGCAGCTTAATATTAATTCCAGATAATTTAAAGCGCAGAAAATTATAAAGAATTGTGAAATTAAGGAGAAAGAAGTTTAAATAAAATAAATTAAATTATTCAAAGAATTAAACACATAATTTATGAGGTAAAGTAAAGCAATAAATACATTTTATGATAAGAAATATTATATTTATAAAATTATGTTAAAAAAATTCATCTTTATTTAAACTATTTTAAACAGAACATTTTGAAATCTCGCTTTAAAAGAAATTTAATCTCTTTAAGAGGAAGGCAACTATTTTTAGTTGGCTTGCGAAACATGGTTAAGATTCGCAATCTGGGGTCTGCCAAAAGCAAGTGTTAATTGTGGTGCCCACATGGGAGCCCTGAAACCTCTAAAACCCCAGTACTTACCCTCCGTTTACTCCGGACATTCTCCACCTGACGGGGCGTGCACTCGCCAATGGTCTTGGAGCCCCAGAGCTCGATGCCCACACGCGAGTAGGTGACCGTCATCGAAACGATGGGCAGGAAGTACGTTAAAATGATGATGAGGATGTTGTAGCTAAACGACAGAGGCAGAAGGCACAAATAGTAATAGTACATAGATCAAACACCATGTTTACAAGCCTTTCAGTTAGCCGAGCAATGCTTTTAAAGCCCCACTCTATCGCTTCATCGGACATTGTTGCCTGTGCCTTTGGCTTTTGTTTTATTTTTTATTGAGCAAGTAGCAATTTGGAATGAATCTAAAATTAATGGCCTTGCATGTGGGACACAATGCAGGACGTAGGACGCAGGACGTAGGACCCCCACTGCTGCCCAAATTGCCATACAAAATGGCTGTAAAAAGCAACACGTTTTATATGCCCCTCTTCCTGATTTTCGCCCCCGGATATTTAACAACCCAGCCACCCATTCTGCCATTCGTTTTTTATGAGAACGTCTTGGTTCAGTTTTGTCTCCGAATGTCCGCCTTTACGACCTCATCCTCATCCCCATCGCCGATAATCCCCATGTCCCACTAGAGATCCAACTTCCGATTGTCCTCGCATGTGCAACCGTCAGCTAGAATGACGCTGTGATTTTTTGATTTGCACCTTTATCTCGCTGGCAACAAAAAGCATGGAGATTTCCGATGCACTTCACTCAATTTTGATACCCATATTCAATGTCACAAAAAAGCTAATCAGTTCTTGAATGGTTTGCATAGTTAATTTATATTTTTAATTTTCTAGAACTACTCTCCCAATTAATAAAACCCAAATATATTTTGTTTTCAGAAAACAATTCTTCTCTAAAAATATACTGCCATCGAATTTATTTGCTGTGTACTGAGGAAAATAGTTCCTTTGTCCCAACTGCTGGATTGGATTGGAATGCATTGGCTAACAAGCTCCGACAACTTGGACACGCATAGATTCGGCTGACTTTAGCTCAGCACTCGATGTTTTCACCGCGCGCAAAAAAAGAGGAGGATGAAGGATACTCACAACCGCTCCAGCCTCGAGTGATTCGTATCCCCGTCGGGCCACTCCGGATAGCAGACAGTCCGGTTGCTGTCCCCCTGCACGGGCACCTCCTCCGTCCGGTAGATGATCATCATGGGGCAGGAGATGAGGGTGGAGGCCAGCCAGATGACCGCTGCAATGGCCAGATTGCATCGCTTGCTCATCCGCGGCTGCAGTGGCCTTATGATGGCCACGTATCTGCGAAAAGGGTGCTCCATTTTAAAACAATTTTCAGACTACCCCATACCCCATCGGAAAAGAAAAATTTCTGCCGGAAGGGGGTCCTTTTGGCAGCCCAACATAAGCTGATTATCGGAATGCACGAGGTCACCCGAAAAAAAGGCTCCACAAAATGAAATTAAAGCGCGCGAAAGCCCGAAAGTAATTTAATCTGCGAGTTTCCTGCGTGGAGCTGTGTTATTCATCGGATCACGGCAGGCCATTAAAAGTCGCAGTCATTGAGGGAGTTTATATAGAAACCTAATAGCTGGGATAGCATTACATATATGAGGTTCCATGTTCTGGATTTTTAATAGATTAATTTTCCTGGATTGAGGATTTTTGATGACTTCTTCTGTCTAGGTCGCATTATTTATTTGTCCTGATTTTGTTTTCTAGCCATTACTTGCTAAGGAAAAACATTATTTATGTTTGGTAAGTTTGTACCGAATTTATTCACTTAAGATTTCCATTACATTAATTTTCTTTAACCTACTGAAACATTATTTATTGTGATACTTTTTCAATGTCTTAAAAAAGTTAAGTAGATTAATTTTCTGCAAAAATAAGGGATAGAATTTTAGCAATAAATAAATGTTTGCTAAATGCTTTGCCTCAGCAGTTTGAACTTTTGGAAATTTATATTATACACACGACTTGTTGACTTGACAATATATTTTAATTTATAGGCCTGCTTGCGATTTACGAATTACGAACAGATAAATCTTCAATAAATATTTGCGACTGAGCAAATCGACAATTATTTATAAACAATTGCATTTGTTTACCAGACAATAAAATTCAATGAAAACGCTTTTGAGTGCCAAAGGGGTTACTCTTCCCTCCAAGAAATAATCACTAAGCATTCGGAAAATATTATTTATAATCTTTCAAGTTATTTGTCCGATATTTTGTTTACCAGACGGAATAATTCGATTTGCCCTCTCGATATTTCAAATGTAGATGAATCATCAATAAATGCTGCGGCCTAAGTAGATGGAACATTATTTATTTATGTACTTTTCGGGGTAACACACGTATTTTGATGGGTTTTTATTTTGATCCCTGTGACGGGCAATCCAATTGTGTTCGTGGGAACATGCAGCCCTATGAAATCCTATTAAAACGAATGGGTTATTTGGCCTGTGCTCTTGACCGTGATTGATAAGGGTCTCGATAGGTCGGAATATTTTGCATATGCATATGGATATGATGGGGGTAGGCATACAATCCACTCACCTGTCGATGGAGATGGCCATTAGGGTGAACACGGAGGCGCAGATGCTCAGCATGGCGATGAACTGGGACAACTTGCAGTAGAACTCGCCGAAGGGCCAGTCGCTATCCAGCATATAGTAGTAGTTGAAGGTTACATTCAGACTGGACACCATGGCGTCCGCGATGGAGAGATTCACTTCAGGATTCATGATTTGGCAACCGGAAAAGGAGAGACAGGTAATCATTGAAATCTTTTCGACTGGCAAGGGCAAACAAATTATGCAAAACAAACAACAAAGAAGATTTTTTCGTAATTACAAAAGAAAACAGCCCACCTTTTATTTATGCGAGGTACCTACATTTATAATTACACAAATTACAGAGGAATGAAGTGCACTTTCACCCGCATATTTCCACCAAAATCAACAGGAAACGAAAGATGTACAAGATACATACTTTCACATTGTGTTTCACTTGCATGGAGCGATTTACATGCCAATGAATCAGCAGCCATAGACAATATAAAACAGGGGCCACGAAAATAAAAAGAAAATGGAAGCGTTGAACAAGAAAAAAGGAAAGTCTGTCTTTGTTTACTTTTCATTATCTACTGGCGAGATAAGGCGACGAAGTGCCGGGGAATAAAAAGCATCACGAAACCGAAAAACAGCACCTACAATAAAACAAATGTCCCTTTGCCGAACATTAGCCCTGTGCGTCCTGTGTGTCCTGTGTGTTCTGTGTGTCCTGTGAGTCCTGCGACGCCTACGACACGACACGAGGCGACGTGTCGCATCCCAACAATCTTAACAATCGACCTGGCTCCCGGGGCCATTGACTATGGCTATATAGCAATCCGACTAGATGGCCTCCATTATCCCCGGGGCCCGGACCTGTCAGCCACGTACCCGAAATATCGATTCTGGCCCATTTTAATTAATAACAAAATGTTACTTTTCAAGCCCACAGTCCTTCCAGGGGGTACACTTTCTCAGCGAGATAGCAGGAAAATCACTTATGAAGCGAAGAAACTTAAACTGTTTTTCCTTACAGTGAAGTTTGCTTAAAGTAGCTAAAAATGTTGATTATAATCAATAATTATTGAAAGGTTTCAATTAAATCTTTAGGATTCTTAAATCTCTTCGTAAAAATTTTAAAATTGGGTTTCAAAATTGTAAAGATTTCTGTATTATCCCAAAATTATGGATTTATTTTTAGAAAAATATTTATATATTTCTGTATTTATTTTTATTGTATTTTTTCAAGGATAAACAGAACTTTAAACCAAAATTGTTGAAAATTTAAAACATCTTTCAAGAATTTAAATTTAGAATCTTCTTTTTAGATCTATTTATGATCTATACAATTCTTAAGGCTGTCAGAAATAACCAAAATTCATTAATTTATTCTACAGATAAAAACTCATTAAACTAACTTATCAAGGACCTCCAAAATACACAGGAAAGCTAAGAGTACCCAATTACAAGCGATACTCTACCCAACGAACTCAAACAAAAGATGCAAATACGCATTGATAATGAACCCAAAGAAGATTATCATCCGGTGACTGGCTTTCCCCAAACTCAAACCCTCAGAAAAAACCTCCAGATGTCTGTGATGTGAATTTGAAATTTTTCGGTGCGCCCAAAAATGATTAAAACGTCAGAACTTGCTACTAATAATGATTGCCAATGGGTATTTATAAATGCAAATTCGAAAAGCCCGGCAAGCTCAACGGGCATTTAGTTTACGTAATAATAATAATAATCATTACCGAGTCAGACAAAGGAAATGGGGCACAATGGAGGGAGGATGTGGATGCCTCTGCCATTGTTATTTTCTATATCTGTAAGGGATCTGAAGGGGGATCGCCTTCGTCGAACAGAAGAGCTGGATTAGTTGTAAGCTCGGAATAAACGGAATCAATTCCAGGTTCATTTTATTGCCCCATGTCTCAAGTTGCCTAACGGGGTATTATATTAAAATAATTGCGCATGCACAAAGCCGGCAATTCAAGTATCTCTGCAAAATGTCGGTAATGTCATTACGATGCTAAACTTTGGCCAAACTTTAGCAAAACTCTCGACGAGTTCGGCCTCTCTGAGCGTGCATATTTAAAAATATTAAAAGTGTGATTAGTGTGAGCCAGATTCAGGATGAGCCTGCACAAATGCAAATTTAATGCACTCCGAAACGTGACTAAAAGCATATTCAATTAATGAAAGCCGAGCTCAGTCTTTAGCAGGCGAAACTTCATAACTTGATTTGATGCCCAAAGCTGAGGAAATTAAAATTAATACCATCCTGGCGCTGGGCTTCTCCTCCACTTAGGCGAAATTGGCCAAAAGGGTGGAGGGAATTCGGGTGGCG
This sequence comes from Drosophila prostipennis, assembly GCA_037075205.1. Taxonomy (NCBI): domain Eukaryota; kingdom Metazoa; phylum Arthropoda; class Insecta; order Diptera; family Drosophilidae; genus Drosophila; species Drosophila prostipennis. The sequence continues at coordinate 115,941 of JBAMCJ010005419.1, read as the reverse complement.
GGTCTGCAAAGTTAATATCTGCGAGGTGCAACAGGGCGCATGCAAAGTGCACAGGAGGATGGAAAGGGGACAGCAACCAATTCAGTTGCTCTTTAAGTGCTCCACGGTGCAGCAGCCATAAATAGGTAATTCACCCTTCGTTTTTTCCCCGAGGAAGACTTAAACAAACCCTTCCATCTGACAAGAACTGGACAAACTAAAGGGGGAAAGTTACTTCCTAATTGAAGGAAAATGTCTAAATGAAGAATAGTGCTCGGCAAGAATCTATAGTCTCTGTTGATTAATGACAAGCATTTGAAAATTGCAAGTTAAAAAGTAACTATTGGTTTTTTTTGCAAATTTTTTGGGCACTCTTTAAAATTAATCTAAAAACCCTTGTGACTTTTGTGTGCCACCCTTGTAGATATATAACCAAAATATCTGCACACTAAGCTAGCAAATATTTAATTTACAAGCTAAACACACACACTGGCCACCCGGCGTATGCGTGATTTTTATTGCGTATTCGCAACGTTTGCACACACGACAAGCCCGGCTGGCAGGCAAATCAGCCTACTCACCTATGAAATAGTTGGTTACCGTCCGCATCCGCTTGGTCGTCATCACGATCCAGACAACAATCAGGTTACCGCCCGTCGCCACAATGACCATGCCGCCGAAGAGGATGCTCCAGAGCACCTGACGCCACCACGGGACCACAAATGCAAACGAGCCCGTCTCCATGGACGCCGCCGCATCCTTGGCCGCATCCTCCACGCCAACGGTGGCAGCAGGTAGGTCGGTGGATAGTCTGTGCGGGTTAGAAGGAGCACAATGGGGAATTAGTGACATCGAGATTAAGTGTGTGTTATGTTTCACCACCGCGTCCCACCGCTCCGCCATAAACGAGTGCCAAGTGGGTTATGTGTCTATGTAAGCATGCGAATGGGTGCTTTCAGCTTACAAGCATAGGTGCATGGGAAGAAATACTTACAAATAAAAATATGTAAAAGAAATAATTTATGGGATTTTCTAAAATCCCATAGTTGGTAATTCATTTAAGTTTTTTGTTGGCTTAAGTTAATTAAACATGATTTTATTTACAAATTCGATGATTAAAAAATTTAATTGATAGCCAGTAATGTAACAGAAATCTTTAATAAAATTTTTAAAAACTTTTTTTTTAATCTGTAGGAAAAAAATACTTATAAAAAAATTTGATATAAATAAGAAATCATATAATTTATGTAAAATATATTAGTATCAATTAGTTAGTTAGTACATTTTTACTTTGGACATATTTAATACCAACTAATCAGTTTCTACTAATATTTAAAAATAAGTTAAAGTTTTTACTAGGTGACTTAAATCCCCAAAAAATGTTAAATTAAACCCCAAACTCTATATGATTTTCTCTCTGTGTAGCTCTATGTTCGACTCCAGGATGTTGTCGCTATTAAGCGTGTGTAATTGTGCGTGCGTTGACAAATCCGTGTTTTTCTGCAGCGCCGTCTGCCACATAAAACATGGGGTTCTCCGGTTCGGCTTCGGGTTCGGGTTCAGTTCCGCCGGAGGGCAGGAGACTCCACTCCACTTTACACCATTCCATTTCATTCCACTCACTCATCGGCGGTTGTCGTCGTCATCTTTTTAATATTTCGTGAGCCTCGGCTTGTTTATTTAGGTTCGCTTCTAGGAGAGTGTTTAAATAGAGGGAGGCTCAGCGGATTTGTGAGGCAAGATCCCGGTTAGTCCGCCATTGGACACACAAACTGGGGGGCAGGACACTCTTACTGCTTCCCTCCGCCAGGACACCATGTCAGCCATGTCATTTAATATGCACGCAGTGTGCTAAGGAGATGGCACTAAATTGGCTAGGTAGTCATTAATGCTCTGTTTATTCACCCTTCAGAGCAATTAAAAAGATGCCCACATAAGTAATTCTCACCCTTCATACACCCACACACCCTTTTTCGCATGACAAACTGCGGGGATTTACATAAAATCTCTTTTGTTCGAGGGCCTAATGCAAAGAGGATTATTGATTTGTTTTCATGGGGGCCTTTAGATAGGCCCATGAAAAGCAGAATGAGAAATGGCCGAGGGGGAAAAACAGAATCGGAAAATAGAAAATGTCATGACAAAAAGTACAAAAAATGTTGCTACTATTCTGATGTCTTTCGCTCCCGAGGTCCCCCACCCTTGTTGATATTGATGTTGAGGTTTAAATGGTTCAGATGTACTGGAAAAATGGAATAACTATTCATAAATTGTGATGGTAGCATTTGAATACCCCGATATCTATTACATTTAAAGACAGAAGAGAAAATAAAGTTTGAAATCCTTATAGGAATTAAATATTTAAAAAAAATTTACTTTACTAGTTTTACTATACTATAAAGTTTTAAACAATTTCTGTATTAATAAAAAATTGTTATTTTATTTCTCTGATGCTTACACAATTTTTTTTTTCAAAACAGTAATATGACATAACACCCTGAAAAAAAATCCTATGCAAGCAAAGAAACTTTTTAAGTCACTTAAAAATTTCTATTGTTCCCTTGTCATAATTCTTGCTTCCGTAAATAAATATTTCGTTTAGGGAGAAGTTTTCTTTTACAACTTCTTTATAGAAATACATATGAACTCGTCTAAAAATACATCAGATAGCAATTAACCTTTGTCTTTTATATTAGTTGTTATGGGAATGTGGGCAGTTTGAGCAAATAAATTTGTTATTGTGCCACTTCAGTGAAATGTGTACAAATATGTTTTTGCTTTGATGCACGACGAATTCTTTTGTACCGAAAAATATGCCAGCGCAGAAGTATATCCTTCATCCTCCCCATTTCTTTTTTTGGCCAACTTTGGTTGCCTTTTATTTGCACATAAATCGGACGTAGTGTCTGCGCAAACAAATAGAAAACTCAGCAGGGAAAAAGGAGCAGCAGCCAATATGATGATACTAGGATTGAGTGTTGAGCCACTGCCTGAAGGATATATATAGGCTATGTGGGCTGGCAAAAAATATATTTTCGATGCGTCAGACGCAGCCGTATCCCAATAATTATCCCAGTTCGACTGTCGCAGAGCAAACCCATTTGTTGCTGCTGGTACGCAGAATGGCAGTAAATTTGGGACATGTCTGCAAAAAGTGCCGACGCTTTTTCAGCCAGGAAAGAATAGAATTGAATGCCATTGGAACCCGCAGTTTTTTGTATGCTATATACATGTTTGCCTTCTCCGCCGTTTTATGTATTTGAAACGGAAGTGAAGAACCAACGTCGAGCGGCCTGAACGGAAATGAATGAATGAATGAGTGAATGGCGGAATGACTGAACGGAGGCGTCATTAGAGATGCACGTTAGTGTGGGCACATCGCGAATAAAACTGAAGCGGAGGCGGTCTCATCAGGACTCATCAAAAAGCCACGAAATCTAAGAGTTATCTGGCCCCATTCCATTCCCCTTTTATAAAACAGAAGAGTATAGTGGGGAATTTCGGGGCGTAGGCATCCCTTTTTGATTCATAAATTGTGATTTCTTTTAAGTAATTTGCTCTAAATTTATTTAGTAAATTATTAAATCATAAAATATTAGATTTATGCAATTATCGTTAACAATTACTTTATTAAATAAATCACTTAAAAAGATAAATATTAAATACCCAAAACGACAAGAAAAATCATAAAACGATAAATATGCAACTCAATAATTGTTATTAAGGATATTAAATCAAACCACATTAAATCACAAAGGATTTAAAAAGGTAAAATACAAAAAATATTTGTCAAAAATTGGGTTTAAAAATAAAAAATTAAATGAATATGTTTATGATTATTAAAAATTCAAATATAAATCCCCACAAGCCATAAATTCTGCAGCCATGCCAAAATATACTCTATTCGTGCGTGTATTTGGGCATTAATTGGGGTTGTGTGTCATAATTAGGCATTAGAACGGGGGGATGCGGGCTGAACTCACGTTTGGCTGTGATTGAAGGAGCTGGTGGACTGCCCGATATCCTGGCCAAAATCGGGGAGGGCGGTGTGGTTGGTGGCCGAGAGGACACTGCTCATGGCCGAGTAGAGAACGGCCGCGGGGGTTGACCAGTTGCTCCAATTGCTCCAGCTGAGGTCGGCGTAATCATCCGCCTCGAAGTCACTGCGATTCTCCATGGCGTCCTGATGTCCTTAGATTCCGCACCCCGGAGTGCTTTCTCTTTGTCTTTATCCCTACAAAGGGGATTTCCGAGTTAATGTTGCGTATCCCTTTTGCCTTTTCCTTATTTGCTTTCCATTTGCCAACTCCGCCAACCTGAAAAATGCAAAGAAAATGTTAGACAAGACCATCTAATTTCATTTCTAGGATGTTTTATTTTATTTTATTTTATTTTGTGATCTTTGTTGTCTGTTCCAAAACAAAGCTTTTTGATGCTCATTTACAGTGAAAAGTTTTCACATTCCTCCTACGTGCTTATGGAAGGTACAAGTATTCATATCGATTTTGATTTCTCCTTGATTTTTGTTTCATTTTTCGGTACGTGACTCATTCTCGCCCTATCTCCAGCTCTTCCTTACGAAGTTTTCTGTGGTTTCTTTCTAGTTCTTTGAATAATCTGACTTAGGACTTCCCTCACAGAAAAGTTCCTCAAGTGTGTGACTCTTGAAAAGATTGAGACGTGGTGGCCATTAGTGAATCGGATACCTTGGAAACTTTGGGAGCGGTAAATGCCGGTGATTTGTCCAAGGCAAAAGTTTATTCTCCCGTTTTCTGGGCAATAATACTAATTTATGATTCCGAACGTTAATAAATTGCAATCGGAAGAGGGAGAGAGAAAGAAACGCTGGTTAATTAAAAACATTTATTTGGACATAAAATTAATAACAACAAAAAGTCAAAATACTTAGGTTTGCCTATTATCAATTGTGGGATTTTAATATAGTGAATATACTATCTTTACTATATGGAGAAATCCACATTACAAGATTAACTTTAAGTACTATTAAATAAATGATATTTCCCACAAATTGTTGTTGAATGGCCCTAAAGCTTAAATAAATTCTTTATTATCTGTAGACTGGTGCGTTATTATTTGGACAGAAATAGCTTCAATCCAATTGAAAAAAGAACCCAGTGGAGCTATTTCTTTTTATGCGTCCCCCGAGCTAGATTCACCTGCCTTTCGAGTGTCTGATGACTCGCAAACAATTGTTTCAAACAGCGATAGTAAACCTTCTCTTTGCCTACTTTTGGGCCATGTTGAAAGGCCAGGACGAGTGGCAGAAAGGTCCTTCCTATGGAGCAACCTGGTCGTCCTTCAATTATCCCCGAGATCTGTCCCTGGCAGCTCGAGATAATTGCGACGGCCAGTCGCGTCACTTGAAGTTTAACAAAACGATAATCCGAGTAGCCGCTTCACTTTCCTTCCACGCGTTTTTATTACATTGCTTTCATACTTTGTTACCAGCCAGCAGTAATGGAAAAAATTCAACTGTGTTTACCCAGAGAAAGTAGAAGGCATGAGTAGGAAAATATTCATAGGTCAGGTCATTTTGGTGACCACCGGAGGTTAAAGGTTTTAATACAATAAACATATTTTATTAGGGAAAGTTAAGTTTAAAGGAAAGTAAGTAATTTACTGATAATAGTGTGACCATTTAAAACATTTAAATTTCATTTTGGAAATAAAAGCATATACATTTAGTTATTAAATTTAAAATATTACCTTCTAATAATTATTTTAAGCAGTTTAAAAAGAAAATTTTTTAATCTGCTATTAGTACAATTTTTTGGAAAAAAATAAACAAAATTAAGAAAACCATGGGATAATAAATATTTTAATTTTATTTTAAAGAAAATGTATTTCTACTTAGCTAGTTTATGATTTTCTTTCTCTGTACTAGTTTATGTATCGGAATAACACTTTATTAGCCAAGTCAATATCTAAAGTGTGCCTCGGTACCCCTGGAAACAAAGATGCATCCCGTTCTCCAGAGTCGAACTATCGAAAGCTATTAAACAAACATCGAAGCGGGCAGAAATCAATTGCCGGCAGCTTGTCTGCCGACGAAATGATTACAAATAATGACTACAAATAGACAAAACAAAGCATATGCCACAGACAAATTAATAAGTTGGTTCTGTTTCTGGTTTGGTTGGGAAAATGGAAACTGGCAAGCTGAAGTGCAAGTGATGCAGTCTTAATGAAAGGCAAACAATCTTCAAAAAGAATGTTCACCATAATTGGCAGATCGTTTCACGCCCCCGAAAAAAGTAAACGTTCGATTTGTGCAAATATTTGAAAAAAATAAATTATAGCTAAATGCTCAACTAACAAAAAGTTGGTCACCCATTTTTTTTAAGGAATTGAGTAATGTTCCTCGGGTCCTTTTGACTGATGTCCGTTGAAAATTGCGTTTTCTGCAATAATCGCAAAAAATTAGATTCCCGGGAAATTTCAGTGAACTTGAAAAATGGCCAAACTGTCACGTTCCATTGGGCAGCCACCGAAAGTGATGGAAAAGTGCTGATGTTGTGGAAAGTCGTGCGGGTTGCGTATACGCCGTGTTGTGCCATCAGTTTTGGACGAGTAAACTTTTAAGCGAATTTGTCTCGCTGACTCGCGATTGTTTCTCTTGTTTTTTTTTCTCAGACCACTAGGTCTTTGTTTATCGCATCAAACCCAGATAGACAGTAGCAGCAGTAGCCCTGCGAACTGGGAGCTCAGTACTTGGAAGTAGAAGTGCTCCAGACACCGTCGGGCTTTTCAAAACGTCAGGGTAAACACTTTTAAGAGGTCTCCGCCGAACTATGGACCACCTTGTTCAAACGGGGAAATGCAAATATTCCAGTTTTCTCATGAAGCAAACTTAAAAAAGTCTCGGGTCTCATAATTTAGAAATTGGTAGAGTTGTTTTCATAGTAATTTAGTCATTTTAGTTGTAATAAAGAATCAATTAATAATGAAATTTCCATTGAAGAAATTTAGAATGTTTTGATTTCGCAAAGGTCCTAAAACCATTTAAAAAGGTGTCTTATTTTTTTAATTTTTATAAAAACTCCAAATCAATTTACACCGCAAATGTATCTTTTCAATTTAAGTCAGATAGTGAAAAGATAACTAACATTATTTGAAAAATTTAAATCACTGGATAGCTAAACTTTCCCTGTTCGTTATTGATTATGTGGAAAATCGTAGCTGCCCTTTTTTCGCTAGAATAAAGCAATTCCCCTTGGACCTTCGACTTGCCACGGCTGCTTACAACATTCCACATATTTTGTAGATTTTGTAGGAGCGTGGAAAGCACATGCAGCGTTCATTACGACCGAGAATAAAAGGTCCGGGGTTTTTCCCGCTCCCTCGGCAGTTTCAGTTTCTCTTTTTTGTGTTTTGTGTTTGACAAGTCAAGTACAGGGTGGCACAGTCTCATAGTCATAGTCGCAGGCCCACAACGCAGAGAACTGAAGACGAGTTTAGTCGGTGGGTCTTTGTGAGTCGGTTGGTGGGTTGCCCGGTGGATTGGTGGGTCACTGGGTTCTGCGTTCTGGGTTCCGGGGGATCGGGAAAGGGAGTGCGAGTGTGTGGCTGCAGCAACAGTGCGGGTCTATGTGGACAGCCCAGTCCCTTAGGAGTGCACCGGGAGAAATCACTTAAATTGGCAAAATATTAACAAGTCTTTCCAACTCAATTAGCTGTTAAATTTATCAAATTTTTAATGATTTCAAAAATGGGTTTTACATTAAATATGTTTTATTTTAACAGTATTTTAAATACTGTTTCTTAGTGAAAAATTTAAATCGTGTATATTTAAAAACAATAAAAACAATCTTTATTTAGTTTTGAATAAATAAAAAATATCCTTTTAGTCCTTAAATTTAATAGTTTATTATTGGATATATGAATAAAAGTTGGCCTAATAAATTCGCATTATTTAAAAAATCAATGTGTTTGTGATTATTTGATATCTAAATACTAATAAAATTATGCGCACTAAAAACTACGATATTTAAATCTCTTTTTTTAAGTTTATTTAACATTTAATTAAGGATTTTGTAATTTATAACTTAGGCAGGTCCAAAAAAGTATACATTTTTTTAATTTAAGCAAAATAAATCTGATATATTTTTATAGCAAACTATTAATTTAAACAAAGAAACCATTGTAATATTTATTTCTCTGCATACGCGTGTGTATGTGCCACTACATATGTATGTCAATAAGAGTTGGGCCGCTGTCCTAGTGCCCTGCCCCGCCCCCTTTCGCTCTCTCTTTATATTTTTTTCCCGACATGTCGGTCCACATTCACAGTACTTTCACTTCCTGCCGTACATATATTTCTAAAACAATTTATTAAAAAACAAAAATACGAGTTGGGCCAGCAGAAATAAAGGCCCAAACCGAAACGAAACGAAACGTAATAAGCACATTTCTGGGGGTAGTGAAAAGTGAACTTGAATTGTAATTACCAACGCCTTTTTGCTGGCTTAAACGAGCATTTTTAATTTCCCCACAAGCACACTCACACACACACGCACACGCACACAACACTGGCGAAACAATTAAGCACAAAATGAGCATTAAATATATGGTGCTGCAAATTGGCCACATGCGATGGAAGCTAGCGACTCCTCCTCCGGATTCCCGAATCTCGGCAGCCGGGTGAAAATTCATCAAAATGATTGTTTAATGAGCTCCACGACGCACAATGCTCGAGGCAAGAATTCATTTGCGAGCTGGATTTATCTTTCGCACCTTACCGAAAACCGAAAACAGAAAAACAGCCAGAAAACAATAACAGCGAGGCACAAAAAATTCAACAATCCCCTTTTTAATATATAAATAAACCCGATGGTGATAAAAGCGCTAAAATACTATATAAACAGAAGATATATGTGCGTACTTGGCGAACCTGCAAATGTATTTTGTATTGAAAGTGTTGAGGCAGGACAAGTTGCTTCTGCGAATTTAATTGCTTAAGCAATTCGATTCGTTTCGGGTTTATTAGCCTTTAAAGTTGGATGGCCAATAACAGATAACGGGCATTAGAAATATTTGCAAATGAATCAGCTTGGTTCGAATTAAATTCTTACGATGTGTACAAAGTTTTTCGGGGGAAATTTAAGGTCCTAAGATTCTAGGATCCCAAGTATTATGTGCCATTTAAGCCCATTTTTCTTGGCTCATAAAGAAGCCACAAAAGCCAAGGCAGTGATTGCAAGAAATACAATGCTCATACGCCCCGTTGTACGGGCAATCGAATGAACTTTTGTTGTAGCCACGACCATTACCAATTACCCGCAGTGGACATAAACCAGAGCAAACAGGTGAGCCGGGGGGCGTCGAAACCGGTGGGTCTTTCAATGTCTTATCTTATCAGCCGAAGTCTATCAGTATGCCCTGCATAACAATCCAATCGAGTGGCGAAAGAAACTCAAAGAAAAGAAAATAACCGGGTGCAGTTCCGCCCAAATGTCTGGAGCTCTGGATGTCTAGAAATCTGGACCTGGGACACCATAAATTTTGCAACCCCCACTTCTTTGCACCCACTTAGTCAATTTATTGCAATTATGTGTAAATTGAGGAACAAAGCGGAGACAGAACTACTACATTCCCCACTCGAATGCCCCAGTCTTCTGGTCTTCGTCCCCATCTCCATCTCTCCATCTCCACTCCCATTTCAATCAGATCCCATTCTCGGATCCACTTGGTGTGGAAAGACGAGGACCAGTGGCGATGCCAAGGGGAATTTGAGTATATTTCATTTTTGATTTGTATTGCTCTTCCCTATTGATGAGGAGTCGTTCAACTGAAGCTTTTACAATTTACTTATTTAAGAATTGAACGATTTATGGTCTCCACGTTTGAGTACCTAGTTGTTAAAAGACTTTATTCAAAATATTAACCAATTCTTGATTCAATTTGTGAAGCATTTTATTGAATCTGTATGGAAAAGTGTCAAATAAAGCATTTAAAAATCGAAGTATATTTATAAATTTAAGACTTAAGTTTGAGTAGTTGCAAAAAGATTTTATTGAAAATTTTAAAAACCTAAGTATTCCTTTAGGTGTTTAATATAGATCGGTTTTCTTTATTTACTATATGAATTACTATATGACTATATGAATTTTGAATACATTTAAATATTTTTAGCTAAACAAAATTTAAAGGTTACATTTTAAAAATGCTTAAATGACAAAAAGAATCAAATTTTTAAGTTTAGAATGGCAAAGTTCCAACAAAATAATAAATAAGCAAACCTATTTGCATATCTTATAAACTAAATTGGATATTCAAAGTTTCAATGCCAATAAATTAGGCATTTGTGTTTCCGATGTAGTTTTATGCCCCTGCGGTCGAACAATACCTTTGAATTAACCCATTTATTTGGAGGCAAGCCTGTGGGGGAACACATATATCCTGGGTTTGTTCCTTGGACAAGGACAGTGCATAGTTCAATGGAGCTGCATATAAAAGAAGGACGAACTTAACTGGGCACCGCTAAAATATGTACATGATTCACGGACTTGTTTAGGACTGACTGTGCCATGCCGTTGCCTTTGCCGTTGCCTTCATTTAAATTCATATAGGGCAGGGGAGATAGTGAGCTGGTGTGGTGTCCAGCTGAAAGCTGAAAGCCGAAGTTACACACGTCTCCGGCGCCAAAGGACCTGCTGTCCTGCCCTCCGCCACCACATTGTCCATCCTCCTCCTCCGGAAAATAAGGAGGAAAATACGTCAGCAGTGAGGGGCGGATGCCGCATCGGTTTCAATTTAATTAAATGTTTTGATGCATGACAGCACTGTGGAGCAGCAAACTGGACATACGGAGCATACGGCATACGGCATTCACTTATTACTTATTCGCATTCGTTTAAAGATTCACGCCTGCCTGGATCTTTAAAGGCCTCTTTTTTTGGGGGGCCAACTAATGGCCTTCGGAGGACTACTTAATCCTCCTGCTCCTGCGAAAGCAATTCGCGTTGAAAGGATTTCGGTTTGCTCATCTGACCGTGGGCAGAGGCTTTTGTGAAGATGCCAATGGACGCATCCATTTGCCCACCGAAACGGCCATTTATCCGGATCCAACCACATCCGACATGCCACATCCCACATCCCAAACAACCCACTGAAACCACAAGCATTTTGCGGCCTCACTAATCATAGTTGACATTAAATATTTAAGAGCCACAAAAGTTTTGCTCGCCTGTGATTGAGTTAGATGACTTTCGGCTCAGAGGACCAATTAAGTGGGCTGTTTGGCCAACGGCTTCACTTGAAACTGCTTCACTTCGATTTCGAATTAGAGAAACGGACACTTTAACTTAATTAATTTGCAATATTACAATTTTACTCTTCATTAAAGGAGAATTATGTTATTATTTCACAAAGAAAATACCCTTATTGCCATCTTGCTTTGAGGTAATTTTTGAAGTGACTTGAAACACAAGTTCTTAATTTGATTAATTTCTTATGATTGAACAATTCAGTTCTGTTAAAAATTTAACAAACTTGTTAACCGATATTAATTTATGATTTCTTTATTTTTAATCAAAAATGATAATACAATTTTATTGAATATATTTTTTTACGTTCAAAATTTTTATTTAAAAGTTTTTCACAATTGTAATTATTTATTTTAGCGTGATTCATGTTTTTTAGGCATTGTTTTAAGCTGACTCGGCCCTAAAATAAAATTGTTTGCAAGCACCCAAGGTTAAAAAAATTTAAATCCAAAAAAAATCCATTTAAAGCACTTTGTTTATTTGCATTATAAACATTAGAAATGAGCATATGTGAGACTACCCGAGGGATAATCCAATGCGCACCGCTTTTTTTTATCACACAGGATGTAAACGAATTGGTATATAATTTAAATAAATTATATTCCTTTGAGGGTTTTGAACAAAAAACCCATAACATATTCAACCAAATTAATTGCCATCCAAGAGATTTGCTTTTCCGGCGCGATTTCCCGAAAATCTGAGATCATCAGAATCAGAATCAGAGGACCTTTTAATCGACGTAGTCAATTGGGCGTGATGATTTTTGGTTATCCGTTAACTATTTCTCGCTTGAATGAAATCGTGGAACTCGATGCTCAAATTGAGTGGAAAATCGGGATGAAATTCGGGATGAGCTGCAGTTTGATCTTTCAAATTGGTTTTAATCGCTTGATTAAGCGATTCGAAGTAATTACTTGTTGAGCTAAAGTTTCCATGGGCAGCCAAAAGTTGTCCACCAATAGCACTTTTGTAATTACTTTGGCAACTTAAATTTGCATAAACTTTATAATTCAGCTGGACCCCAAACCAATTTCAGTTTTTGGGTCATAAGTAAACTTTGCAATTGAAACCCCCTCGAAAACAATGTTTGTGTAATATGGAAAAACAACAAAAAGACCGAATACTTAAGACTGCTTACCAGGAACTATGCTAAATGCCCCCTTTTTACTTTTCACTGGGCCAACGGGGCGTATGAGCAATGTCAGCCAATTGCAGGCAGCGAAAAACAAAGAAATTTGTATTTAAAAATAAATTCCGCTTCTCGCTGCTCTGCGGTTTCGGTGTTTATGTTTATTAGTTTTAATCAAAACACCAATTTGTATATTCAATTTAACGACTAGTTTATCGTTTTTCGTGTTTTGTGTTTTTTTTTGTTACGCGAAATTCAATTTGATTTTCAATCCACCGGGCCGAATTAAATTACGATAGGGATCGAATATGCCGGCGGCATTTTAGCCCAGCTCTAAGCTGATTTTCCATCATTTTTTTGCGGAACACTTTTGTCCACCGGCGATACGAAAGGAGAACTGAGAACCGAGAAGTGCCAGAAGTTTTCCGGACCCGTCGCTTTTTCCGTTCGAACCGTACGCGCGCGAGTCTGCCGCTGAACTGAACGGAAAATGGAAATGCCGCACTTTTCTGAGGCTGTGCACGCTGATATAGCGGGTGTTATAATATAGGGGCTATGAAAGGTGGGAGGGTGTTTTCCGAAGAAGGGGCGTTCTGTTGGGACCTTTGGGGACTCCAAGCCGCTTGTTGCATATGTTAGAACTTTACTCTTGGGACAGCGTTCACATCACCCCTTTTAACTTTTTAGCAGGCGAAAACAGAACCACATTTCCATTTAAAAACCGTTGAAATCTCTGACTAAATCAAAATTATACCCGCCCAAATTTACCAGAGTTGCCGAGTTTCCAGTTTCTACGCCTGCGCTTTGGTATATTTTCTCACCATTCCTTATTTCATTCGCTCTCTGTTGTCATACGGCCATTCGTAAACAATCCGGACTCCAGAGATTCCAACACGTGCACGCCAATCGGAATAGTAGGGGTAGAATAACAATCCTACATTGTATATCTCACAAGCGATAAGCACAAATAATAAACCATCATTGCGATTCACACACATAATTTTATTAAATGTTTTTGTATCATATTAATAAGGGGATTTTTTAATAACATACACTGATATTATTATTAGAGGTTCCTGGTCATTGTTTTATGTGTTTTCTAGTAAGTAGTATTTTTTTTTATCAAATCTCTAAGAAATAATAATAATAATAATTATTATATTTTTATTTAACATATTTTATTTTTTTAATTACGCTGTTATTGATCAACATATAATTACAATAAATATTTTATTTTTTTGCCTATTTATCTAAATTTGAATTTAATTTACAATTAGTCGGCAATGTGGATTAATAACCAACGAATTGCTTTACAGTGGAATGCGTATGTTTGTTGGTTTTTGGCCAAATGACTTGGCTCTTTCGCACCAGACAGCCGCAGGTGTTGGTGGCTGATCCGGCCAAATATGCCTTAAGTAAGCAATGGCAATGAATCTGGGATTCTCTGAGATTCCCGCCACCAGATTCTGACATCTTAATTTGCTGGCGGAGATTGCAATACCGCAACTTCAATCGCCACAAATGCATCAATGTCCAATCAATCACTCCATTTGACTGCAACAAACGTTCAACGGTTACTTACATTTATTGACTCGCATTTTGGAGGTTATTGATGATAGATCTGACTTTTTCTATTGCATTACATATTTATATATGTCAGAGAAATGTGTAATAAAACAAAATTCTAGTTTTTCATAACTAAATTATTATTTATATCGCCCATATTTTTGTGGGTGTCATTTAGGTAATGTAAACACTAAATAACTATTTTAAAATATTTTTAAAAACATTTTAAGTTACTTATCTATTAAAATGTATTACTTCTAGTTGTATTGTTAAGGATCATGGAGTTACAATTATGATGAGTTATTTTCATAGTGATAAACAATTAAATCATCCATGTTTCGGGAGGTAAATTTAGGTTTTAAACCGAAATATCATATAATTTCCTTTATCTCTGCCACCCATGCAGTCCATTGAACACATCCATAATGATTATGATGGACTTATTGGGCGGCGGTGTGCGGGTCGCAATAGGACTTAGCCGCCGCGTACTCAGTTTGCAGTTTGTCCACTGTCCAATATCCCGAGCAGCTGGGCATCATTAACTATCTGCGAGGAACGCTCGTTACCAGTGCTTTGCCCTGCTGATGACCCTATTTAATCAACGCTAAGCCCGTCTCGTCCTGCACCTCATCATCATCCTTGCCGCCCTCATCTTTCGCTGGCAAAATGATAATTTGTTTGTCAACATTATGCTGGCAAAATGTATATTTGGCTAAATACCTAAAATACCAGCCCGCCGACAGCATGTGACAAGTGGTTTGATTGATGACCACGGCTGTCGGGGCTGCACGGCCTCTGAAAATTTAATTTTCCTTTTCCCCAGGCTATCTTGTTGCGTATCCTGCTGCTTTTAAGTGCATGTCATTTGGTGTCGTTGTAAATGTGACGGATAAATTGGAAAAACCGCTGGTCTCTAGGAGGGTCAACTGAAATGAACACTGAAGGTGACGTCCAATTCGGAGAAAGAAATGCTAAACCAGCCTTTAAAATCTGTTTGTAAGGCTTAGAGGAGAAATTATGAGCTTATATTTTATATTCATTTGGGTAACCTATTTTTGTAAGACCTTAAACAGGATTCTTACATATGTAGGTTAAGTAAGAAAAATGTATTAAGCTTATTAAACAAATTTACGATGCTAAATAAAATAAGGCCACATAAAAACGTTTAAAACAATATATTTGCAGAACTCATTGTGAATTTCTTTTAAAAATAAACAGTGATAAAAATAAGATTGTTTTTTCGAATTGTTCGATTGTTTTTTTTGCAGGATACTTTGAACAACTTTTAGAGTAAAAGGTGGTAAAAACGGGTTTCTATTTGTAAAACTGGTTCATATTCATATTATTGCGAATATTGACCTTACAAAGCTATTGATTGTTGGCAGGTAGCAAACATAGTTATTTTTCTCCCCGGGCACTTAATTAAATTTCAATGAAATTTCGAGAGTTCGTGTTACCCATAGTTTGTGTCAATGCCCCATAAAATATGCATTCTAATATACTACCACGCCCACCGCCCAACCGCCCACCGCATCTGCGGTTTTCGGCCAGCTTATGCATGAGTGCTTCCCGGCAATTAGCGAATGCCGCGATGGCCAGCGAAATGGTCAGCACACAGGAGGCTTTCAAATTGGATTTTGACCCGGCTATGTGAAACATTCGGTTGTTTTAATTTCCACTTAGGCAGCCACATTTTCCCAATTACCCTTTGCCCGGCTGTCGAAAAAAGCCACAAGTCCGTGGAAAAAGTGAAAGAATTCGCGAAATGCTTTGCATACTTTCAGTGGCGAAATGCGAGTCCTGAAGAAGGGACCTTCAGCATCCAAGGTCGGGCCATAAAATTTCATTGGGCTCAGGTGTCACTTGGCAGAGTCACCGCCCACTCAAAATTTATGGCCAACAAAATGCAAACATAAGTTTCATAAAGCCAAAAACTTTATTAAAATATGCGACGAGCGGCGGTGGTGCACGCTTTTTTCTGCCACTGCTTCATTAGGCCAAGTTAAATCTCCATAAGGCACAGAGCTGCTAAGAGCTGAGCTGCTTTTCTTTGTTTTCCCTTCGCTTTTTGCTACATTAGACAGCTGCTCGTAAAGGAGAAAAACCCAGGAGAAGCCCACGAAAGAGCAGCAAATCAACGACAAAATGGGGAAAACCTGGAGCCCAAACTTTTTCGACTGGCATGTGTGCGCGGGATCCGATGAAATATGAAGGTATCGCCATCTAGGTAGTCCATTTCTCATCATCTCTCTGCCTGCACGAGTCCACCAAATTGAAAGTCACAAGTTGGTTGGTCATAACACTCAAAAATAAAGTTTCAGAACAAAAGATGATAGGATTCTGATTTGGAAAAAAATTTATATTTGAATTTGTAAGAAATTACTTTTTATTGTGATTTATAAAACTAAACAACCCATTAAACCCATTTATAATCATTTTTAAAAACAACTTTAAATTATGTCTAAAAGTATGTAAATTTAAGAATAAGTGCCTAAGAAATAGCATACCTTTAACATATACTTTTTTTAAGTTTTAAATCTTTTTAAAGGTTTTTGGAGCATTCCCGAGTAATTTATGTGTAGGACACCATTCGGCACATTTTGCTGCCCGTTTCGATTCCTGAATCAATGTTAATTATGCGTCTGGCTTTGCGATGGATTTGTCATCCGGCCCGAGAGCACTTTCACTTGTTGCTCCGCTGGACGACCGTTCCGTTTCCAATCCAACGGCGACTGAACTTTGAACTCTTAAATCATACAACTGCCAGACACACTCGACTTTAAACTGCCGCCATTTATCAAGGACCCCGCCAGCTAAGCATCTAATCAACATCCCAAGGACCATGTGCCAGCCCGCCGAATCAATGCGAGTTGGCTTCAGCCTGAGCCGTTGGCAACTGGGACTACACTGCAATCAGTGTTTAGATGATTCTGAAAGCATAGAAAATTAAAAAAAGAATTATTAATTAAATAATAAATATACTCTAAAACATAACTACATGGTTTTACATTCTTCATAAAACCTAATATAAATTTTTAAACGATTTCATATCACAACTTCCTTCTTTCTGTGCATCCGCGAGCAACCCCGAAGAACCAACACCTGATGTAGTCAAAGTTTATGTAAACTCCATGTTTTCCAAGTGTAATCCCTGGAGTTTCGGTTTTGGGGGAAAGGACACCTACCTGCAGACTGGCGCTCGTTATTTGCATGCATGTTCACAAATTGAAGTGCAAAGTTTCGGAATGCGAAACAGCAGTTCGTCAGGCGGTGATTGGGAATGGGAGTTCCAGCGGAAGAAGGAGAACAATACTACAGTCTGAATTCTATAAACTAAATACCTCATACAAATTTAAAGAATTGTTAAAATATATTTTAGAGTAATTTAACATATTCTATACAATATTTTACATTATCCTTGTGAGATTATAGATATAAACTATAATCTCTAAATTTTTTTATATTATATAGGTATACAATGATATTACAATGATATGGATTCGAAAAATATTGTTGCCTACTTCTAGATACTTTTAAAGGTGACTTTAAAACGGTAGTAATTTCTGATTTCAATAGGATTATTTATCAAGTAAAAAGAAAGAAATTTTCCTAAGACATTTACATCGGTTCCTAAAATATACTTTATAAATACTGATACCCAAAAGGTTCCATTTATCAAAGGAACTCTGTGTATGTAAAACACAGCTAGCACTAGACTTATTGTTGCGAAAAACTTTGATTTGAGTTTAGATTGTGTGCTGAATAGGAGGCACCGTTGGGGCCTCCAACTTGAGTGCAATTTGAGTCCCTGTTCCTCTGTCTGCGGTGTATGTAATCTGGTAAAGAGAATCGTGCTTAAAGGTAATCCCAGAACAAGCTAAACTTTGTTTACAACATCAGTTAAGCCTGAAATGTACCCTTTTTGGCTTTCTTTTTTATTGGTCCTTGTTTAGATTTGAATTTAATTTAACTGCTATGTGCACTTAACTAAGCACTTGACCCATTTAATTTTTCATTTCCATGGAGTGGCTGGGCTGGAAAAAAAGAGAACCCACTAAAAACGAGTAACCATTTGGGGAGCTGGGACTTCAAATGGCCCCTTTGGCCAGGTTTAAAGTAAGGGTAGTGTTTCGGAATGCCGGGACACAAATATCAGCTGAAAAAATCAGCTTTTCAATAAAAATACAACTTGTAACCACAATGGTGACAGTACTCCTGGGGATGTGAGTCCTGGCGGGAAGACAAGATCCAATTGGCCGGCAATAAAAGTTTGTCCTTGTCCTTTGGCTTTAGAAGGCGAACCAAGACGGGAGTTTCCCTCAGGGCTTCGCAGAAATGCCAGGAAAAATAAGTAAAACTAAGCTGCCGGTGGGGTGGGGGGGAAAAGGACTTCCTTCCGCTGGCGACACATTTTCCTAAACCTACAAAATGTCTTTAAAGCGACATCATCGCCTTCAACGCGCCGACAGACAGATTTATTACAGTTTATATAATTCGCAAAACTCCTCTCTGCAGATGGAAATCTTTGACGACGGCCCGTCTTTTTCCTCAGAAAGCCACATAATTTGGCTGCTTTTGTTTGTTCATATCCTTTCTTGAAAGAAAATATCCAGAAACTTGTGGACAAAGTTCTGCTCGCCAGCCATCGAAGTACAGAAAAATTAAGAGTTTATATTTATTTACTGGGTGGGTCGACCGTCGACCGTCATCCGTAATGAAGCAACCATCCCGGAATGGCCAAATTAAGTTGAGCGTGAATGTGGGCCAACCGGATTTCATATCGCATAACCTCGGAAAAAAGGATAGAAAAAGTATGGGGGGTATATGAACCACCCCCTTCTTAATAATAACAAACTGAGCCCAGCAATTTGCCTGTCAAGCTGAATTCCCAACTGAGGGGAGAGGAGCCAGGAATTTAAAGGGATAATATTGAACAAATTACGCCACATCTCACAGAGAAAAAAGCACTGAAAACGATGAAGTCTGCCGTCTGGGGGCCTTGTAGTCCTTGAGCATATTTTCCCCGGCTCGAAATGTTCCCATTTTGTAGCGATCCTACTCGGATTTAGCTTAGGCTTCCCCGGTAGCCTGGCTTCATCCCGACAATATGGTAATTCAACTCGGAATAATTTAACATAATTGCCGCTCAGACGGAGGCGACAGGATGAAAAAAGCAAAAAACATTGGCAAACTTAAGATGAAGTTATCATACTCTTTGCGAGGCAATGGAATGTGTGCACACCAGGTAAACGCATTGTTTTTAGTGGCTACCCATAATATTATATACTTATGTACATTTTGTACATGAACTTTATATATTTTCTTTCATTTAAAATATATCGAACTAATACCCTTAAATAAATTATAAAAACCGAAGTTTGATGTAAATAAATACATTTAAAATATGGATATACAAATTATGACATATCAGCTACCAAAAATAATACCTAATTTTGTTTAAATTTAATAATTAAATATAACATTTTTTTTTGAGACTACTCAGAAATTTTTAAAATGCATTCTCATAGCCATATTTCTTAACAAATAATAAATACCCTAAAAAGTGTATTTTTCTAGACTTGCTAGAATTTATGACTATGAAAATCGCTGTCTCATTAACACCATTTGCCCCTGAGGAGCCCTTAACCCTTCTGTAAGCTGCTTCCGAATCACTCGCCTTCAGAATTGGTAAGGGACCTTATCTAGGCCTAGAGTAACAGCAGCTTGGCCAGAAGCATAAGACGTGGCACGTTGTGCAAATGTTCACACAATCGGAGGCAAATGAGCTTAGAGTTGGGAGCTCTACTTATTTTTGCCCTTAGGCGCCGACGACGCGCCATATTAAATTAATATGCTTCAAATGTACCGCATCTTCATTCCCTCCCCGGATTCTTTTGTCCCATCCACTTGTACTGCTAATGTAATTTTTCGCGGCCAGTTAGGCATATATATATACCTACATATTTATATATACGTATACCCTCACAGAGATTGCCGCAGACAGAATTTATGCCTATTAATGAGGGCCGCATTCCTTTGGTCAAATGGAGTCCTCGTCTTCAGACGCTGCCCACTTTCTCGCAATCAGTTGGTCAGAGTTGTCCATCTGGCTGATTTATGGCAAAATTCGACTAAATGGAAGTCTGTTTTTATTGGGGTTTTTATTGGTATTTTTCTCGATTTTTGCTAAGCTATTCTAAAGTTTTCAAGTTTTAAATGGATTTTATACATTTCTACATGATATAAAAGGAAATTTTTTTTATCAATTAGTTTGCAAATATTTTAAAATTTAAACTCATTTTTTTAGTAGTAGTTTTAGTAGTTTCCTTTTTTTCTTTAAATATTTATCTGTTATGTTAAGCATTTTTAAAAACATTTCATAAAGATTAAGACGATTTTCTTATGTCTTAAATTTGTAGTGCTTCCATTTCAAACCCGTATAATCAACATACATTTTGTATTAAAATTTTCATGATACTCTAGTTCCTTTATTTTACAGTAATATTTAATGAAAAATATAAATTCGTCCTCATCTGGTTTTCTATTAATATATATGGGCTGAGTTCCGTCTTTTTTTATAGCAACTCTGGGGTCGCACCGGCACTCCATGAACTCCACATCCTTTAAGGGCAAACTCGTTTATCGCAGAGCAGAGTTTTACGGCCATCCGGCGACTTAAAGAGCTGTGCATGAAACCTGTTCACCCATCGCTCGTTCCATTCCAGAAAATTGTATTTGTTTTCACAAGTTGTCAAACACTGCTCACAGATTTGCACATGTCACGCCATCGACAGGTGACGACGACTCGACTACCTCAGCCGAAAGTTATGTAAGTGTTTCATCCGCATGTGTCGACGAACGGAGCTCCTCCCTTCCAACTCCAGCTCCCCAAAATTGCTTTCCCCGCTTCAGACGACATCCGACATCCAACGTCCCTCATCCAGGGTGGAATTCTGTGCAGGAATGCTGACAGAGACTTGCCTACTTATCGGCGACGGCAGCCATGTCAAAAGTCACTCACAAGTTAATTTCGTTGGTCCTCGTGGCGCACCGGGTGTCGCATCCCAAACACCCAATATACCTTAGATTATAGATTTCACTACGAAAACAAATTATATGGGCGGTTATATTAATGGTTGATTTTAATTTAATACTTAAAAATTTTCTTCATAAAAAATATTTTGAACATTATAGATACATCAAATTATTATTTAAATTACATAAAAACTCTGCACTTTACCTTTTAGCTACTTAATTTCATACCAAAGAAAGTTGTAAATTCTTATAATCCTCCCAGTTTCGATTAAAGTCGACTGATCCGTCCTGATGTTAATTGTTTCATTGTGAAAGTCGAATGACCTTGTTCCCATTTTGTCAACAATTAATATTAGGAAAAGCTGCAATGTTAAGTAGTTTGTAATACAATAACTACAACATCTTACAACATAAAGTTAATAATTGTTTATTTTTATTTTGCTCTGTGCGCATCTAATTGTTTAGAAGTAACGTTCACACGGATTTAGGCTCAGCCATTTCAGCAGAAGTAAATGCGAACTGAGAGATATGCCACTTAAAATATTTAGATGTAATTTCCATTAAGCGCTGCAATTAAAGTTTCTGTTAGCAATGCAATTTTATATTGTTATTGAATATTTAATAATATACCTTGAATAACAACCGTTGTACCACCAACCACCCTTTAAATATTCAGCGCAATTCATATCACTTCGATCGTCGTTGTCCCGATCAAAGGCGGAGAATTTTTTTCCGACAAATTGAGTTAACATATCTTCAGCTATCCCAGAATATATCCCCAGCGATTTTAGCTTATAGATCTCTTGTTCGCTGTCAATTTGAAAATTATCATAATGGGCGTAAGTGGTTTCTCCGTTTTTAAGGACAAGTTTAATGTTCAGTTCGTGTTTTTTATCCTTAGTCATTTGATGCAGCTTTTCCAATCCTATGAAAAAGTTTCCTGTTAAGTTGCCAAATCCATTCTTATAATTCTTCCAGATGCGATTCAAGTTCAGTGCTCCGCCCAGTCGCCTTTGAATAGTCATCCAACCTGTCGAATTGCAAGGAGCTTCAAATAAACCTATTCCGAATATAGTATATGTTCGTAGGTTCCATTTGGACGGCCACTTGGACAACTGTCTGTTCTACGACACAAGAAAAGTTCATTAGTCATTTCACTTATTTTTTCCAAATCCGATTCAGTCTGATTGTTAAGATCATCGATTTTACTATCTTTAATCGAAATCTGCGCACTCAGGTTCTTCAGTTCATTATCTATCACATTCAATTTTTCCTGTATGTTCTTGATTTCTTCACTTTTATCCACAATTTCTTTTTCTTTTACTTTTATGATGTCATCTCTGCTTTTCACTTGTTTAGTTTTATCAATAATGTCTTGATTTTTAACATTATTTTCATCTTTCTGCCTTTTCTAACTGACTTTGTAAGCCACTAATGGTTACTGTCATGGAAGTTATTTTATCAATTTGGTCAAGTATTTGCTTATCCTTCACTTCAATAAAATTTTCTTTGCTTTTAAGAATTCTTAGATAAATCCTCAATTTCTATCGCTTTTAAATGTATTACGTCGTCTTTTGCTTTTAATTGTTCGTCTGCAGTTATCAACCTATTAGTTAAGTTTTTAAAAGTTTCTATTACTTCTTTATCTCTAGCATGAGTTAGGTCTTTTATATGATTTTGACAATTAGCAGCTTCTAGCTCGTTGTGCAAGTTGCTTATTGAATCCAGTTTATCGTCTTTGACTTTTATAAAATCATCTTTGTATTTTAGTAGATCATCTTTGGACTTCACTTGAACTTCAGCAATCGCCAGCTTACTTTGCAAATCTTTTATAGTGTCTTTCATAGAAATAACTTTTTTGTTCAGATCATCTATTAAATTACTTTCCGGCTCTAGCTTCAAAACTTTATCGAGTAATGGCGTGAGGATCGAAAAGCAATACGCATTGCATTTGTTTTCCAGATTCAATTGAGACGATGGCGATTCCTGCAGTTCCCTGGCACCGTCAACCAGGTTAAGCTGCTCCAGGACCGAAAGAACCAGGGAAATTAGAAAGATCCGCAAAATCATTATGCGTAACTGTAGTATCGGCGGCTGCGAAAACAGAACTAAGTTAAAACGCAGGATTGTGATCCATTTTTATAGGCACAAACATATGTGATAAGTTTGTGATTCTGACGCATTCCCGAAATCGCGTTTGTGTTCGAAACGATTTCTTTTTTACAAAAAAACAAAAACCCTTATCTGGCTCATATAATCACAACTTTAGCGAGTTCGCCGGATGCAGTGTACCTAAAAATAATGTTAATAAAAATAACGAGCAATTCATATAGGGTACAAAAACATTAGCTTGCCGAAGTTAGTTTAATTTTTCTTATTGATAAGGTATGATGACTAGCAATAAGAATTCAAATTATTTTATTATTTTTAGAACATAATGTTTTTTTACGAATCGAGTGTATCATAGTCCGTTCAGGCCACTTAAAGAACTTAAAGAACTTCAAGAACCTGACCTTGGGGCAAAGTGTTGTCCTAAGGTCGTGATAATGGGAGCTTTTTGGGGGCTTTCTTTTTTTGGCGAGGCCATTCATTCGGGAGCATTTATTGAAAACCACTGTTGCATATTCATGAGCGCGAGTGGCGCAATTTCGAGCACTTTTTAGTTGATTTGCATATTTATTTGAAGGACTCAGGCTGGAGGATACGCCTCAGAAGTTTCGAAATTAGTTTTAATTTAAAAAGGGGAAGGTACAACCCTCCATGAACTTCCGCTTAGCAAGACTATTATGACTTCCTTTTGGTCCTTTGGCAATTTTCAGCAACTAATTTGTATTGCCATTGACTCTATTATGAATTCAATTATGCGGTTGTAAGCCGCAGAATATTCGCTAATTTATGCTACGTCAAATCTGCGAAATTTGCATAATACACAGACACGATGAATTTGTATGGCTTTGTGTGTTCATTATACGTATATTGCGCACCTTTTGGCACCGAGTTCATTTGTGTATTTTATGGCTGGTATTTATGGCCATTAGTCAATAAATTTTAATTGATTTCCCAACACAAAGTGCCTCAAATGCAAATTACAAAAGGAATATTGTTTGGCCAACTTCAGGTGAAAGCGTAATATCAATTATATTATCATAGCCTTTGGGATTCATAGTCTCTAATTGCCATACATTTAAGTGTTCAGTTTTCTTGGCCTTATTATTATCACACATAGTAAGACCCTTAATTAATATTTCAGCCACAAAGTCTTCTAGTTAACCTTTGTGCGAGGCTCCTTATAATTATAATAAATGCTCAGGACCCTTGGTATGCAACAAGGATACGAATTTCAATTTCACACCTCGTTGGAGGGGCGCACTGAAAATTGACTTGACTAGAAATTTTAGCCCACTCGTCGAAAGACGAAGACATCATTCCATGTATATATATATTGGTTTTGGTATATATATATATAACCAATATGTCAGCCTGTGTATATTGGATGTTTGATACTCGACGGCGAGTGGGTGTACTTTAACTTTGGCATGTTGCCTTTTCCTGGGAAAAGTTTGTTTGCCCTGCTTGATTTTAGATGTTAGATATGGATAAAAAATGAATATGAAAAATGTGCTCCCGAGGCATTAAATATGCAAATTTTTTCGGGTGCTCTTGTCACCGAGATTTTCGGGGGCTAAAAAGTCAATAAATAGATTGTGACCTTGCCCTGCCTTACCTGCAGAAAAATAAAAGGTGGTATATAGTATTTCAATTATTGGGAACGCTCGATGGAATGGATATCCAATGGCGTGGCTCACTTTTGCCAGTAAATTGCACTGAAATCCGAACCAGGCGTGTATTCCTAATGTGTTTTGTGTGTGATGTGTATTTTCCTTGATGTATGACAAGGGTGTGCTAGTTTGACAGGCCACCACAAACTCAAAAAGGTGTCCTTGGGAATTACAAAAGCCCCTTGGGGGTGAACCTTCCCCTTCAATAGGTTGCTTTTCGGGGGGAGGAACTTCGCTGTGCTTTGCTTTGAAATTAAACGATTTAATTGCATTTAAATTAAATAAAATACGCGTGCGAAAAGTTTTACATTTTACGCATTCATTGGCGCACACAGAAAACGGCCCCAAATCAAATCACTCAACTCAAGCATGCCAGCCAACGGGAGAAATGCTTCAGCTCCACTTCCAATCTGTTACAGAGATAAAAAATAATATATATAATTATAATTATAATTTCTAAAGTCATAAAAAAAACAGAAACAATCAAAATTAATCACCTACGCTGAACAATTTAAGTATTGAAAAAAGATATCACAATAAAATTATGAGATTATAACATTTTTATTTTTTTCCTGGGTTTTTAATTACAATATTTATAAAGATTTTCTGTATTTTTAATGACAAATATTATAAAAATTTTCAGTATGTTTAATGACAAATATTATTAAAGTGCTCTGATTTTATATCACAATCATAGAAAATTTCTGTTATTTTCTGAATCCTTTTTCAGAGTACATGGCCCAGACCCTGAACGGGATGCCGCAAGGACGAGTGGTGGGCGGGAAACTGGGTGGGTGGCTGGCAGACACCTCTTCTCGTTCCCCACTAATTTGGCCTTTGTTTGTGGTTTGCGTTTTCGTTTGTTGAGCAGCGCAAAAAGTTTTAATTGACTGTTGCGAATACGGCGCACGGAAAAGCCTCGGAAATTTCCGAGTTGACTTGGCACCGCTGTTCAGCTCTTCCAGCTTTCCCGACTCCCCAGATCTCCTGTCTCTAATCAGGCATTGGAGGAACTGAACCCTTTTCTACCTATCTACCTTTCTGTCCTGGCCAAGTTTGTTTGCCTTTATATTTTTGTTTTTTTTTTTGGGGATTTTCGCTTTTTAATTTATTTACTTATTTTGAAAGCGAAAAGCGCAGCCCGCCGAAAAAGAGATAAATGTGGTTGGACAAACTTGACGCGAAATTGGTTTAAATATTTGCCAGCCACATTTCGCCGGTTAACTTTCACCCTAATGTCCCGATTTAAAGCTATTTGCATTTTAAATGAGCTGAAAATGCATCAAAGCGTTTTGTGCTTTGTGTTTGTGATAGGCAGGCTCAATGGCACCTGAGCACTTTATGTTTACAGGTGGGCAGGTGTGCGAATGGAAGGTGGATGAGTCCTTTTGCCTTTGCGATTGGGTGGCTGCTTCTGTTTGTGCATGCATCCGTCAATAAGGCAACTGAATTAATCACGCAACTTTGAACTTCTCCCGTTTGCACTGAAAAAAATATTAATTGCTCGCTAATTATCAAGGCTTAAGGGATTACGGCATTGTTAGTGCTCAAAGGGGTTTTTAAGCCCCTTACAACGTGCTTAATTAATATTTTTTAATCACACATAAAAGATGTGGCATGTGGGCGTCACTAAATATATTTAATTTAAAATAATCCTACAATTGGCAGGTTTAGTGAAACATTTGGTTTGTACATGGCATTTATTTTTGTAAATTGTAAATTGTTGTGTTTATTTTGTAACATGTGTTATTCAAAAATAATAATGTATAGTTATTGCCTTTTTATAAACCAAATAAAAATACTATTAACGAGATAAAAAAGTAGTGACGAACACCCCTTTAACTTTACTAAATTTACTATTTATACCCGTTACTCGTAGAGTAAAAGGGTATATTGTATTCGTGCAAAAGTATGTAACAGCTAGAAGGAAGCGTTTGCGACCCCATAAAGTATATATATTCTTGATCAGGATCACTAGCCGAGTCGATCTAGCCATGTCTGTCTGTCCGTCTGTCCGTCTGTCCGTCTGTCTGTCCGTCCGTATGAACGCTGAGATCTCGGGAACTATAAAAGCTAGAGGATTGATATTTGGCATGAAGATTCTTGGAGTTCCTACGCAGCGCAAGTTTATTTCAAGAAGGTGCCACGCCCCCTCTAACGCTCACAATAGCATATACACGATTTTAAAAATTTAAATATTTCAGAAAAGTAAAAATGCAGTTTTGTTGTGCTTATCAATACCTATCGAAATGTAGAAGAAATTTTTTAAATCGGACCATTCGTTAAAAAGTTATGGCTCATCAAAGTTTATATATCCATCTCCCTCGCACTCCCTTTAGCCGAGTGACGGGTATTAGATAGTCGGGACACCAACCCGACTATTTTACATATATCTTATTATTTATTATTTTAATTGTAAAATTTACTACTTTAATTATAAAATGTAATTATAGAATTTCTAGATTGATTTGACATTTAAAATGGTCAAACCCTTTTTAAATGTCAACATAAAAAAACAAGAGAGAACGCCATAGTCGGGTTGGTGTCCCGACTATCTAATACCCGTCACTCGGCTAAAGGGAGTGCGATGGAGATATGAACTTTGATCAGCAATAACTTTTTAACGAATGGTCCGATTTAAAAAATTTCTTCTACATTTCGATAGGTATTGATAAACACAACAAAACTGCATTTTAACTTTTCCGAAATATTTAAATTTTTAAAATCGATTATAAACTGTTGTGGGCGTTAGAGGGGGCGTGGCACCTTTTTGAAATAAACTTGCGCTGCGTAGGAGCTCCAAGAATCTTCATGCCAAATACCAATCCTCTAGCTTTTATAGTTTCCGAGATCTCAGCGTTCATACGGACAGACAGACAGACAGACAGACGGACAGACGGACAGACGGACAGACGGACATGGCTAGATCGACTCGGCTAGCTGTTACATACTTTTGCACGAATACAATATACCCTTTTACTCTACGAGTAACGGGTATAAAAATAAATGCAAACTCTTTTCCTAATGAGTTTAAAATTAATGTAAATCCAACTTTAAAGTTTAAAAAGTGTTTTTTATTGAATTCCTTAAGACAAAGTTCGTATCTAATTTCACCAAAAGGTGATTACGTTTTCTTTGATATTTTCTCGCAGTGTAGGACTGTTGCAGCAAGTGCATTGGCTGTTGCTGCTGTTATTGACTGCCTGTCTGACCAATTATGGTGCAATTAACACACTTGATTGCCTGGAATCTCTGACTCGTTTACCGTTAACGGCTCCACCTGTGTTTTTGCACCTGTGCGTGCATATGAGCTTTGACTTCTCTCCTTCGAAACTCTCCGAAAAAAATAGCCTTCAGGATGTTCGGGCCACCTTGGCGTATGCTTGATGTGGCAGACCGGGGAAAAGCTTGTTACTGCCGAAAAACTTTTTGGCTAAACCAACTCGGCCGTAAAGTCGATTGCCGTTGGCCAAAGTGTGTAAGTCCCGAAATAGCTCAACCATCGACTTTGTGAATTTGTATGCGAGGTGTCAGCGGCAACAGGGGTTTAACTCAGTTTTACGAGGCCAGCCAACTTGAATACTTGAATGCCGTATCAAATTTGGCCCAAATGCAATGGAAACAAATGTAATTTCATAAATGGCCTTTCCTTGAAAAGGGTATCATAAAGACGTTCCTCGAATAAACATTCTATTTGCATAGCATTCCAGAAATAGGTACATTGAATAAACACGGGAATTAAAGGGAAAGAAGTAGGTATATTAATTTCTGTCTAAATGTTGGGTCCTTTGATTGTCCTCGCCAAATAAAGCGAACTTTCTACGCTCATGATTGTGTTTGCTGTCACTCGCCGTCTAATTTGATTGAATGTCCTGTCCGGCCTACTGGATATATAGCTAGGTTATATCCTGAACCAACAAAGTCTGGCATTAAATATGAGAGAAATGGCAAACAACAGCCAGCCGAATGCCACAAGTTGTGCGCTTAAATAATTTATCAAAATAAAAATCCGGAAAAGGGGCATAATCCCACTAGGCTGTCTTCTCCTCCTAATGTAACATTGTGATGAACGAGCTATGCAAAAGGCCGAGGGGATTTTCATGGGCGGTACCGTTGATTTTCTAAGGGTAAAATTAGACTTGGATTAGCTTTTAAACATTTTCTTGGTATAGTGGAGTTCCGATTCATAGCAACATTTAAAATTTTATAATTATAAACTATTTTTGAACAAAAAATACGATTTAAGGTTTACCAAAAGACAGAAAAATACTTTAGCTAAAGAATAATAAAGGTAAAAAGCTAATATTTTACCATTATATGTAAAACATCTAAGACCAAAGACATTTTTGCAATCTAGATTAAAAACAAATGACTCTAAGAAAATACAATATATATATTTTATTTATGCAATGTTTAAGGCCTAAACTTTTTCTATCAATTATAAAATGTTGGCTATTACTTTTAGGTAGACCCCCTTTTCGTACGCCCCTTTTATTCAACACACCAGCAATAAAATGACACTAAACGACAAAGGCAACCGCTACAGGAAAAGCAAAATGACAATGAAAATGAAAATGAAAAGGGAGTTGGCCGCAAGGACGCTGGCCTTATTATGTTGACATTCCATTCCGATATCGGGGAAGGGGAGGGTCAGGGAGGTTCCATAATTGATTAGGTTCGGCTACGCCAATAAAGCTCACCCGGTTATAAGGGGGTTTTCCTATCCACCTCCCACTCCCCAGTGGGTCATTCAATCCACGTGAGTGTGTGTCGGGATCTAAACAATAATTTATGACCTGTATGCAAAGACATTAATCTTTATGGGAATTGAAAAGTACATTCATTTTGCACGCATTGAGTTGACAAGCCATTTCTACAAGGGGAAACACCAACATATCCCCTTTGGCGCCATACCAAAATCATAATGGGAAAGTCAATAGCCAGGAGTAAATGAGGTTGCGTTTACATTTGCATATGAATGAAACGACATCCCGGAGGACACAACTCTCGGCAATTACGTGCGGTTAATTAAGCTCCATGAATATCATTGGCGGCTTAGTGGGCTAAAGTGAAGATTGCATCTGTCGGCCTACATGCAGATGAAATATTATCTTAGACGCGGCTTTTTGTGCAGGCAGACAAATTTTAAAACTTGGAAAAATTATATTTAAATTTTAGAAACACTTCCTAATAACTTTTTCCATTTTAAATAATTTCGTTGTTATATCTAAGCAAAGCTTAAGTGGCATCTATTTTTTAAATACTTAAAATACTTTTAAAATATTATTGTTAATGCTATCCCAAATACTGTTTTTTTAAAAAACATAAATATATTTTTTAATATATTATTTTACAGTAACAGTTATTTCCAGTTAATTTACCTGAAGCCAACGAATTTGTTTCAGTGCCTGCCATCGCTGAAACCTTTGGACATGATTCATTTTTCATAATTTGCATTTATGCAGATTGAAGCAACAATCGGGAGTGCGGCGCTAACTGGGCCAGAGGCTGTTTTTTATTAGACAGTGGAGTTAGGGGTTTTTCGGATCCGTCGATGGCCGTGGAGTGGAGTGTGTGGACCGGCGTTTTCACAAAACATCTACTCTAACTTAAATTGCAGACGGAGGAGGAGCTGAAGCCGGAGCCAGTCAAGTGTTGAGCTTAGACACAATTTATCAGCTGAACGATTTGATTTATATGGTTAGACATGGCATGCGTCACGTCAGGGCTGCTGCAAAAGCGGATTCACTCGGAAAAATGTAAAAATATTAGAAATAGGTATATACTAACTTGTATGCTTTCGCTTAAGCTGTAACATTAAGAAATTAAAAAATTAAATTGTTCATATGAAGTAAAGCTAAAAATATATAATGTGATTTTTCTATATTTGTATTACATCAATTAGTTATTATATTTGCTAATTATTTATTTATACCAATTAAAAAATACTTTTTTTTCTATAAAATTCATTGGTATTTATAAGCTTTGGAACCTATTATATTTTCTCTTTGAGGTTCTTAGGAAGTTTTTGTTTCGAGTGTGCCAGTTATTGCTTCTTACTCGGTTTTCATTATTATGTTATGTGTGTTTTATCTGGCTGCCATTTGTGGAGCACTTGCTCATGAAAATGGAAAGTATATGGCTTGCGAGAAAGAAAAGAAATTGCGGCCCACTGAGATGTTAATGTTAACATGCATGCCTAAACATAAAAATTATAACCACATACTTGCCGGTTGGGTTTGTGCTTTTTGATTGGGACTCAGACTCGGGAGTTGGACTTGGACTTGGACTTGGACATGGAGTTGGAGTTTGAGTTGGACTTGTACTGATACCTGTACTTGTACCTGGTTAGGTCTGGTGTGAATAACCTGGGTAATGGCTGGTGCGTGCCTCGCCGATCCTCATCATCACTAACCATTGAGTCTCTCCGATTGTTCGGGTAATTAGTTGCCACGCCAAACAATTTGCGAAGAGGAAAGTAACTCTTGTCGGTTGTCACTTTGTTGCGGCATTATTGAAGGCTTAACCCCATTAGCTGAATTGGCGCACTTGCCAATCGGCTGCGAAGATCGAAAAGAGAAAAAAGCCGGAGAAACAGGTAGAAAGAAGACAAGGGCCAGAAGAAGCCCAACTTTCTGCGCAGAACAGTGATCAAAACTTTTACCCAGCGCCAGAAAAATAAAAAAACCGAAGACAACATCAAACAACAAAAGAAAACAAAGTCGGACAATGTAAACTCATTCACGAAGCTGGATGGCTGTTTCTCCAGCGAAGAGAGCATCTGCATCTCGGGGGCAGGTCTCGCATTTTTAGTACCTCCGCGGTTTTAGATCCATTCAGATGCAGAGAAAGAAATGTGGGTATTTTCTCTTATCAATTGCACAAGTAATGCACTGATGAGGAAATTTTTCAGGCTAAGGGTACTTAAAAGGTCTGTATTCTAAGATTTTTCTATATGTTCTACTCTCGATATAAAACAACTAACAAAATGTATGTACTTATAAAACTATCTAAAATAATAAAATCTTTTTAAAAATACATCGATGTAATGTGTAAAAACGGGAAGTTTACTGAGTACTTTCTTGCCTTTATTCGCCAAAATAGAGAATTACTGTTTTGGCCAGCTAAGGTTAAAAAAATTTTAAAAATAATTAGAAAAGTTAAATCAATATTCCTTTCTTCTGAAGAAAGTCACTTCGTTCTTGTGCCACTTATCTTGTAATCCAAATACCATCAGATCTTATTTGATCCCATTTCTTGCTGTGCATTTGGGGCAAACCAGTTTCACCTGCAGAGCGGCTCCGCAGAGAGCTTGGCCCAAAAGGCGAAGCCTAGTCAGCTCGGTTTTCGACCAGCTTCAGTTGAGTTGCGGCGCTTCGATGGATCGGACTTGGCGGAAGTGAAAAAAGCGGGCCTATATATTTAGACCGATTCGACTCGATACGATCCGGACTCGATTCCGATTCGATCTTAACCGTTTTGGAGAACCGGCGGTGGTGGAGTGGAGAACGCAGAACGCTGCGAAATTGTTACCGCTGCGCATGCGCAGACAGGCCGTACTTGTTGTTGCGCTATCTCGGCTTAATTACTAACGCCCCCCCTGGAAACCCGCCCCTTGAAGACCCCCCTTTTGAGTTGTTTGTCTGCATTTTTCAACAACGGTGCGCGGTGTGCAAGTGTGAGTGACGAGTGTTAGAGGCCATCTCTCTGGGAAAACATTCTTCCCGAGCGAAGCTTTCTTTTTGTGTATAACAAAAGAGAACAAGGCGCAAAAAAAAACAGAAAAACAAACGTAAACATAGCAAACTTGTGCAATCCAGCGACAAAAAACAAAAGACCCGCGAAGTTTTGTGGTTCCCAGGCAACAAAAATAAAGTGCAATTTACAAGCAGCGCCCCGAAAAATGTAAGCCAAAAGTATAAATCACAAAAATCATAATGAAACAGGTTACGAGAAGAGAAGGAAAAAAAACCGAGATGTGTGATTAACATATTTCCCATCAGAGCGTTTTACACGCAATGCAAAGTGTAGCTGTATCTGTTACCTCGGGTATCTCAACAGGTATCCGTAGCTGTATCTGCGTATCTGTGAAACAAGAAGTGGATCCAATCGAGTCCCATACCCATCCCATCCCATTTTCAACCCATTCCATGTGGCAATGCAACCTTGAAGCTGTCCACCATATCGAATCGCGCATATCGCCCATGCATTTCAATGAGCAAAAGATCGCTTTTCGGGGAGATTTTCGATTTTCGGTTTTCGGTTTTCGAAACCCCGCGAGTCGTTTTTATGGACTTAATAAATTTACATACTTTGACTCTCCGCTTGTTTGTTTGTCTGGCTGTGGATATCTACGATCTTTCAGCAAACAGGGCCGCAAATAAAAAGACTGGCCAAATACCAAATACCTTCCATGTTTCGGACCCATGGACCGCAGAGTAAATAGCACAAATAACGCAAAACCAAAAATAATGCAAATAGAAATACGGCCAGACGTAAATGTATTTTTCTTTCTGTTTGTTGTTGTTGTCAGTGCGCATTAAAAAGCAAACAGTAACCAATGAACACGGCCAACAAAAAACGAACAGCAACAACCGCCGACCACCGTACTACCAATAACGGTACAGCTAATGGGAGAGTGAGAACCAAGAATTCAGAATTCAGAATTCAGAATCCAGGTCCCAAGTGCCAGAGCCACAAGAGATCATGGCTCAACGAATCGCTCATGCGCCGCCGAAGGCGTTTTATATAATAGTCTTACAGTGGATCTTATCGAAACCAAAAAGTCAGCGTGATAAAATGAATTTGTGATTTTTCAGGAGAACCAATATATCACTTTTGAGAAATTCGCAATCATCGCTAACGGATTAATGAATTGGCTTATATACTTAGAGTTACTACTCTATATTATAATCTATTATAAAAACATAATTCTACAAGGTTCCAAAATTTTAATACAAATCAAAAACTAAAGAGAGAACTGTCTTTACAAAACCTTTCCAGTGATTGTGATCAACTAGTTCATGCATATTCATTGCTAATTCATTCATATAATTTACATTTTCTTTGAGAGGTTTCTGTTTAACACAGATAAGTTAGAGTTCTGCACGCAAAACTTTATTATAATGTCAAAGAGAAAACGAACAAGAGTTTGACGTGCAAAAAAAGGGTTGAAACTTTAAGGAAATGAAATATAATATTGTTATATAAAAATACTTCTTAAAACTCTTTAATTTATTGTTGTTTCGAGCGTTCTTATATAAAGAATATTTCATAAATGAAATATATTTTTCTGAACATATCCCACTTTATTTAAAAGGTTTCATTTACAAGATCTATACTTTAGACTTTAGGTATATTTAATTAATTAGCGCTTATTTATCAAGCATAAATTGGAATTTTGCTAACTAAAACTACATCTACTGAGGCAAATTACAAAAATCAAATCACACAAATCACATTTAACGCGAACTAAAGTTTTGAAGGGTTACTTTTAGCACAAACCTGTCAAATGTCTGATTATATTACAAAGTTATTTAAAGCCCGCTTCGAATTTATAGAGAAGATATTTCCGTGACACCTCTGATATTTAGAATGAATGAACAAGACGACAACAAATGCCTTCAATATGTCAGCATTACCAAAATTACTCATACCACTCGTAGGCAGCCTCACTCGCTGCTCTTTGTTGGCCAGCTCGCTTGATTATAGCCTTCATTTCATTCTTTTTTTCCTTTCTTTCGATCGGACCTTGGTGTCGACCATTGTTGTTGTTTTTGTTGGCCTCAAGTATGCGGCTTAAACCGAAATAGACGGAGACATCGGTATGCAAATCAAATGTTCTAAGCGAACACGGCGATAATGGGTAAATGCCCAAATACGATACGGAATACTGAATACAGATCTCTCTTCTCGAAACGAGTTTCAAACAGCCGGACCAAAAAAAATCTGATGATAATAATAATGGCAATTCCTCAATTGCAGCGAAATGGAAGCTTGGAAAAAGCTGACAAATGGAGGGCGTTTCCTACTCGTACTCCTGATCTGCATCTCCCATTTGACCAACCAAATCTCCGCCTGGCGCCCCTGCCCAGAGCTCAGTCCCGCCCTCCGTCTTCCATGCAGGTAAGCTAACTATACCATACCATATTATACCTCACTAAGCCATACTATATCATACTATACCACTATACCATACCAATACCATTCCATACCTATACCATTCCAATATCTTGACCACCATGGCAAAAGCGACAGCGAATTTCCGCTGTCGGTTGGGTATTATTTTAATATCACAAAATTACCGCCAACTGCAATTTCATTTGGCTTTGTTTTTCTCTGTAATCACCTCTCATGGACTGACGACAATTACAGGTGCAATGTGGTTCCGTTTGCGGCGACTGGTCAACTGGGAGCTGTGGCCATGGACTGCGATCGCGTTGTCTTCCACGGCGATGCCCCGCAACTGCCTTATGGAGCGCCCATCGTGGCGTATACGCAACGTCATAGTGGCCAACAGGTGCTGCCCGCCCAGGTGAGTTGGGTGTTGCAATATGCCAGAGATAAACCACACTGAGATCGGGGGATTTCGACATCTTTTGATGATCTCACAGGCACAATAAACGATTCGGAATGGAACCACTTAATCATATATTTATATTATACTCCTCAACCACAGACTTTTGGCCAACTTAAACTGACCATTGAGGAGCTGGATCTGTCATACAATCTTATACGAAGGATTCCGGAAAAGGCATTCGATGGTCTCAAGGATTCGCTGAATGAATTGCGACTAGCCAATAATTTATTGGGCGATAATCTCAATCCCATCTTTTCCACCGCCGAATTACATGTGCTGAAGAACCTGAGGATCTTAGATCTGTCCGGAAATAAGATCAAGCTGATCGAAGAGGGTCTTCTCAAGGGCTGTGTGGATCTGAAGGAGTTCTACATCGATCGCAACAGCTTGACGGCAGTGCCCACCAACTCTCTAAATGGACCAAGTGCTTTGAGACACCTTTCGCTGCGACAGAACCAGATTGGTAAGTCAGATTAAGCAGTTAAGATAATGCAGGGTAAAATACTGGGTGTGCAAATGAAACCACAACTGGTGTAATTAAAAACAAACCCACAAATCGCAGTCGTAAAGAAAATAATTATTTTTTGTTCTAAAAACAAAATTAGATTATATTCAACCTTGAATTAACATATCTTTACCAAAACCAAGGTTTTAAAAACGTAATATCCTAAAATCTTTTATAATCCTCCTCTACAGGATCACTCCTTCCGGACTCCTTTAATGCCCAGCGCCAGTTGGAGATAATTGATCTGCGGCACAACGTCATTCGCAGCATCGACAGTCAGGCCTTCAAGGGTCTGCAGAAGATCAGGGAGATCAAGTTGGCGGGAAATCGTATCAGTAACCTTAACAGTGATGTCTTTGAGAAACTGCAATCGCTGCAAAAATTAGATCTTTCCGAAAACTTCTTCAATCAGTTTCCCACGGTGGCACTGGCGGCGGTTCCCGGAGTTAAGCACCTAAATCTGTCCTCAAACATGCTGCAGGTATGATCTATTTTATAATATTATAATAACTAATAAGTATTAATACATAATTACTATCGATTTCATTTTCCACAGCAATTGGACTACACCCACATGCAGGTGGTTAGGTCTTTGGAAAGCCTGGACATCAGTCGCAATACCATAACCAGCATTACACCAGGAACTTTCAGGGAAATGGGTGCTCTTAAGTACCTGGACCTCAGCTTGAACTCCTTAAGAACGGTAAGTTATTCTAGATGAAATCGCTAAAGATCTTAACAAAACTTCTCTTATAGATCGAAGACGATGCCTTGGAGGGTTTGGACAGTCTGCAGACCCTGATCATCAAGGACAACAACATCCTCTTGGTGCCCGGTAGTGCCCTAGGTCGCCTGCCCCAGTTGACAACCCTTCAGTTGGATTATAATCGAGTAGCTGCACTGTCTTCAGAGATTCTTGGATCGCTTCAGGCGGGAGATATAGCTACCCTTACCTTGTCGAGGAATGTGATCAGGGAACTTCCCCCTGGAAGCTTCCAGATGTTTAGCAGTCTGCACACCTTGGATCTCTCTGGAAATTCCCTGGCTTTGATTAATGCAGATACCTTTGCGGGATTGGAGAGCACTTTGATGGCCCTGAAGCTATCCCAAAACAGACTAACGGGTCTGGGAGGAGCTCCTTGGGTTCTACCTGAGTTAAGGAGTCTAGACCTAAGTGGCAATACGCTAACGGAGTTGCCCAGTAACATTTTCGAGGAACTGGAAAATCTGCAATCCCTCAACCTGAGTGGTAATCACTTGACCCCACTGACCGGAGCCCTCTTCAAACCCTTGGATCGCCTGCAGGTCATAGACCTAAGTCGCTGTAATATTCGCCAGATAAGCGGTGATCTCCTCGCAGGATTGCAGGATCTGAAGCACATTTACCTCAATGATAACCAGCTGCAGGAGCTTCAGGACGGTAGCTTCGTCAATCTGTGGAACATAAGCTCCATCGATCTGTCCAACAATCGCATTGGATCCATTCGTTCCGGCGCCTTTGTGAATGTGATGAAGTTGCAGAAGCTGAATCTTCATGGCAATCAATTGTCAGCCTTTAAGGGAGAATATTTCAATACGGGCACGGGAATCGAGGAGT
This sequence comes from Drosophila prostipennis, assembly GCA_037075205.1. Taxonomy (NCBI): domain Eukaryota; kingdom Metazoa; phylum Arthropoda; class Insecta; order Diptera; family Drosophilidae; genus Drosophila; species Drosophila prostipennis. Next base: position 78,487 of record JBAMCJ010005419.1, on the reverse strand, counting down.
TGGATATTTCGGATAACCAGTTGAGCTACTTGTTTCCCTCCTCCTTCAGAATTCATCCGAGATTAAGGGAAATACGAGCTGCTAACAACAAGTTCTCCTTCTTTCCGGCGGAACTCATTTCTTCTCTACAATATCTGGAACACATTGATCTGTCGAATAATCAATTGAAAACCATCGAGGAACTGGACTTTGCTAGATTGCCCCGTCTTCGTGTTCTCCTGGTTGCTAATAACCAGTTGGATATGGTCAGTGAGATGGCCTTCCACAACTCCACGCAATTGCAGATCTTGGATTTGGCCTACAATAACCTGGATCGCATTGGGGAGAGAACCTTTGAGGGTTTGGTGAGATTGGAACAGCTCAATCTGGAGGGCAACCGGTTATCGGAACTCTCGGATGGCGTCTTTGAGCGCTCCAAACTCCAGATGCTGGAGAATATCAACCTGGCTAGGAATCGCTTTGAATACGCTCCTTTGAATGCCCTGCAACGACAGTTCTTCTTCGTTTCTTCAGTGGATTTGAGTTACAATAAGATCAAGGAACTACCCGGAGATGATAGCATCATGGTGAACATCAAGAGGATCGATCTTTCCTTTAACCCACTGAGTCCTAAAGCGGTACACAATGTTCTCAATGAACCCAAGACAGTAAGGGAACTAAGTTTGGCAGGAACGGGTATTGATCAGCTGGAACTCCTGGAGACTCCCTTCCTGCAGTTCCTCAACCTCTCCCATAATAAACTAAGGAATGTCAAACCAGAGGTCTTCCAAAGGGTTACCCTTTTGGAAACTCTGGACCTCTCCAGCAATGAGTTGGAATCTCTAGAGGATCTCTCCATGGCTTGGCCTCAACTGCAGGTGCTCCAGACCCTGGATGTATCCAACAACAGCTTTGAGATCGTCTCGCAGTCCAACTTTGGCAAGCTGGAGATGCTGCGATCCCTGCGTTTGAGCCACCTTCCCCAGTGCACCAGGATCGAGAAGAATGCCTTCAAACAGCTGCCCAATCTGGTCAACTTGGAGGCCTATGATCTGCCCCTGCTTGGCTACCTGGATCTGCAGGGCATTCTGGAACTGCTGCCCGGTTTGGAAGTTCTGGACATTGAAGTCAAGGACTCCAGTATAGGCAGTGAGCAGATCCAACCGCTGAAACATCCGCGTCTCAGGAGTTTGGGCATCCGAGGAGAAAGACTAAAGTCCATATCCTCGGGAACCTTGGCTGGTCTGAAGAGCAACGAGCTAAGTGTCCAGCTGAGGAATACATCCCTGAGTGCCCTGCCGCCAGCTCTGCTGTTCCCGGTGCCCAGATCCTCCCACCTCAACCTGGATGTGGAGGGATCCAAGATCACAGTGCTGGTGCCGCAGTTCCTCAACGCATTAGAAGATCGTCGAGCTAGTCTGCAGCTCCAGGGATTAACTAGTAATCCCATAGTCTGCGATTGCAATGCTAGAGCTTTAAGGAGATGGCTTCCTAGCTCTGGAATGCCGGATGTCACCTGTGCCTCGCCTCCTTATTTGGTCAACCGGAAACTCATTGAAGTTGGGGATGATGAACTCACCTGTGATGCCCGCAGAATGACTTCCTCCACCTCGAGACCCACTGCCCCGGTGCCTCATCTCCTCAAGACCTCCAGCCAGCTGGTCACGAGGAGTAGCTCCACCACCGAGGAACCCCTGATCATCTGGAGCCTCGAGCCCACACAGCCTCCGAGTCTGAAAAAGATCAAGACCAAGGCTCCTCTAATGAAGGCCCAATCCCCGATTATAAGTAACGATGACACTCTGATTATAGGAATTGTGGGAGGTGTGGTGGCCTTTATAGCCATACTCATCATTATCATCTGCATCATTAGGTTGCGGATGAGCAATGTGGAGTACCAGCAGAATGCGGCGATGATTGGAATCCCAGCGGGCATGCAAATGGGTGCCCACAATGCGGCATATAACTACAAGAATGGAGCGGGAGCAGCTCTGTATGCGGTGCCTCCTTACCAGGCCAGCTACGCCACGCTGCCGCACAAGGCCGCCTCCATCCACCAGTCCAGCCAGAATCTCTCCCAGCGTCAGCAGCGGGAGCAGCAGCAGCAACAACAACAACAGGTGGCCGCTGCGGCGGCGGCCTACTCGACCATGTCCCGCATGTCGTACTTCAGCGGTGCGGGCGGAGGAGGAGGAGGAGCCGGCGGAAATGGAAATCTAGGCGATGGAGCCGAGAGCCTAACGCATCAGCATCCGCACCAGCATCAGCCCTATATCATATACTCGGATGACAAGGCCTACAGATAAGCCGAGATCGAGGGCATCTTCATCTTTCCCCCTCCTGCCCCTCCTTCTCCATTCTGTCCATTTCAATCCCTATCTCAGTCAGTCAGTCAGGCGCATCGCCGCAAAACAGGTTCTACATTATATCGCCGCTATCAGCCAACGTTGTATATAGACTTAAACAAAAACAAAACATTCTAACTGTAACCCTAACTATGTATATCTATGTCTAACCATAATTAAGTGCAAGCAAATCGCTTATGCGGAATAAACAAATCTAGTATAATACACATTTCGAGTTTATTTCCGGAAAAACCTTAAAATATTTGAACAGCTGTCTATCAGGTATGTTTATCCAATTCTTTTTACCTGGCTCTACTATCAAGCAATAAGTTTGTCTCATAGGAAACCTAAATATAACTTCTGTATGACTGATAAGCATTTCTGAGACAATGCTTCAGCTTTTTATAAGTTCACCTTGAGCAACTTTCAAAAATGTTACAGTCCGAAGCAAATATCAAAAATATGACAATAGCTATTGCCTTCTGTGATTTTTATCTTTCCTACCTGCAAAAGCAATTCATTACCTTATCTTCATTTGAATTGTCTATCAATTTTACATGTCTGATTAAAACCTAGCTCTTTAAATAATAAGAAACCGCTCTTTTTCTTATCTATCTAAACTTATACGCAACTTCTTATCTAAACCAATATAAGTATATGATTATTGGCTTATTTCACATTTCCTTTGATAAAATTAAACAAACAACTTCGATTTGAGCGTTTTTAATATAATAAATTTATCATACAAGATAATTTCATAAAAATGTACATGTGTATAAATATGCTATGTATATATGTATGCAACTTCAAGATCGCTATTCACAGTCTTTGTATTCCAAATCTTTTCACTGAATAACAACAACAAAACCCGTTATCATTCCACTTTAAATGCTAACAAACGTGTGTTGTGTTTTTTCAAATGCACAAAACTTCGACTTAAACCAAAAACTAATCAATACAAACAGACTTCGTGTGAAATGCAGGCTTTTAACTAAGTAGTAACCACGATTATTAACAGCAACAACTGTCGGCTGAGCACATAGGGCAATACCAAGAAAAAAACAAATCACTTTGGCAATTGGAGAACGGAGAAGGCTCCATGTTTAGATTTAAGTAGTGCCTTCGACTGCATGGCATAGTTAACCAGCTAGGCCATTTGAGAGTACGAGGTATACAGCTTGTAGTTGCGACGTCGGTAGTAGATCATGAGGCCATAGCTGGCGAACAGCAGAGCGATGACGATTAAAATGAGTATGCCTGATGGAAAAGAAAGATTAGCCTTTAATTCCATTAGAACGCAATTACCCCATTGACTCACCTGTCGCCGCGCCCAGATTGGCCTCCTCATAAGTCATCATCATTGTAGAGCGCTTGCATTCACGCTCCCAATCCACGGGCAGCACGTCCTGATAAAGGTTGACGAGTTTCTTTAGCGGACAAGAGGGACCACAGCCTGGTATGTCCAGAGGCAGGGGCTCAGCGGTGGTGTTCTTGTAGAAAATTGACACCAGCGGTGTGTTGCTCTCATCCAGGCGCATCTCAAGCATAATGCACGCCGTGTAGGGAGGACTATGCAGCTGTGGATGCAGAAAACATGGCTTTAAATGGGTTTTTAATTACTTTTTAGGATAACTTTTACCTCAAACAATTTAAGGGCATTCAAAACATTTGCTATGGTGGTATCGTGGGCACTATAGACCCACATGGAACGATCTGGATCTAGGCGCCCGGAGGATTTCTCTTTGAAACGCTGGAAGATGTCCTTCAGCAAGGGACCCGCCTTCAATCTGGCCAACTTTCGCGTAAAAGAGCTAATGGCAAAAGCAAAATTGGCTATATACGTGAGCTCGTCTTTTCCATAAACCTTTTCGGTCCATTTCGGCAGTGTCATGTTGTACAAATTCTCAATAAACAGGGTGTTATTCAAATACTGAGCATCCACGAAGGTCTTAACAGAGCGTCCGCTCTTTTCGCTCAAATAGGCAAAGAGATCATGGTGTTTTTCGGTCATGGCCTTGAACTCTGGCGAGGATTCCAGGGTGGCCAGCTCGTAGTCGTAGGCGGGGCAGGGAGCCTTGGCTGCGAGTATAGGATCCTCCTTCTCGGGCTCCGTGTGAATGGGTATGGGTTGCCATTTGATGTCCGAGCTCCAAATGTCCTCACCTTGTGGCTCGTAGAGACCAGCCAAATTGGATTGGGCACTCATGAGGGTGCGATCCACATCCGTGGACTGGACGAAGATGTCCTCGTTGGAGTATAGAGAGGGTAAGAGAGTAGAGTAGCGATTCCTCAGCCATTTGCCCAGGTCGTAGTGCTCTTGCTTGCCCAGCTGCGCGATAAAAATGGGGTTTAGCCTGGGCTTAGCTTGGGTTTATCCACTTACATTGGTCAACTGACCCCACCCGGTGGTCCAGTACTTCCTGTCGCCCCAGGGATCCGTGGGATATGGGTCCACGGGCGTTCTGTCGCCGTGGCGATATATCTGCAAAGCATAAGCGCCGATAAAACGGGGTGCTCCACCACAAAGACAAGCGAGTCGCTTACCACATGCACGAACTTCAGTTGGCCTGGCAATGTGGCCAAGACGTCTGTTGGCTGACCTTCGGCATTAGCATGGCCATGAAGGGCATTGGCCAACCCAAAAGAGAGCAGACATAGCAGGCAGATCCAGATGAGGCAGCGCTGGCGGAGTTGGTTCCACATTTTCAGAGCCAAACTCGTTAAAAGTGAACCACAGCGACTGCGGGAAAACATATGTATGGATTATAGGTTACAGTTTACGGGGGTCTACGGGGTTATATCGGAGCTATATCGTACCCTTACCTCAACCGTATAACTGGCGATCTGGTCGTGCGTCGTTTGCATATATACAGCTGGCAGGCTGAAGTTGGGGAAATTCAGTTTTTCTTGTTTATAAATTTTTTGGAACAAGTTTTGATAACGCACACAAAGCTTTGTTCCCACCGATAACCGATTAATCACCCCAAGCAACCCTAAACCGCATCTGTAGCTCCTTGGCGGGCGGTTTGAAAATTAATTAAAATGCACAAGTGGTATTTATGATTGTATTGATTGACTCGTATCGTATTAAGTTGCACACAAGTAATATGATTATTTAAGTATTGCATAAATATCGAAACAATCTTAACTACGAATAACAAATATACTGTTGATGTTGGTTCTTAAGAGTACACGGCTATAGGACAAATTAAAAGAAAAGTCTTCGTCGGCTTAACTAAAAGATTCTGCGCGCGAAACAATGGAAAACGAAATTCGGCTATTACATTTATGAAATTGGAGTACACGGAGGACTGGCAAACATCGTTGTGGCGTTGCACTTTCTTAAAATCTTCTATTACCGCCCATATTTGGTCCGGGTCTAGGTCCGCTGAAGCTGAAAGGATAGTTTATTACAGATTACTGGGATTACATTGAGAGATTATAGCTCTACACACCGGTTTCTTTGGCCTGGCGCTCCGCCTCCGCTGCCCAAAGGCGGGAACTCCGAGTGATATGCATTCATGCCATTCTGATTGTGATTTTTTCCCCCTGCTCCTCCGCGTTTGTTGGGGCCACCGCCACCTTGTTGGCTATTGGATTCGTGGCTGCTACCGCGTCTAAAACCTCCGCCTCCGCCTCCTCCTCCATTAAAGAACCCACGTCCTCCTGGTGGATTGCCCCTGTTTGGTGAAGAAACAAAATTGTAAGTAATTTAAAAGACGATCTAATATACAACTTACCCGTTTGCCCCGCGATTGCCCGAGTTCATGGGTCCATTGCCAAAGCGTCCAAAGCCCATCTGCTGCTGCTGATGCTCCACGGGCAGGGCGAAGCCACGGCGATCCTGTCGCACATGGTTGGTTCCTGCTCCTCCGCCGCCCCGCTGATTCAGGGATCCTCCTCCTCCGCCTCCGGAGCTGCCCCCATGGAAGTCGTTATTACTGCCGCCGCCTCCTCCATAGCCACTGGTCGGACTGTTCTTGAAGTTCCTCCTCCCAGCCTGAGATCCATTGTTGTCCCGCTGCTGAAACCTATTGCTGCCAAAGCGACCTCCTCCGTTGCCCTCGTTGTTTCCGCGGGCTGCAAATTTGTTCCTAAATCCCTGGCCCTGATTGGAAGATTCATTGTTGTGTGTTGGTGGTGGTGGCGGTGGTCCCCCCTTGGAGTAGGGAGCACTGCGCTGTTGTCTGTAGTTGGACTCGTTCCGAACGGGTCCAAATTTGTTTCCAGTGGCATTGGAACTCCTTGGGCCACCGCCTTCTTGGGAATATCTGCCACCGCCTCCGGTTTCCTCACGGAAATTCCTCTTGAACTGGTTGCCGGATTCCGAAGGTCTCTTGTCCGAGCCGCCACTTTGACCTGGTACATGGGGATTGAGTCTGTAGATCAAGCATCTTTGGGTTGTTCAATAGCCTACCCTCTGACTGCCTGCGACCCGGATTGTCACCAGAACCAGGAGGAGCTCCACGACTGTCGTTTCTCGGGCCCGGGTACTTTGGCCTGCCCGCCTCCACCACGATGGGCTGGCCCTTGAAGACGGTGCCGTTCAGGGCGGCAATGGCCGCATTCGCCATGTCCGTGGTCTCCAGGTGGACGAAGGCGCAGCGGTTCATCACATCGCATTCGCAGACATTCCCGTAGTTACTGAAAAGTCGACGCAGTTCGTCCGGCTTGCAGCGCGGCAATGAGCCGACGAACACCTTGGCGGTCTGCATGGATAAAGCTTGGATTACTCCGGATTACTCTGGACAATCCGGCGGCGGCGGCATCTTCAACGCTTACGTACAGTAGACATGTATTTATTTTTCTCTACAACTTTTCGCCTTTTTCTTTTACGGAATCGGAGATGGTACAATATGATGGTCCACCTGACCACAGCACATCTCTAGCTGCTATCGGCCTCTAACTGGCTATCGATATCGATAGACCCAAGCCTTTGCTGTTGTTTACAATTTAAATAATTTGAAATAAATTAAGGCTTTTCACCCGCCTTCATTGAAATGTGGCCTCCCGGGAGCGAGGATAGCTACGCTGGGAACATGGACTACGCCAAGAACGTGGTGAACATCCTGCCAAGCGTGGAGATGATGGTGAGCTTCAATGGTGACATGATGCGCTCCAATAAGCGGGCTTGTTTACTGTACGCCGAGCGAATGGACTTCAAAGAGCTGCTGGTGAGTTTATCTAGCCAGGATCTACCAAGGATCTGGACTAACTCCCTTGTCTTTTAGCAACTCCGTTTGGCAGAAAAGTCCGATCAGCGTCGCATGTACATCACCACCGTGGACAGCGCCTCCTTCCAGGAGCTCAAACAGGATCAGTCGCTGAATGTTACGTTTTCGGGCTTCATGGACAATGTGGTGCGCATGCTGAAGGACTGCCAGTCGGGCAAACTGGAGCTCCATCTGTCGTGCAGAGATCAGAACTTATCCGCCGGCCGAGAAACACACGACTACCATCTGCAGTTCGTGGAAATAAGGTCCTTCAAGAACCTGGTTCACCTCAGCCTGCCCTGCCGTTCTGCTCCCCTGAACACCGTGCTGTTCTACATAAACCGCATGCTAGATGCCTCGCACAAAAAGCAATTTATGCTGGAGCAGAATATCCAGCAGATGCAAGTGGAAGTCAACACCCAACGTTCGCACGCGGAGAAATTGGGCACTGAAAACATCAAGCTCAGGGAAGCCATAGACCAAAACACTCGCATTTTGGAGGAAAAGCATGCTGCCGAGATCCAACAGTATCAGGAGAAGCTGGCCAAGGTAAACGAGCAGCGCAGCAATGAGCTGGAGAGGAATCGTAGAGCGATATCTAACTTACAGGCGCAATTGGACAAGGCTTCCCTGGAGAAAGGCGACTTAAAATCAGCCCAAGAGCAAGCCGAGAAACGATGTCAAACGCTGGTCGAGGAGTTATCCTGTTGCAAATCACGAGTGTGCTCCCTAAAGGAGCAGAATGACAAACTGCAAGGGGATCTAGCCAATGCCAGAAAGCAGGAACGCAAGTTGGAGTACAAGATCGAGGATCTCAAGCAGCACACGGCCGAGCTGCAGGAGCATATACAAAAGGGCAATAAGGAGAAGGTATGTTTTGTTAGGGGTTCCAAGACATTACAATACCAAATCATTGATATTTTCTAGGCCAACATATCCGCTGAACTGGAGGCCGAAAAGAAGATCTTGCACACCAAACGCCAGGCCTTGGAAATGGCCTCTGAGGAAATCTCCAAAGCCAACCAGATAATCCTCAAGCAGAGCCAGGAGCTGCTCAACCACAAGAAGACCATTGCCTGGCGTACTGAGGTGGCTCTGCAGCAGGAGAAGGCCGTCCAGGCCAAGGAGAGTCTGCTAAACCTGCGCGAGGATGAATTGCGCGAAGCACGAATAACCATCGAAAAGCTGCGGGAGGAAATCCCCCAGCAATTGCAATCTATGCGAAACTTTGCTCAGGGATTGGAGCAAAAGTATTCCAAACGTAAGTGATAAATCGTATGATGTTTTAGGTTTCCTTAATTATTCCCAACCCATTTCAGAGATCCTCATCTTGAAAGAAAGGCTATCCATTCCCACTGGCAAGGAAAATCGTCGATAGGTTAACTTATTGTTAATGCATTTCTGTGTTTTTTTGTACCAGTTCAGTAAAGTTAGTTGTATTGTTCGGCTCTAGTCATAATCCTCCTGCACACTTTCACCCGCATGGGCAGTGGCCACATTGACCGCCTGGCTGATGTCCTCGATCTGGTTCAGTTTCAGCCGCTCCCGGATGAGTTCAGCAATGGCCTTTTGGGTGCGTCGCTCCAGTCGCTCCAACTTCTTGCTGGCATCCCTCTTGAGATCCCAGTCTGGCTTCCTAGGTGCCAGGTTGGTTATATCTATCTCATCGATCACCATGGGCTGCTGCAGCAGACTCAGTTGGTCCTCCACTGCGGCTTCGATGTTCCCCGTGGGCTCCTGGCTCAGAACTTCGCCGGTGGTGTTCTCATTCTGGGGTTTGTAGCTCCGAAAGATGGGTCTATAGATGGTAGAAACAGAGTTTTATGGGGATTTAATATGTAATATCTTTGAACCACTTACTTGGGTAACTTTTCATTGGATTCGGATGAGTCTCCTCCTTTATTCTGCGCTTGTTCCCTCAGTTTTTGAAGGCGCTCCTTGCGTTTCAGAGAGGCCTCGGTCAGCTTGCCCACGCCGTTGTTTTCCATGATGCCCATATGAGGTTTAGCACAGAAAATATCTTATATTTAATGAGATATTCAGGTTCCTTTAAAATTTCAAGCGATCCGATCCGCGTTTGTTATTGTTTTGATGATGGTTTACCGACATCGATAAACAATCGATAGCTATAGCATTCGTCACTAGCTTGAAAGATTGATTCATTTTTTTGTTTAATCAAAGTAATCTTCTTCTATAAATACATAAATATCTTATTTAATTTTTATTGAGAAAATTTAAACATTAATTTTGTAATTAAAATTGAAACTAGAAATGTGACAATACATTTAAAAGCCATACGTCTTTTATTTAAATTTGGCACTTTAGAAATTAAGTAGTAATTTTTTAATTTTGTTTTTTTCTAAATAAATTATAGTTATGTATATAATAATTAAAAAATAATATTAGTGACGAATGTCGCCTTCAATCCCAAACGGTTCCACCAAAAAATCCCTATTATTATCGATTAATCGATAGCGCCCAAGATGGATACACAGCGTTTGTTTTTACGCGAGGGGGAGGAAAATCTGCTGTACTTTTGTGCAATTTAAACAAACCAAATAGGCATTATAGCCGATGGAAGTGGACTCTGCATCTTTCCAGAAGCGCTAGGCATCCCTTCCAGCCCGATGCGGACAGTGCGGGCCAGTCAATAGGCCGGGAGAGACATCGACAGCGACATCGTTTCAACGCGCAAAGTGCCTGCGCCCAGCTGCTGCTGTTTTGGAGTAGAGTAGCTAAAATAAACCAGAGCACAGCTCCCGCCTCCCGCTCCCGAGCGGATCCCGATCCCCGCCGACCACTCGAGGTAACTTCTGTGGTCTATTAATATTAGTTGGCCGGCTAATCCCGCTCCCGTTTCCTTTGTTTCTTTTATTTTGGCACACCAGACAGAAAGGGAGCAGAGCACCATCCCCATTGTTCGGAGATTGCCCGGCCAGATCCCGCACAGCGATCTAAAAATGGAGTGGACGCGCGAGAAGACACTGCTGCTGATCAGTGAGTACCGCAGCCGACGCGGTCTGTGGGACATGACGTGCGACGAGTACCGGAAGAAGGACGTCAAGCAGCGGCTCTTGAACGAAGTCAGCCAGGTGCTAGGCGGGAATATACCCATAAACGAGCTGGAGAAGAAGTTCCACACGCTGCGCACGCAGTACCATCGCGAGATTAGTCGCATGAAACGCAAGGAGCCCTACAACTCCAAGTGGTTTGGCTTCAAGAACCTGGTGTTCCTCAGCTCCCCCTACGCCTGCCGCTCCACCAAGGGTCGCCTGAAGACCGATCTCCAGGGGGACGAGCGCAAGTTCGCTTTGGGCGAGGTCTCCGCTGATCACAACAGCGATAGCAGCACCAATCCGGCAAACCACAATAGTAACACCAACGCCAGCATGAACGAGGAGTACCTACGCAAGAGCCACGCCAGCAGTCGGGCCCAGGAGCTGGAGAAACTGATTGAGGAGACAACCAAAGACGTGGACGACATCGATGAGCCGGAGCTGGAGGAAGGCGAGGTCAAACCGAAGCAGCAGGCTAAGGAGCTAAGCGTGCGTTTTGTGAGTCTCACCGAGCAGGAGGAGACGGAGCCGCTGGAGAATCATCACCAGACGCTGATCGACCTGCACCACCACCAGGAGGCCGTGAGCTTTCAGGCCAACGAGAGCGGCGAGCTCCACTACCAGTCAACTCCAGCCCAGAACACAGGCAACAACACCAACTCGGTGCACGTGATGCCCACGCGAATCATCAAGATCCAGCGACGGGACACGGCTGGCGGGCAGGAGGATAGCTACTTCGAGGAGCACACACAACTGCATCCGCCGCCGGTGAAGCGTATGTACTACGAAGCCAGTCCAGCATCGCACAGCACCACCTCCATTCTTTCCCCGGCACTGGAAGCCACTGCAAATGGCACAACCACTTCACCCGGTATAACCATGAGTAATCTGCGTCTGCCCAAGGTGAACACGCCGCCGAAACCAGCACAAGCCATCCCCAGCCCGCCTCCGCCCACCATTGTCAGCCTGCCGCCGGCGCGCGATGAGTTCGCCACGTACGGAGAGTATGTGGCCAACGAGATGCGCGCCATCAGCAATCGGGAGGTGCTCGTCGCACTCAAACATCGCATCAACACGGCCATCTTCGAGGCCAACATGGCCGAGATAGCCCCGAAATAGATTGATCACTTTTTTAGCTAGAGCTATTAACTACAACTTTAGGTTTAAGGCTGAAAATGTAATGTGTCCTCTTATCTTTTGTGTTTTCTCTGTAGGTCGCGTCTCCTTGTCATTTGTATTCTCATTTGAATTTGTACATTTAACGTATATGTATGTAACGATTTAAATACTTAAGCCAAATATAAAATTTAGTGGAATTACAAAAATAAGTTGCCAAGTGGGCCTCGTTTAGTTTGTTTCGAGTTACTTGGGAGCAAATTTATTTAATAGTTTTCGAAATGCAGAACCCCATTTGCGAGCCCTTCACAAGTTGGCCAGTAAAATTCGACATTAACCAGCTGATAAGGGAGTTCCAGCCGGAGGAGAAGGGACGCGAGGTGGACGAGGATAAATCGCCGAGGGACTTTGTCAATCTGCCCGACAACAATTGGGTGGTCCTGCCCAGTTTCAAGTACCAGTTTGAGCATCTAACTCCTTATCTCTCCACTCGCCTGAACAAATACATGCGATGTCGTTTTAGGAGGTTTCTGGACAATGTACCGAGCAGCTATGTAAACATCACTTTATATGGATCCAATATAAGCAAGTACGTTATTTAGAAGCAATTTCTTCTTTTCTACTTTATGAATCCTTTATTTTAGCATGCCCAAGCCAAGGCGAAAGAGTCTGAATGGTCAGTTTTATGGAGTAGATAACAAACTGGCTCCAGTTCCTGCCGTTGCAGATCCCCGGTCTCCTCCACATCGTAAATAGTAGGATTTACCTCAAAATATCAATAAAATTAAAAATGAACTCAACCGTTTAGATACAAAATCCAACTGTAGATAAAATTTCCAAAATTTACATTGTTAAAATAAAATTAGTTTAAATAAAATATAAATATGTGGACTACTTTTATATAATTTTTTAATATTTATCATAAATAACGGATATAATTTAAACTTGCAAAGTAGCGTTACCATATTGCGAGAAATTTGAAACATATGTTTAAGGATATGGCCAGACTATCGAATTTTGACAGGACCTTTTTACTCCCGTTATTCCAAGCAGTGGTAACTTTCTAACGGTTCAGCGACGGTTACACTGCAAACGGTAAAAATCGATAGTGCAGAATTAGCGGGTGAAAAAAAATGTTTACAAAATGCATTAGTTGCTGTTCCCTCGCTATAATCTCAGTTTTCTTCGCCTGCCTTCTAGTCGAAAATTGCGGTGAGCTCAAGGACTATCAAGGAAAAGTAAAGATTTCGATCTATAATCCTGTATTCCTTGGCTTTCAGTGGCCCTGCAAAAGACGCTGCGACACTACGAGATTTTCCACAAGGACGATGTGGTGCACAAAGTGGTCAAAAGGGGTGCCAAGCACAGCACGAATCCCTTCAACATCATCAAGGAGGTGGAGTTCACTACGCTGGGGAAGAACTTCCGGCTGATCCTGCACCCACACAGGGATGTCCTGCACAGCAAATTCAGGGCTTATGCTGTGGATGCGGATGGCAATGAAACGGTGGTCCATATGGGTAGGATTACTATCCTAAATTCCACAATACATTTCTAAGTATCTCCCATCCCCAGATCACGATAGCTTCTATTCGGGACGGGTGTTTGGCGAACTGGAGTCCTCGGTGCGAGCCCACATCGAAGACGGCACCATGACCATGTCCATCCACTTGCCGGAGGAAACCTATCACATCGAGCCCTCCTGGCGACACCTGCCCGAGGCCAAGAAGGACACCATGGTGGCCTACAAGGCTTCCGATGTGAAGGTGCACAAAAACAAGGCGGGGGATAGTCCCAAAACCTGTGGCTACATCAAGGAGGGTCTCGAACTGGAGGACAATGAGGAGCAAGGGGATAACCTAGACAATGAGATTCATACGCGGGAGAAGCGCCAATCGGATCAGTATGAATACACACCCACCAAGACCCGATGTCCTTTGCTCCTGGTGGCCGACTATCGATTCTTTCAGGAGATGGGCGGCGGCAATACCAAGACCACCATTAACTACTTGGTGAGGACCTCGAAAATAACTCCTTTATATAAACTTATAACTTGTAATCCTCAGATAAGCCTCATAGACCGGGTGCACAAGATCTACAACGACACCGTGTGGCAGGATCGCTCGGATCAGGAGGGATTCAAGGGCATGGGCTTTGTGATTAAGAAGATTGTGGTCCACTCGGAGCCAACTAGGTTAAGAGGAGGTGAAGCCCACTACAATATGATCCGTGAGAAGTGGGATGTTCGCAATCTCCTGGAGGTAAGTCTACGTTATGTTCCTCTATCCACACTTTTCGTGTAGCTGCTCTTCCTCATGGTCATCTTTGTATAACTCTCTGTATCTCTCACTCTGATTCCGACTCCTCCGTGGCCATCAGGTCTTCTCCCGGGAGTACAGCCACAAAGACTTTTGCCTAGCCCATCTCTTTACCGATCTCAAGTTCGAAGGCGGCATTCTGGGCTTGGCCTACGTGGGCTCCCCGCGTCGCAACTCCGTGGGCGGGATTTGCACTCCAGGTTGCTAAACCCACTAACTCTCATATTTGTCCTTTTCATTTGGCTTATAGACTTGCGTTTCCCTTGGTTTTCTTTGGTTATTTAAGATTTTCAGTATCACCTTTATGTGATTTATCTTTAAATAACGCATTTTCTGCTTCTTATCTCCAAGAATACTTCAAAAACGGTTACACCCTGTATTTGAACTCGGGTCTGAGCAGCTCACGCAATCACTATGGCCAGCGGGTCATCACCAGGGAGGCGGATCTGGTCACGGCCCATGAGTTTGGCCACAACTGGGGCTCCGAGCATGATCCCGACATTCCAGAGTGCTCACCCAGTGCCTCGCAGGGCGGCAGTTTCCTCATGTACACATACTCCGTCAGCGGTTATGATGTGAACAACAAGGTAGGTGATATTTACCACTTACAAATACTCTAAATACAATGCTGCTTTATTCCTTTCCAGAAATTCTCTCCCTGCTCGCTGCGCTCCATCCGAAAAGTGCTGCAGGCCAAGTCTGGCCGGTGTTTCTCCGAGCCGGAAGAGTCCTTCTGCGGCAATCTGCGCGTCGAGGGCGATGAACAGTGCGATGCGGGACTCCTGGGCACCGAGGACAACGACTCGTGCTGCGACAAGAACTGCAAGCTGCGCCGGAACCAGGGAGCCATGTGCAGCGACAAGAACTCGCCGTGCTGCCAAAACTGCCAGTTCATGGCCTCCGGGATGAAGTGCCGCGAGGCCCAGTACGCCACCTGCGAGCAGGAGGCTCGCTGCACCGGAGCCCATGCCGAGTGTCCCAAGTCGCCGGCCATGGCGGATGGCACCACCTGCCAGGAGCGCGGTCAGTGCCGCAATGGCAAGTGTGTGCCGTACTGCGAGACGCAGGGTCTGCAGAGCTGCATGTGCGATATCATTGCCGATGCCTGTAAAAGGTGCTGTCGCATGAGCATCAATGAGACCTGCTTCCCGGTGGAGCCACCAGACGTCCTTCCCGATGGAACACCATGCATCACTGGCTTCTGCAATAAAGGCGTCTGCGAGAAGACCATTCAGGATGTGGTGGAGCGCTTCTGGGACATCATCGAGGAGATAAATGTGGCCAAAACCCTGCGGTTTCTCAAGGACAACATTGTCAGTAAGTTTTACAAAGTTTAAAAACAGGTTATGTACTTATAATAAAAAATTAATAAAATAATCTCTTTTCAGTGGCCGTTGTCCTGGTCACCGCAGTCTTTTGGATACCAATCAGTTGTGTCATTTCCTACTTCGATCGCAAGAAACTGCGCCACGAAATGAAGCTGATTGAATGGAGCCAAAAGTTGGACCTTATACATCCCAGTGATGAGAGGCGTCGAGTGATTCACATACGGTTAGAGCCAAAATACTAATTATCCCACAATTTAAGATTGACAACTATTCTTTACTATTTCAGTGTGCCGCGCCAGAAGATTTCGGTTGCACGAGCCTGTAACTAGCACAAAAAACCCGGCGGGTTCTTCTT
This sequence comes from Drosophila prostipennis, assembly GCA_037075205.1. Taxonomy (NCBI): domain Eukaryota; kingdom Metazoa; phylum Arthropoda; class Insecta; order Diptera; family Drosophilidae; genus Drosophila; species Drosophila prostipennis. Next base: position 62,777 of record JBAMCJ010005419.1, on the reverse strand, counting down.
TTTTAATCTTCCGTGAGCATTATTCTCAAAACTGCCACAAATTCGTTTGCATTAAGTGACATATTTGAACATACACAACACATAAATGAATAAAATTCCATATACTATAGACCAAAATACATAATTGTCGTTATAATTGGATGGTTTGTCTGTAAATCAGTTTTTCTTTACATAATTATAGTTTTGGAAAAAAAGTTTCCTTGCTTGGTTTTTGTTACCTTATTGGATTTTTTATTTTTTCGGATCATTTAGTTAGCTTACTGGAGTGTTTTGTATCTCTACTTCTTCTTATTGCTCTTGCCGTTCGTCTGTGGGGCTGCATCCTCGTCGAATTCCAGTTCGCTATCCTCCTCTTCATCCGAATACTCCTCGTAAATTTGACCATCGTCAAACTCACCAAAGTTCATCTCCGCCTGAAATGGAATGGGAACTTGTAAGGACCGCAATTGTAACACAGATGGATAGATGGAGCTCACCTTGCCACAGACGTAGACGGGTCCAGTGCCCTGCACCAGTTTGAAAGTCACTGATCCGTTGGGGAACTCGACATTTGGTCTTAAGCTACGGGTCTCGCCGACCTTCAGGACGGCAATGGGAATCTTCACCGTCTTCTTCTCGCCATCGTCGTTTATGTTTGTCTCTGCCTGGAAAAATTGAAGAAAGTTCGTTACTTTCAGTGATTTAAGAGAGCAGCGCACAAAAATTTTGAAATTCGGCATTTGGTTTTCTGATTTATCCAAAATGAGTGTTTTAATAATTGTACTGTACTTTACATAATTAAAAAATACTTTAAATAAAAATCATAAACGGACAAATGATATTTAACAAAAGAAAAAAACATTAAACTAGATTTATAATCCAGATAGTATAATGACTTTCGATTTCTGGAAACGGAGATTTTATACGAAATAAGAGATAACCGAATCGCCCATTATAGTCCCAGAAAAGATGCACATATAAGGGTGATATACAAAATGTCGTTCTTTGATTTACGACTCAAGATAGTCCCTTATAGCTGGGCTCACCTGTACAACGTTGAATTCGCCGGTCTTTGCCTCGGGCCCGAGGGAAATCTGTTTGATGATGAGCTTGTGGGAGTGGACGATGTATTCCTCTGGTATATCTGGCACGTCGAACTGTGCGATGGGCTCTTTCTCGCTGAGTGTGACACCTGGAAAAGGAGGAGGAGGTTGGATATCTGACGCGTTTTTATGCCGGCTGGAGGAGCACCCAAGGTAGGACCTATCTGGAATCGCCATTGCAGCGCTCCTCCAACCAAGATAATTGGTACACCCACCATAAAACGATTCGGACTCCATTTGCAGGCCTTGGAACACAGATGTACAGTCAATTAATAATGGAAACTTTTTGTACTTCTACACGTGCCCGTAAAACGGCGATGGCTACATGAAGCGTTGACAGTCTTATCGAAGCGTGCAGTTATCGATAGTTGTCGTTTAATTGTTCAAAAATGGGTTATATTTTAAGAGGTATTTATAAATATTCTCTAGAAATTCCTTATAATTTATTTTTAAATTTTTAAAAAGTCTGTAGAGAGTACTAACTGATTTTTTCATATTAAAAGTGGCAACTTTGCGATAGTTATTACCATGGCATACCTATCGATATTTTAGCTCTACCCTAGCCTGGCAACCCTAGTTCAGCTACCATTTTGCAAAAGATTTTGCTCAACACGTGTTCGCCGCTGGTTTTGTGTGGAATTAATATTAAATATTACCAACAATGGCTGAGGAATCATTCTACGGTAATTACAATTTGGAGGACCAACTATATGGTTGTCGATGTGGGGTGAAAGTGGCGCCGGGAAAGGAGTATTTGCCGGTGAAAAAGTGGATTGTCTGCGACGCTTGCCGGTGTTTTCGCTCCAAGGTTGCCGCTGGCTGTCTGGCCCCACACTCCCGGGTTTTTGGATATGATATACGACGTGCGAAAAATGTGTGTAATGGGTGCTCTACGATTATGTCCCTTTCGCAGGAGTCACTTTGACCGCCGAGAGCGACAGCGTCACGTGGGACGTGGACGAGGACTATGGTCGCGGCCAGAAGCTGGTCATCAAACAGATCCTCCTGGGCGCCGAGGCCAAGGAGAACGAGTTCAACGTGGTCGAGGTGAGTACTCCACATCCATATCCATGGTAATGCTATTGTATCTATGGCAGGGGGCATTGCATGTAATAAATCAAAAAAGTTGTGTATGCGCGCGCCGGTTGGTGTCTTCCTCTTATTTTTACACGTTTTTTTTTTTTTTTGCATTTTTCCGGCCGGCGGGGCAAGGACCGGTTTCCATTTCCATTTTTTCCATTTTCAGACCAGAACAACCACGAACTTTTCGCTCGCTTTTGGGTTAGGGTAATTTTGTCTGTACATCTGCAGACTGCAGAGTTACCAGCCCCCCGATTTCGGATTGCTATTGCTGTACCTGGGCAATAGGAAGGGGTTAATTGAACTAGTCGCACATAATAGGTACTTGTAAAGTAACTCTAGGTACTAAGTATACAGCTAGGTACTTAATAAAACCATGTTTTTAAATTAGAGAAAAATCACGGAAGTAACTTAATTAATAAAAAAAAAAAAAAAAAAAAAATTAGAGAAAAATATGTTGTATTTGTTTGAAACAAATTGTTTATATCTTACTCCACATTTATTCAGAGTAAACTTTAGGATTTTATATATTTTTTAGTTTATGTACAAAAATAGTGAACTTGACACTTTGTACCTGTATTTATTTATTTGTTTAATATAAAAAAATCCCTTACATTTTCAGTTTTAATAAATCGGTTTTTTTTATTTTTAATAAAAATATGATAAAATTTTCATAATTTTTGCAGATTTTGGTTTTATAATACCAAAACGAGGAATATAATTTTTTTCGGTTTAGATTGCTTAAAAGGTTTTATCCACTATTTTCACCATATTTTAATATGCTACTAACAGCAATCTATAGATTATACCCCGTCTATCTAAAAAAGAATACACTACCCTTCCCATCACCGACACAACTGTACGCAGAAATGTAGACAAGACAAAAGAGCTCTCTTTATTGACTCAAGTCAACGGCAATACACGAAACGGCTGCCGGCTCGCCATCCGCAATTGTTTGCATTAGGTCGGGAAAGCTTTTCGAGAACTTGAACATACTGCGCAGCTTCCTATCCATCCGGCAGATCACTCCCGCCGCCGGAATACTCCAGTTCCAGCAGATCATGTCGCACTGCAGCAGGGCCAGGTCTTCGCGCAGCGATTTGAGGTTCTTCGAGGGGAGTTTCCGGTTCAAAGGTCATAAATCAAGAGAAACAACTATGCTCATAACTCACCAAAGCCACGGTCGTATCAATTGAGGCGATCTCGTGCCCCTTAATGACCACCAGTGTGGTGGGGGCACCTCCCTCGGCATTTCTGTCCGTCACGTGCGACACAATTGACATCTTCAAGTACTCGGCTGCCGCATAATCCACGCTGCCCTTGAGATCGGCCATGGTCACCTCGATGCCATTAAACTGTGGGGTTTATCAAAGGAGATATAAAAGCCTTCTATCTTAATTTCCGATCCTCACCTTCTGGGTCTCCAAGTAAAACTGAGGCTTCATGCTCTTGTAAAGCAGGAACAGCGCATTGAAAACAATGCCCACCACCATTCCGTACTCCAGGGTCCAGAACACACAAGTCAGCACGGTGACCAGAAAAGGCAGCATATCGCGCTCTAGAAAGGATTAGGAGTTATTATAAATACATGTTCTTTAAAGAGCACTAACTTTTTGCCCGCCAAATCTCGCCAATGGTCTCGTACTCCACCATAAAAAACATGGCTGCTATGATGATGGCAGCCAGCGTCGCCTTGGGAATATAGGCAAATGTGGAGGTGAGAAAGGCCAGGGTCATTATGACCAGAGCGCCGGTAACAGCTCCACCCAGCGGTGTCTTCACTCCACTGGCATTGTTGATGGCTGTCCTGGTAAAGGATCCAGTGATGGGCATGGAGGAGAAGAAGCTGCTGAGGATGTTGCACATGCCCAGGGCAATCATCTCCTGCGAAGCGTCCACTATCTTGCCCTTGGCTGAAAGCAGGAGGGGTTTAAGTTTACGCGATTTCAATAGACAATCGAAGACTACTTACAAAAGGCCTTGGCCACAGCTATGCTCTCCAAAATGGAAAGTAAGGGAATGGAGACTAAAGCAGATCCAATATTCGAAATCATGCCACCAAAGTTGGTCACCACTCCCGTTTCCGAGTCCTCAGTGTGGAAAGGCGGTGGCTTAAAGGGCGGCAAACCAGGAGTAATGCTGCCACTGACTAGAAAGGGTAGTTTGCCGTCACTTTTCAAAAGATAGCACAGCAGGATGCCAATTAAAACGGCCACAGCATTGCGAGCCAAGGAAATATACTTCCACACGCTCTTGATGCCAAAAGGCAGGTCTTTGAGTTGCTAAAATTAGTTATAGATTTTTATAAGCATTTTAATTGAAAATGTATTAATTTACCCTCATTAGCAGCAGTAGAATCAGTGTGCAGCATCCCAGGATGGCATCATTTCGACGCGTTTGCGTTATGTGACCAAAGAAGTGTATCCAGCAGTCTAGGAAGCCATTGGCACTATTGCTAATCCCGAAGAGACTGTTCACCTGACCGGTGGCAATGGTCAAGGCTGCTGCCATTGTAAAACCAGTCGTCACTGGGATCGAAATGAATCGCATTAACACTCCGAGATTGAGGAAACCCATTATGGTGATGATGCAGCCGGAAAGGAAGCAGAGGAGCACAGCATACGCCGGATTGCCATCCACATAGGGCCGCACCATTAGTGCCATGATGGCAGTGGGTCCTATTTTATAGGGATTTTGGTTATTTAGTTTGGGAACTAGCAACTCCTGGGACTCCACAACTCACCCACTGTGATGTCTTTGCAGGTTCCCAACAGTATATACACAAAACCACCCATAAATGCGGAATACAGTCCATAGGCTGGCGGCAGATTGGCCACAGCTCCGTACGCGATGGCCTGGGGAACGGCTGTGAGACCCACCGTGAGTCCGGCCACCAGATCCATGGCCAGAAAGTTCAACTGGTATCTGGGCAGCCAATCGGTGACGGGCAGGTATCTGTGGACAGAGCGCATGCTGCAGCAGCTCCTCGCCTTGGAGCCCACCGCTCCGCAAACATTTGGCAAGCGCTCCCTGTAAAGATCATCTGGAATGGGAATGTAGATAGGGTAGCTTAATGAAATCTTGATATCCCCACCAGTTGAGTGGTTTACTTGATTGGAAATGCTCTTCTTGTGTACACAAATACATAATCTCCGCACATGATCTGAAGTGCCTCGATGGTTTTCTAAGGTTCGGCGGGTTCTTCGGGGTCTTGTGACTTCTGGAAAAACACCTAAAGATGTCGACAAGCTGATAGACAAGTTCATCCAGAGGAAGCAAGCGTGTCTCTGATATTTCAGCGCCAGGAACACTTGATAATAATTTGATTTTAGCACTTTGGACCCTCTGTTGTTTTTGTGTCTCATATTATAGATAATTTTATTGAGTTGCCTTTAGTATCTTAAATATCCTTGACTAGTTTTATATCTTCTGAATTTATTTTATTCACTGGGGTAAAGTTTACTTTTTGATATCATCCTGGCTGATGGACAAGTTTATCCACTGGAAGCACTCTTGTCATTGATAGTTCACTTTTTTCGGAGAACTAAAATAACACTTTAAGCTTGCAGATTTTCGTGTCTAATTACGGACTCATTACAGAGTATTTACCATAAATAATGTGGACGGTGAAAAACCTTCTTATCTGAAAGATCTTTATTTAGTTATGTCTCGTTATGAGTTTAACATTTGTTTTTATTAGTTTCTTAAACAGAAAAACACTTATATTTTTTATAATTATCACTTTTTTTTTGGCGTACTCCTCGATTATTTTTGAACCCATTAATGATTAGTTTCTATTTCCGCGTTTCTAATTTTGATTGAGGCTTCCTTGGAATCACACCGCTTTCACTTATCCTCTTGAGGCAACGCGCTCTCCACTTACCTTCATTATCGCACATGCCGACAAGATCTGGAAAGCACTTTACAACCGGCTAATACTAGGTGGGAGTTTCGACTTGAATGATTAATTAGCGGTCACTTGTTAGATTTGCTGGACTTTCAGATCCAGAGGAGCCTGCTCGCTGACTGCCTGCAGTTGTAAAGGGAACAACGAACCGATCCGCTCCAGCGTGGGCAGACGAATGGTCAAGCGGTTGTCAGTCGGCGGGGTTATTACTGCAAAACCGAGAGTGCGAAATATGTGAACGCGTAGGCAGCTATCATCGGACAGTTGAGTTAGTTTTTGGGTAAGGTGTTCTGTTCGGCCGACAGCGATAAGAGATAGAGATACAGACGAAGACGAAGACTGCTGAGCGATTAAGTGGGCCAGCCGTGATGAACTTCGCCGTATCTGTTTGTCCAGATCCGAAATTTGTGTAATCTGGGAACTCAACAAGTATCTATGGCCACTTCAAAAGAGTCCTATATGGGTTAATCTGAAATCTAAGTTTGTTCAATGCGGCTAAAGACAGAGAAAGATATATCATTAATTGGGAAATATGTTCTTTGTTTTTAACGCCTATCTGTAAGCCACTTGAAAATTCTATGTCGGGAATCTACCTACACCAATCTAACTGGCAAATTTCCTCGTTCTTTTCTACGCAGGTCAATACACTGAAGGACTCTGTGCAAATTCCCATCGCTGTCCTGAAGGCCGGTGAGACGCGCGCCGTCAATCCCGACGTGGAGTTCTACGAGTCCAAGGTGACGTTCAAGCTAATCAAGGGCAGCGGACCCGTCTACATCCACGGGCACAACATCAAGGATGATGTCGAGGTGGTCGACATGGAGGAGGATGATGAGGAGGACGATGTGGCCGAGGATGAGGAGGACGAGCACCCAAAGAAGCGGGCCAAGATCGAAAATGCCGCCGATGGTAAAAATGCCAAGAACAACAAGAAGAAGTAAAGCAGCTAACAACCGCCAATCATCCATCGAGGTTTAAGCTATGCAAGTGTAGATTTTAAAGCAAAAACAGTTTTAGGCCCTATATTACAAATACGATGCATACTGAGAATACAATCTAGTTCCTTTTGAACAAGCTCCTTTTACATTCAATTCAAAGACAACGTTGTGTGCTCGGGTCGTGTTGGCTATCCTAAGCAAAATGGTCTGTCACTCAGCCAGGAGTTGCGATGCATGTTGTGCTCCCCGTTGGGAGCAGATCGGACTGACCGAGCAGATCGGACACTAATCGAACACACAGATTTGTATATATATTAAAATATAACTAAAGCTAAGCCGGACTTCCTGTACGCGCCTCCTTCATATTTGCAGTATGAAAATAAACTGTCGTCGGAATACAAACTATGTGGTTATTTTATTAAGAGCGGAATCCTCTTCAACTGGTATCTTGATTTACTCGAAACTTGTTAGTTATTTAAACCATCCTTTTAATTACTTTTCAGTTTTATTTCTCCCATGAATTCGTTACTCATCAATTGAAATTTCACATTTGGTAATGCTATAAGGGCTATCATGATTGCAGTTCTATGAAGTGGATCAAAGCGATTTCGGGAATGCCTTCAAAGATTGCGGGTTGCTGTTGCTGCTCGGAAATAGTTGGCTCTAGGAGTTCCAGTGCTTCTTAGTTTGGCGATGGCATGACCTTGATGCGGTCGAAGGCTTGTTTCTCCAGGGTCTCGCGGTGCTTGGGATCGGCGATCTGGATGAGTTCGTACATCCTCTGGCGTACGTTCTTGCCGAAAAGCGAGGCAATTCCGTGCTCCGTGATGACGTAGTGAACGTGGGCACGCGAAGTGACGACGCCAGCGCCTGGAGAGGATTGAGGATTTAGTTTTGGTTCATCACAAGCGGCTGATTCAACTACATACCCTCCTTCAGCGTGGGCACAATCTTGCTCTCGCCCTTGTTGGTGGTGGATGGCATGGCAATGATGGGCACACCCAGACCATCGATACCCTCCGCCGCGCCTCGAATGAAGTCCACCTGCCCGCCGAAGCCTGAGTAGAAACGGGAGCCAATCGAGTCGGAGCAAACCTGGCCAGTCAGATCCACCTCAATGCAGCTGTTGATGGCCGTCATGCGGGGCTGTTGCTTCACAATGCTGGTGTTGTTCACATAGTCGATGGCGTACATCTCTGAAAGGTGGACGGTATGTCATTAGATCTCAATTTCTTGGAATTTGTAATTTAATTTATAAATTTCAGTACCAATGAAGGGATTGTTGTCAACAAAGTCGTACAGCGCCTTGTCGCCGATCAAGAAGGAGCCCACGATCCTGCCCTGGTGCATCTTCTTCTTGCTGTTGGTCACGCAACCCTTGCGCACCAGCTCCACAACGCCGTTGGCGAACATCTCCGAGTGGATGCCCAGATCCTTGTGGTTGTGCAGGGCGGCGAGAACGGCATCGGGGATGCTGCCAATGCCCATCTGCAGGGTGGCGCCATCCTTGACCAGGTTCTCGGCAATCAGCTTGCCGATCTTCTGCTCCACGGCGGAGATCTCACCAGTTCCGTGCTGGGGCAGATCGTCGGTCACCTCGATGGCGTAGTCGAAATGCGACTTGTGGATGATGGCATCGCCAAAGGTGCGCGGCATCTTGGGGTTGATTTGAGCTGGAAACAGGAAAGCCATTAAGTGTGAGGATACAAAGGATGAACGCATAACAAACTCACCAACAATCAGCTTCGAGTGGAGAAGGGCAGCTCGCACACAATCCACGCTGGTGCCCAGGGAGCAGTAGCCATGGTTATCCGGCGGCGAGACGTGGATGAAGGACACATCGGGCTTCACGATCTGCTTGTAGAAAAGCTGCGGGATTTCGTGCAGGAAGATGGGCACATTGTCACCACGTCCCTCGGCCACCGCCTTGCGGACATTGGCGCCCATGAAGAAGGAGTTCGAGCGGAAGATGTCCTTGTACTCCGGCTTGGCGTACTCCCCAGGACCCTCGGTGTGCATGTGGCACACCGTAACGCACTCCAGCTTGTTGTTCTTGCCGTGCTTCGCCATCGCGTTCAGCAGAGCCACGGGTGTGGAGGCAGCTCCGCCGGCAAAGACCGTGTCACCTGGATTAGAGGATGGAAACCGCAGGTTTTATTACCAATAATTTGGCACACGTTGCTAATCAGCTAAACCGTAGATATTGTACATTTTATGAAACGTTAATCTGTGGAGCACGTCCTTATCTATAGATAGACAGACATGCATTCCGAGAGCCTACAATTAAAGCTTTTCAATAATCCTAATTAATTATGCTTTAAATGAGAAGATAAGGATTTAATCAGCAGGCGATTCATTTCATTTTGGAAATTTCCCAGAGACAATTTTAGATTTCGAATAACTTTTATGAAATGTTAATCTGCCGAACATGGTCTTATAAATATAAAATCATAAAAACCTTATTCGAGATTTCAGAAATCCTGATTTTTTAATTAATGCTCTTGGATTGCATTAAAATTAGGTTGCTAACAACTGAACGAGTTTTTAAAATTAGTATACTTTTCGAAAACTGATTCTAAAAATATATTAAAAGATAGAAATATGATTTGTACTTTATGAATGGTTGATACTTAAAATATTTTATAAAACGTTTGCTGTTAATACTAATGCTTAAATTAAATCATTCCCATTTAAAATAATTTATGTTGCGCTGGTCATGCTTTCATTTGGTGGCATACAAAGTACAAATCTATAGGTATTTTTCCCAGACGATTTGTGCCAATATTTCTTCTATTTTCTCTCTGATCATTCATTCTCTTTATACTTCGATACTCTCAAAAGCTTTAAAGCTATAGCTCACATATATATTAACGTTAGCTAATAAAGGCAGATTGATGTGATAGTGAGAGTGCGAGGAAGTGGGTGAGCTTATTGCCTAGAAACTCGTGATAATGAATGTTTGTAAATAAATAACACCGGTTTCAATGTTGGCATTACATGGTAAACATTTCTAACAGAACCCGATTAAATTTTAATCAGAAAGTAAATAAATTTTGTATTGTCCATAATCAAGGTAACCAAATTATCAGTTAGAACTTTTTATATAATAGACTAAATGTTAATGTAAGTTTAAGGAAAATAAAGAATAGTTTATTTTAAGTAATATATCTAAAAAAAGTTTTTCCTATTTTCTAAGAAAACTTTTAATTTAAAACAAAATAATATCCCTGTTTTTCTTTAAGTGGACACCTTAATGCATTTTAGAGCACATGCATCATGCTTTTTGCAATCTATTTTGGATTCACCCTCTAGAGGCCGGTATGCCGATGTATTTCTGTATAAGAAACAGGCTAGACCAATGCTAGGCCAATAAAATCAAACGAGCCCCTTCAACTAAGGAAATCATACGATAAGTGTGATTCCTTATCTGCAGACGACTGAGCCACGTCGACAATGTCAAGTTTTTCACGAGGTTTTCTGTAGCATTTTACCTCATAATTATTTATACGGAAGTTGCCAAACCTTCATAAATATCTTAGTTAGTTAGTGCCTACTGTACCATTTATTATCTGCCAAAAAACGTGCCAAACGAAAAAGTTTTCCAAATCAAATTACGTCGCAGATTTTGGCATGGCTCGTGTTGGCGATTTTGGCTAAAATTAGAGATAGCGATTTTCGGTGACGATATGCCACTCCCCCTCCACAAAATAGACCCGCCCCCGGCAGTAATATTATCAATTTGCATGGACCTGCTGATGAGAACCCCTATAAGTGCTAAGAAATTAAGATATTTCGTGCCCAGTGGGCGTGTCCAAATATTTGTTTGGTTCTCAGGAGATTGCCAATTGAATTCAATCAAAGCAGAGGAACCCAAAAAACAGTCAGGCACAGAAAAAAAATCAGATCATTCCTATCTTTATATTCTGGCATAAAAATTATCTGAAATTGCGATAAGAATGTTTATTAAAATAATTTTATTAATATTTTTTCTGTGTAGTCTATGATTATGCTTTCTCCAAAGAATCCATAATTCGTCCAATGACACAAAAGTTCACCTGCTGATATTCGTTGCATAACCTTGCCTCTATATAAACCTGCGCTAAATACTATATGGTATATTGGGTCTTATATAGAGGGTCTTATCAGCACGACAACCAAAGGCCGGTTGTGTGGATAGACTTGTTTATGAGCTACATATGTATTATGCATAGTTGTTCTTGCCACTAAGCTGAGCTTTGCATTGGATTTTTCTGTTGTTTTTGTCGCTGTGTTTGCCCGAGTACAAAGTACAACTTTCGAATGGAAACTCATCTACAGCGCTGAATGTATGCATCTATAAATGTATTTTAATATGTATCTGCATCTGCACGCACAGCTGGTTTCGCGAGATTAAATTAATATTATTTACACTTGTACTGCTAAAACATGGAATATACTGATATACGAAAGTTTTTTTGCTAAAATGGTTTATTTTTGATAAGAAATAACTACTTAAAAAGTTATTACACCAAATTTAAAATTAATGATAATAGTGAAATGAGTTATCGGTTTGAGTTATAGAACCCCTACTGTACCTACTTCGATAAAGAAAAGTTGTTTTATTGTCTAATTAAGCAATATGTATTTATTTTGGCACATGAAAGTCTAAGCAGGTGGTCCAATTAGTTGGATATGAATAACCTACCCTTAAAATAATATAATATATGTTTTTTCCCTTACGACATCTTATATTTTTCTTCTATAGAACGCCCCATTCTTAGTTATCTGCCCCACCCCACACCCAAAAAGTGCCTCTAATCACGGTCAATTTAATGCCATCAATCCATATATTGAGCACCCTGTAATTGCCCTTCGCCGAGTGCTCGAAAGTAGTTGAATTACAAACACACATGGGCTTGTTTTACATTAGCATGCCCCCATACAACCCGGTGTTCTCGTTTTCATTCTGTTTTCCTAAGCAGGCCCACTAGAATATTACATAACCCGAAAGATTGCAAACACAATACGATAATGAAAGGCAGTCGTCCCTCCTTTCGGGGAAGGGGGTTCTATAATATAATATAATATAGGGACAGGGGTTGGGGTTACTATGGAACTCACCCGATTTGATGCATGCCACAGCCTCTTCCGGCTTAACGATTGGAGGCTCTCGGGCGATGGGATGCGAGAGTTCCCGGACGTAGGTGAAGTAGTTGTTTTGGGCTGAAACCGTAGATGCCGTAGTCGCCGTTTTCAGGAGGCTATTCAGCTGACCCACATGGCGCGCCAATTGCTTGCTCATGATGAAGGCTTATTTTATATTATATCCTATAAACACACGCGTCGTAGAAGGGGGTTAACGAGAAGTCCGCGAGATGCAGGAGGCGATGAGTGGTGGGTTTTCAACTGGGGAGAGTTGAGATGTTCCGTCCGCGGCGGCACCAAATTTGCAAATGGTTCGACCAAACACCAAACATCAGCGCGATGAAAGCTTTCTGGGCAGAGCTGTTTTCCGATCACAATCGCGAGCCAATCCTCCTCCACTTCACCTCGAGTTCTCGTATACTCCTCATTTGCTAGTCTATTGTTTTATAATGGATGGAATTTTGGGGGATTTTTAAAAATGTTTATTTACATTTTATATGAAATTTCAAAAACAACTAGCTGCCTGTGTTGGCTAACGTTCGACGGATTCGAAAGCTTGCGGTTATCGGTATGTGTATCGATATTAGCGGTGGTTCATTGAACAAAGCGCCACATTTGAAAGTTGATAAGAAGTTATTATATTTTAAAATAAATACATTTAAACAAAGAATTAAATATAATAAAAACACATATAATTAAAAATTTTAAAGACATGAACAAAGAAAAAAATAGTTTAATCTATAATAATTTTTATAATTAAATTTTAACAAAAATTAGACAATAAAAACTTAACAAAATTAAAAACAGTTCTATAGTTAATTATTAAGAATCATGTAGTCTAGTGAATAATTCCTCTTCGGTGCTATTTTTGAAATATGTATATCCAAAAGACAATCCACTGGTAGAGCATTTACTTGGCGTTTATTCACTAAGATTATTCGTTCAATTAATCAAAAGTTCCTAATACATAAAAGCGCTTTGGACTAACGATTAAAAAATAACAAATTACATTAGTTTTCGCGTTTATATCGTAAAAAGACCTTATGCAATGTATACAACGCAATTCATCTATGTACAGGCTTAAAACGTAGGATCGTAAGGTATATCAAAAGTTTGATCTATGATGTAATATAGCATGTGCATTGTGGTGAGACATTGCTATGTATGACTAGTTTATGCGATTTGCCTCTAGACTTGAGTTTAAATGACCGCCTTACAAAACGGTTTCGGCACAATCTGGGAATAGGTTTTATTTATATTCTATCGCTAGTATTCGTAGGATTAGTTTCAGTTTTTAAGGATGGCTAACCAGTCGCTTGGAACTCTGTCGATCTCGTGGGATCTGGACGGAGCCTAAACAATACAAACTGAAGGGCAAACGGTACAAGGTAGGAGATTACAACACGGCATTGTATGTTTATGTTTATAATAGGTATATGTGACTAGAGGATTACTTATAGTATGAGTTGTGCTTTGGGCTTCTGGCTTTGATTATTTTCGGTTAGTTAGCTGATACAGAGTACATTGCTGAATGTTCGTTTACAGTGTGTGTGTTGTTTTAAGGCTACTGCTTAATAATCCTACTTAGATAACGCTATGAGCTAGGCTTCCACTTGCTGCTACTACTGACTGATTGGTTTCCGTTTCCGGTTTGCGGATCTGGATCCGAGATTCCTGCATTTCCTGGCCCTTATCTCGTGGCCAGTGTCATGTTCAGGCACAGCTCGTGATCCCTCAGATCTCCCCATCCGCCGTTGCCCTTTCTAAGCTTCGATTTCTTCATCAGACTGGGCACCGTCAGGGTGAGGGATCGCGGGAAGAGCTGGTGCGAGTTCCGGGCTATCCGGAGCACGTGCTGCACCTTCGAGATCACCTGGTTGGACTCGCAGTTCTTGTTCTTGTGGTGAACGCCACTGGAAGAGGGGGTGTAATCATTAGAAACCATTCTGTGTGTAAGCAATCCAACTCACCATTCTCCAATGTGGAAGACCCGAGGACCCTTGACGATCATCGCATGGAGCTTCCGCCGCAGGCACTGCTGGGAAACGTGCTGCAATGACCAGTCCCAGTTGTAATCGTCGTAGGTGCAAAAGTGTCGCGCACATTTCCGGATATTCGACCAGGTGGTGCGATTAAAGGCGAAGCCCATGTTGTGCTTGCTACTGACCCAGGGCATTACCTCCACCTGTCGAAGAGAAAAACCGGGTTAACTACGCATAATGGTGACTAATCGCAGTAGGAACAGTAATAGAAAAGGAATTTTAGAAGGTGAAAAAAGGGGGCATGCAAATTTCATTCGATGAGCTCAATTTGATTTTTTCTCGACACGCACTGCCTTCGTCCTGGACTAACCACTAGTTGGATTCGAAAGTGCCAGAAAGCCAGATATTCGTATTCGGGTGGGGTGGTACAGTGCGCGCCATACCAAATACCTTGCGATAGTCATTGCTGATGCTCTGCCTGTCGATCTTCACGGTGCGAACGCGGGCGTGCAACTGGCCGATCAAATCGATTCGAATTGGAGCAGTTCAGGAGCGGATCAGAGGATCAGAGGACGAAGATGTGGCATGCCATCACAGACATATAGACAAGTACAATTAAACACAACATTTACAACAACAAACAGGCAGTGATGGGTCTTTAAATAGGGTTTTTAGTAGGTTAAGTATCAAATTAAAAATTTTAAATAATTTTTTAGGTTTTGAATTGTTAATTATAAATATATCATTTAGTTTTTTCTTAAGAATATACAGAATTTAAATATTATATAAATCCACAATTTAGTTAACTAATATCGAAATCGAAATGTTTCGCTGAGCCAATCATGAATTCTCCACTTCTGTGGCGACCACTGATGTAAACTAATATCCCAAAAATAAACCACTTATATTTAAGGCAAAATATTATCCCATCACTGCCCAAAGGAGTATAGCTTATAGAGGATAGATACAGAACATGCAGAATTGCGTAAAGCGTAAATGGATGGACTATGCAACACAGAATGGGAGGCAAACTACGGCAAACGGGGTTGAATGGAATCAGGCAGGAACAGGGATGATTCAAAGAAGGATCTTAAGAACGGCTGGTGCTGGTGGTTAACGGGGAAGTCGGGGATCCTCTCGAGAGGGATCCCCGGAGCTAGCGGTGCGGGGTCGCTACCTTCTGATAGACGGAATACAATGACGGCAGGACATGATAGTTCCACGTTTGTGCACCATTTTTGCTGCTGCCATGGCTACTCTGCTCGTTATTATTGTTATTATTATTATTGTTGGTGGTGTCGGAGGATGTGGCGGCTGTGGCGGTGGCGGTGACAGTGTTGATGAGGTTGCTGCCCCGCCTGTTACTGTTACTGTTGGAGTCACTGGTGGTGTCGCCCACATAGACTTTGGATGACTTTGGTGAGGCTGAGTCTGATGCTGATGATGAGGAGGAGTAAGAGGACGACACAGAGTTTCTATTGTTATTGTTCCTATTGTATCCTAATAGACTGTTTGTCGAGATCAGCGAGGAAGCATAGGATTTCTTGTTAGTCTGCGTGCCAAGAATTCGGAATATAGAACATAGATACAATATGGTAAATTACAAAAGTCACATGATTGATTTTTTCTTGTTGTTGTCTAGATAAACACATTATATGTGTGTGGTTTTTGGTCTAAGATCGAATTATCCCAACAATGGATGTTGTTTTGAATGATGTAATGTGTTTTGTAGCAACGGAAGCTTGAAGGATATACATAAGATGGTCAGCTCTGAATTTTCGCAGCCAATGGTCAAGCACTTAAGTGTGTGTAGAGCCTTTCGGTAACCAAATTCCTCACCTTGCTGTGGTACGTGTAGTAGTTGAAGGTCTTGAGATAGGTGCCCAGGGACAGCACATTGCACTGGGGGCACAAGTCTTTGGTTCGTTGCTGCATCATGGCCAGCAGGTATAGGAAGTCCTCGGCCACATAGTGGTCTTCTTCCAGGAATAGTACCAGTCCTATGGGGTTTATAAGATAATTAACCTATGGCAATCTTTTAGGATTGGTTATATTTACCTGTGTGATACCGAGTCACCTCCAGTTCATTAAACACCCGGTTGGCTTTCCAAATCCAGTGGTGCTTTGTCTGCGTAAACTTTGCCTCCCTGTAGTGACCATAGAGATCGGGATACATGGCATTGTTGCAGTTGGTAATGAGAGCTCTATATGGATATAGGAAATTGGTATAGTTATAATACATGCTATTGCCAAAACTCACTGCTCCTTTTTGATATTCCTTGGGCAGTCATTGGGATCCACGCCGGGATATTCGTTAGGATGCGTCTGAATGGAGTACGGATAGAAAATCTGCATGGTCTTGCAAAAGTCTATCTGCTGTACCAAATCGTTGATGTCGTCGTCGTAGTAATCGTGTGAGAACACCAACAGCACCTTGGAAATATCCCGAGCCTGGGCCAAACTGACAATCAGATGGCGCAAATAGGTGATCCTCGTGTGCACCTGGACCACAATTATCACAGAGTCGTTTTGCAACGGGCCAAAGACATCCTCGTTGAGCACCATCTGCATATCGTTGTATCTCACGATCTGGCGCTTGATCTCCGTGATATTCGGGGGATGGTAGACATCGAAGCTGATGGTGGTGGCCGTAGCAGCTCCAGAACTACTGGTGTTCAACAGAAGGGCTGGAAGGGGGACTAAAAGCTGGTTAATACAGATTTAAATCAAATTCTGCAGGGGATTACCCGCTCCGGTCAGGACTCCTCCTCCTGCAGCCGAGGTGGTGTGATTCCGGGAGTGGGGCGTCAAGTACTTGTGAAGAGTGGCGGGCACCATGGCCAGAATGGCATCATCCGAGTCGTTGGTGACCGCATCGCTCAGCACATTGTCCCGCGAGTCCACTGGAAAAGGGCATTGGGGTATAATACAATCACAAATCCCATTTCATCCACTTACGGTAGTTAAAATTGTGGTACTGCAGCAGGCCAAAGATGCACAGGGCCAGCAGGAACACGCTCCTCATGTAGAAGTTATTGCGCTTGCGACCCATTGCTCCGGTATTGGGCAGTGGGATCAGAATGCGACCTGTTTCAACGGCAAACACCAAACGGATTTAGCATGGCTAGCTTTTTTACTTTGGGCTCGGATCTATTACCCCTCATTTTCGACATTTCCGCAACTTGTTCTCTCCTCCAGCGATCAAATAACTAGCAAGTTTTCACTGGCAGACCGCCTTCATCTCGCCATCTGGAATGAAATGAACATAGTTCTTGTGAAAATTTAATTTACTCAGCCTCCCCGATAAGGAACAATCACTCATTTTCAAGCTTTTATTTCCAAAAATTATATTAAGTAATAGCTCTGAACTAAACAACATTTCATGAGTCAATCATCTGATTAATAAATGAGAAATTTAATTTCTGATGTTTTTTTATATAATTTATCAAGAATTTTCACGATATTTTTTTTTAGCACTGAATAATGTAAAATAGATATTTGAAGTTATCTTTAATAGTGTTTCTATTATTTTTACCTTTGAATAATAAATAATTGATCTGCCTCTTACACCCAAAAATAAATCGATATGAAACGTAGATCGATTTCACATTATTTAAGATCAATTTTAATTTGATATGTGGCCAGGTAAATTTGACCTGGTCGAAAAGAGTACTTCATCTAAATTTTAGATTCTAAAAACGATATGGGTTTTTCATGACCTGAAGTTTACATGGCCATATCGATTTTACGGTAACATGTTTTTTTTGTGTGTAGAAAATATTTTAAAATTGATAAAAGCGAGAAAGTCAAGTTGAATTTGTTTTATTTCATACAAAAGTTGAACATCTGAAAGTGATACGGGGCGCATTAAATATGAAACTGATACGGAATTTCATCAAAAACAAAGGTATGTATATTTTCTTATCAATTTTGTTATCAGTGTATCTGTATTATCAGGTGGTTGGACCTGCTCTCAAATGAAATCAGCAAGTGCTGATGCCAGATTCTCGAGGGCTGATCCCCACAATGGGATTTCGGCATCGGAATGGGGATGCTAATCAGATGAGTAACGAGTACGTAAATTCAATTGCACGGCGGCTCCGGGGCTCAGCGATCTCGGATCCATACTTTTGGATCCAAATACTGGGCACTTGGCACTTGAGTCTAATTAGCAAGTGGAGGCTCACTTGGTCTCACTGGAGATGAATGGAGGGATGAGACATGGAGGGCAGGAGACTGGGGACTGAGGAACACGTAGTCGCCGCATGGAGCACCGCACGCAGTTGGAGAGCCTGTAAAGTGGGCGGACCGCCGTCTGAAATCTCAATTCTGAAATCACAAAACCACGGCCTCGCGTCAATTGGCATAAAAATAGATTTCACAAGTAAAACGCTTTTGCCTCGAGGAAGAACAATTTTGTGGCAGAAACAGGAAAGAACTAGATAATGCCACTAAATCATGTAATAATTCCAATGTTTACTTGGGATTTATGGGGGGCGTATTTTTCAGGCAAACGCAATGACCTATTTTGAGTTAAATCATTTATCTCTTGGAGAGAATTATAATTTGAGTCATTGAAAAAGGAAAGATACAAATTCAATTTGCTGTTTTCATTATTATAATACATTTTATGATTTATATTATTATACGATTGATAAATTATAACGTTAATAATTTATATGGTACCTAATAAATGGAACGAAAAAATTTGATGGTTGATATAATGGCAATAAAAATACCAAGTATAAAAAACACAATATATTCCACGGGGGCTAATAAAACTTGCTCATATCAGCATTTTATTCAAGGTCGAAACTAACAAATAGGGTATACAAACATAAAATTCCCCTGTGAATAATTTGTATGTGCACGCTTCAACTTTTCATATAAGGATCCATATTTACTACCAGAAATAAAGTGGAGAAAAGCCTTGGTAGTATAATAAAAAGTTCACATTTTAAGCTTTTCCTTAACGGACTACACTAAAATCCTTCACACTTTTCCCCGGAATTTAAGTAGTTTGTTTTTGTCGTCAAGCTGTCGCCAGCAAAAAGCAGTTTCGCTTCACAAGTGGACATCTCAAAACCAAGTCACATGCCAGCTTAATTTAGGCGCACAACTATAATATATAGTGTGTATATGCAAAGCCAAGATGATGGATAGATACATTCCAAAGACCTTATTAACTGGGAAACTATGTACAACTAATCAATGGAAAATGCTAATGCCCAGTGCTTGATTAATAGAAACTCCCTCTCCAGATGAATATCCAATTACGCCCCTTTGTGCCAGGCAGCTAATTATTATGTTTCCTGGTAACGTCAATCTGACGCACTTAAATGAATAAAATCAATGAACTCAGGTTAATAACGCGGCCCCTTTATTAATAAATTGTAAGTGGGGCAATTGACGATAGAATTCGACTTTGAAATTCAGCAAAGGAAAGGTGAAGCCGGAAAAAATGTAGAAAAAGTCATGCCCACTGAGAAAAAATATGTTTCGTTTACTAACCAGTCATACTAGTTTATTATAAGAACAATAAGAACAACATTTTACTATATTTTAGAATGCATGTAATCACCGAATTGGTAAACACATTGTTAGAAAACATAAAAATATTTATTTCAGACTCTTACACTCAAAAAATTATACGCCCAGAATTTTAGAAATTTGCTTCACCGCCGATTTTTTCTGAAAATAAAACAAATTTTCTACTGGTAAACAAAATGTTCTTAAAATTAATCAAAATTTAATAAATATAAAACTTTTTTCTGAAATTTAGAAAAAAATCGCCAATGAAGCAAATGTCTCAAAAATTTAGGGTGAATAATTTTTTGAGTGTGATAAAAGTGTAGATAAACTTTCAAAAACCTGAAAATCTTATTAAATTAACTTGTAATTTAAAGTTTAAATTTAATATAAAATAATACACCTGCTAGGGTATAAAAATATATAGTAAGTAAGTAAAATATATAGTAAAACGAGGTAAAATAAGTTCCATTCAAACTAGTTTCTGTAAATAAAAGACAACTTTCACCAGCAGATCAAAGATCATTGACTTTGTTTTGTAAATTTATGAATGAAAAATTTATGGTTATGGTTTCACGTGTATCATAGATACAATCAAAAACCGAATTGGGATTGAATAGTTTGCAACAAAATTGCATATTTTTGGTAAAAACTTTTCCTAGAAAACTCTAACTTTTACTTAATTTTAGAAAAATGTAATAGGCATAAAATCCGTGAATAAAAAATGTTGATTAATCAATGCCAAATCGAAAGTAGTACTTTTTTCAGTGTAGGAACAACCACTACTCTTAAGTGCAGAGACTTTTATTGTATTTTTTGATGTGGCGGCAGGGTGTGTCGGGGGGTTTTGGGTGGAGGCGGTGGGGCCAAAGGGGGCGTGAGGTCGAACAGGTATTTTCGGTTTAGTTGTTACGAAATAAATGGCAAGTCAAAAAACCAAAACAAACGCAGGTAAATGCGCCGTTTACTTTGCACTTTTTGTTTTTATGTTTTTATGGTTGCTTTTTAACGACTGACTTTGACTTTTGATGTTTGTTTTTTGCTTTGGGTGAGCGTTAATTTTTAGGGGCACTTCGAATGGACTCACCTTTGGTTGATTTTCCCAGGAGTTAAGCTCCTTTGGAGGACCCAAAATCCTTCATTATTTCGCGGTCGCCACTTTCTTTGCGACCAATCGATTTTTCAGAGCTCCTCGAAAAGTCCAAGTGCAGCGTAACGAATTTTCCTCTTCATATGATTTTTCGGGCATTTTTTTGGGGTTTCAACAAATAATATATTTAATTTGTAACTTTTAGCCCTGTTTGTTGTTGTTGTCGCAATTCTTATTGTTGCTGCTTTTGCAATGCAAACTCTTGCACTTACGGTACACACACATACCGACAGCTGCTACGGCCGCCGCTGCACACACACACACGCACAGCGGACACATTTTTCATCGCACATTTTTCACATTTCCCGGTTTTCTTTTCGTTGTTGCTGTTTTTCTCTTATTGTTTTATGTAAATTTGTGTATTCCGTTTTCGCTTTCGTTTGGCCAACAACAAACCTCGCGATCGAGTATCTCCGGTTGGCCGTCCGTTAGGAACGAGTATCTGAGTATTTGTATCTGTATCTCATTGGAATGGAATGGATGGCATCGGAATCGCAACACAAACAGCTGTTGGGTTAGTGATGGGTAGATATCGATAACAATAAAGTGAAATCATAAGTTAGGGGTTTATTTTTCTATTTTTATTGCTTCGCTTTACACATTTTGTTTTTATTTAAGTTTCCAATTGAATTGCTTAATGATGAATTAACAATATCTTCCAAATAAGATCCCATCTGCGGTTTCCTTATCGTAGTCTCCTGGCCTCTCGTTCGGATTCCAGGAGGGAAAGGATATCGCCCTCGCGAACGGGTCCTTTGACATTCCGTATTATCTGGCGGTTTTGCTCGCTTAGGAACTCGACCCTCACCTGGGTGCACTGACCTTGGGATCCGGTCCTTCCTAGGATCTTGACCACGCGAGCGTACACTGGTTTGTCCATAATTGTTTCGGAATTTAAGAGTTTCAATTTGGGAATATTTGTTTTGATTTTAACTGTGATTTTCAAATTCAAATATGAGTGCTGCAGCCCTGGTAGCAGGACCCACCGGTTCCACAGCCCACCCATTCCTGAATCGCAACTGCAGGTATCGAACCAGGCAACTCTAGCATGTAATCGTTCGTCTCGCCTTCAAAGAATCGTTTGGGAGTAAGGTGCTATAACTTTTTAAAAGGGTCATAACGTATCTAATGTGTGAAAATTCTCGTGGCGTCACTGTTGGTCCACAAATAATTTTTACTGCGCTTGTCTAGATGCAATTCTCATTCTTGGACCGCTGACAAGTTGTCAGTGACAACACTCCACATGCTAGCGTTCAAATTGCAATTTGTTTTGAGTTGTAATTCTACGTATAATTTTCAGGACAACTAAATTTGCACATCCCTCCGGTTTTGAGGTTGTTTGTCCTGATCAGCGGCGCCTAAGCGGTTTCTCTATGTGAACACGATTCCGCTAAAAATTGCAACTGCGATTTTAAGCGGCCGTGTGCAGGGGCTATGAACCGATAGTGGTTACACAATCGCAACGTAAAAGCCATCCGATTGTCCAACGGTTGTATTTCGATTACAACGCCGTCGAGAACTACATTTTGTTTTGCCATTTCAATAAATCTATTATTTACCACTAAATAGCGGTGCTACCGAGCCCGGAAACCGTGTCCGCGTTCTGGAGTTACGGCGTACAACGAATCCCGCAACGATACGTCCATGAAAATCGAAAGGCAACTGGCAGCAGCAGCTGAAGAAGAGGCAGAGGCAGCAGCAGCAACAACAGCAACAACAAAATACACAAAATAAAAGAAGCAGCAGACGGAAAAGTGTTTAAATGGTGGAGAACTGAAAAGGAGAGGCGATACTGCACATAGGGATTTTCCGGAGGAACCGAGGAGCCAACGGAGGAGACCAGCCGAAGATGCTCTAGAGGGCGGCGGTTCGGAACGATTTTCTCCCTCCTCCGGAGGACGACCAGAGTTGCCAGAGGACCAGGATGATGACTACTCCTACTCCTGGCGAAGCAGGAAGCTAAAGATATATATATCCCAAATATATATATCAACCAGTAATCGGATTGTATTGGGCAATGCCCCTTGGGTAAACCCACCTGAGAGGATCCAACCGCTGTAGAAGTAGCTGAAGAGCTAGAGGATCTGCCTTGTTTAGCATTTAATCCGGAATCCAGTCCTTTGTGCCTGCCTCCTTGTTAACACACACACACTCTATATTGTTTACGTTTACGCTTGTTTGTTTGTTGAACTCCACAAATCGTCCTTCCATTAATTGTTAGTCACGAATCCCTCTCGTTGAGCACACAAATCAAAATGATAGCATCATCCTCGTCGATATGGAAATTGAAATTTAAGTTAAAATTGAAATCGAAGCGTCCAGCCGTTAAAGCTACAATCAAATTACTCCCGTCCAAACCCACCTCGTCATCATCGCCATCGCAGATTGGAGCCAGGACCGCCAGGATCAGCCGGATTTCTCGCCAGGATCAGTCCTCGTCAGCCATCCCAGTTGAGTGAAGCCAAGGATACACGAATCTAAGGGTAGGGTATGCCTTGGAATTTCTATGCCTGATGTATAACTAATGATCTAATTTCCTATTTTAGTCTGTAAGAGGTTTTTCGTTATGTGGATTATCGGATTTGCATGGCACATTGGCATAAATCTTATAGAATCTTTGCAAAGACTAAGATTATACTTTAGGGAATGCAAAAACCTATAATTTATTAATTATCCTGCTTGTATTTAATACATGATCTACCAAGAATTGCATAACTTATCAAAAAATATTTGGTTTGCACTCCAACTGGGATAATTAAAGTAAATCATTAAATTTCCAAGTCAAATCTGCATTTATCAAATACCTGTGATGACAATTAGTTTTCTTTAGAAAAAACAAATGCCTATTGAAGATAAATAAGAATCCCTAACAATAAGTTTTTTGTAAAACAATAAACAAAACGAGGAATTCATAGTTAAAACGCCCACACCATGCAAATATATCCACATAAATTCAAAAATATAAGTTTAAATATCGACATTTGTAATTTAACTTGCTACTTCAAAGTTCTTTCATTATACAATCCTGTGTACCTTCTTTAAAATTGATCAAAAAAGTTAATAATTTTATTGTAAGCTATTATCAGGTTTCAAAATATTCCAACGGCTCTACTTTATTACTTAACACATTTTTTGAATATTTTGACAAATAAATGTAATAAGTAAATAGTTAATTTGCTAAAATTAATTGTAAAATATTGCTCGAGCGTCTTAATATTTATCATCCCATCATATTTACATATTATCCATATTTTTCTGTGCAATATTACTAAATAATCAAACTTCTTTTTCTTTACTTTCAGGTACTGCATGTAGTACATCAACTGTAATATAAGATACATAAATAGGAAGTAATGCAAATAAATGAAAATAACTGAAACGCAGAGTTAAACATTTCAACAAATCGGACATCAAAAGATTCAACCGTCTTAAAGGACTCACATCGTTTTGAATTCATATTTTGTCAAGCATTGGCCAATTCTCACTTCAGTTTAATCGGTAAGTGTTCTATTTTCTTTTACATTCATAAGCATTCTTTATATTTATTTAGGCGTAAATTTGAATCATTCGTGCGCGAAATATTTGTTCTCCCCCTCAAAGCTAATATCAAAGGGTTATTCAATAATGCATGCACTGGGGGAGAATGGCGGTTACAGCTTAAGAGTACTCCAAACCATGAACACCTTCACTTCAAATTTATTGTCAGAAATATTTAAAATAAGCAAACAAATTTTAAAATTGGACCTATATTTAATATTTATATTACTTGAAACAACCATCCTAATAGATGGTGAAATTGAAATTGTGTGGATCATATTTTTTTTACTCTTTACTTTCAAATTTGTAGTTTATCCTTCAAATAAAATAATGTTAACTTGCTAAAGTTGTCAAATTCTATAATTATAATTATAATTATAATTTGTGAGAATTTTTGGCTTTGTCGGTATTTAAAGTCAAAAAGTAAGGCGGTTATATAATTGTTTTTGTGTGCGCCACACCACGAACAACTTACATTTAATTTAATAGTCAAACATATTTTGAAAATTTTATACCCACCGGAAGTCGTAACTTATAGGGTCGTACTTTATAGGGTCGGAAACGCATCCTTCTCCCTGTTACATACTTTTGCACGAATACAATGTACCCTTTTACTCTACGATAACGGGTATAAAAATTTTAATTTGCTTATGTTGCTAACTTACAAAATTTCGATACAAATTTTTTAACCAGTATTTTACATCTAATTAATCTAACTTAAACGGTTCAAAAAAATGTGAAGTAGCTTTGCGGAAAGATAACTACACTCTGAGCCCATAAATTTACTCAATGATCCAAAGATTTCTATGTGGGATATTTAGAAGTTTTACTAACATTCATCAATTTATAGATTTACCATTTCTTTTAAGTCCTGTAATTTTTTGCTTTGCAAAAAAGTACGTAATCCAAACGTATTTTTTAGAGAATACAAATATATTTATATTTACATTAATATATAATCCACTTTAGGTGCCTCTTAAAATGAAATAGTTATTAAACAATTTTTATACCCGTTACTCGTAGAGTAAAAGGGTATATTGTATTCGTGCAAAAGTATGTAACAGGTAGAAGGAAGCGTTTCCGACCCTATAAAGTATATATATTCTTGATCAGGATCACTAGCCGAGTCGATCTAGCCATGTCTGTCTGTCCGTCTGTCCGTCTGTCTGTCTGTCTGTCTGTATGAACGCTGAGATCTCGGAAACTATAAAAGCTAGGAGATTGGCATTTTGCATGCAGATTCTAGGAGCTCCTACGCAGCGCAAGTTTGTTTCAAAATGGTGCCACGCCCCCTCTAACGCCCACAATGGTTTATAAACGATTTTAAAAATTTAAATATTTCGGAAAAGTAAAAATGCAGTATTGTTATGTTTATCAATACCTATCGAAATGTAGAAGAAATTTTTTAAATCGGACCATTCGTTTAAAACTTATGCCTGGTTAAAGTTTTTATCACCCTCGTACTCCCTTTAGCTGAGTTACGTTTATTAGATAGTCGGGACACCAACCCAACTACAGCGTTCACACTTCCTTTAGCTGAGTGACGGGTATTAGATAGTCGGGACACCAACCCGACTATAGCGTTCTCTCTTGTTTTCTTTACTGACCAACAGTATTAAATTTATCCTCATCCAAAAAATTATCACAAATTTTTTTTCAGGAACCACTGTAACTTTTTGGAATACCAATATCTTCCCTTGATTTTCATGTTGAATTTTTTATGCAAATTACATATGTGAGTATACCGCTTATTTAAATCAATAGGTTTTTAAAAGTTTTAAATAATATGATTACTTTTGATTAAGGAGGGCTAATCCCTTGAATTGTGTTTATGGTTTTTACTGGTTAACACTAAAAACCGTCTAAAAAATTGTATAATTGGGACATTTTCCTATTGTTTTTCAGTCGGAAGACATAGGGTTATTGGATTTTAACTTATTTCGGTTATATCACATAGATGTTATATATTTAACACATTGTTTATTAATTTATTGTATACTTTGTAAATCAAACTTGTGTTTTCACCAAACGAAAAAGTTTAAAAGAGACTTTTTAAATCGCATTTTACTAAAGGAATCGCCAATTATTTTAATAAATTTACTAAATAATTTTGTGATTTTCAACAAACGAAATTCTAAAAATAATCCTTTAAATCACATCTCATTAGAGAAATCACAATCGCTAGTTGTTCACTTAGCTGCGCCAATTTAATTAAAGGCCTGCTTTATATTTGTTTTGTCACCTGAAACATATAATAAGTTTCATTTGTCCTGAACAAGGTGCAACAGTTTTCCACGTCAAAGTGCATCCTTTGGATGTCCTTGCGAATGGGCGTTGCACCTGAAAAGTGAGCGCTTCCGTGTTGAACTTTTCTGGCTTTGCTGGCAACTTTTGCCGCGAACAAAGTGCCACTATTGACCTTCGGCAATACTCGCAGCCGTAGTGAGTATTTTTCCCTGCTTTTTCCCCCAGTTTGCCGGGCCAAAGCAAAGAGTCTAGACCATCATCAGACGCCCCTTGTTCATCGGGTTCGTTTGGTTGAGCAATGGCGGTCTTAACCTCATTAGAAACAAATGAGGCTGCCGCCGGTCGCAGCCCCTCCTCCTTGCCCCATACCTTCCATATTGTTTTCAAACTTATTCGAAAATAATTTCCACATTTGTGTGTTTAGGGGAGGAAATGGATTCCGGAGGTGGGTCTTCCAACTCAACCCTTGCGTTCTGCGGATTACAAATAAAAACCCAACTCCGCCGCTCTGTTTATGTACAATAAGGACGGGCGTCTGATTTTTCCCTTGCTCTAACACTCTGGCAGTGGGCCAGGATTTGGTCTGGGTTCTTGGGTTCCAAGGACCAGCGAGGGAATGGGAACTGAGGACCGAATCTGGACCTGCGCATATTGGTTGCACACAATGACTCCTATTCGCCTGATGCCGTCTCTTTTGCTCTGCCGCAACCACGGACACTTTGAAAAGAACATCCTTTGTGTGTTGTTGTACAATGTACATGAAGCATCATTATGTTGGAGGTCGTCCCCAGCGCCAGTACTCCTGCTCCTTCCACTGCTACTGCTCCTCTGGCGGGCAGTCTATCAACAGCTGGTCGGGAACTTTGAGGGGCAGTGGTTCTCCACTAGGAGAAAATAAGCACTTAGTCGATGCATTAGGTAGTTTTACACAAAAATATATAGAACAACTTGAAATCGAAGTGCGGCCAAGTGCAGTTAGAAAAAGGATCAATTGCCAGTTAGACGAATTCGGGATATATTTCAATGTATTTTTTTAAAGTGGCTCAAGATACTTTTGTGTTCAAGATTCGTCTTAAATAATGTGAAACATTTTGGTATAAACCCCAAAATACAATTACAATAAGTTCATAAAAAAGTTTTGCTAGTGCAGTTCATTCTTTAGACTTTTGTAATTTATTTATTATATTCAGATAAATAATTAAATTTAAAATATTTTGCTAATATCATAATGTTAAATGAACATATGACGAAATACATTTTTTCCCAAAGCTGGTATCTTAACGAAATAGTCCTAGAGTCTAGAACAATCAAATAAGTTTTAAATTTATTTTTTCCATAGGAGTTTTTTATTTGTTTCTTAAATTTTAAATCGTTGTATTGGAAGACCTAAAATTGTCAGACTATTAACAGTCTTAATATGTAAGGATATAGGTACTGGTTATTACACTTTTATATGGAACTTAAGGAATATTCAAATCTCTTATTGAATTGTCTTAATCAAAGTTTAAAATTTTTTCTCTTCGTGATATTCCGACTCCGATGTGCTCGTCAATTAAGTTCGATATCCGTACATAAACGACGTAAGCGCCATCCTCGATGTCCGCATGCAACAATTGTGAATGGGAGAGGCTGTGGGTGAGGACTGCGATGAGGATGAGGATGGAAATGAGGATGATGTAGAGGGCTGGTCCGTGGCAAGGCAACCCCGAAATGGTTTATGTACTCCGGCTGCCTCGGCATGGGCGCACATACGTGGCTGGCAGGGTGAAATCTGCAATCGCTGTCAACGCTGGATGAGGATTCTGGTTCAGAATCAGAATCAGACTGAGAATCAGTTTCAGAGGACTCGACTCGCTCAGTTTGACTTTCCGCTTGTCAAGGCATTGTCACCCGAATACTTTGTGCTCCGTGGCTCGTGCCAGAGATTTGTCAACAATTAGTGGCGATAATAATCCGAAAAGTCGCGCGGATCCCGAAGTGAGCAACCTGTCTAGGGATTTTCAAGAGTGCATCAAAGGTGATTTAATGGCATACCTGAGGTTTGGGATCCCTCAAAGAAAAGTAAACCAAGTCCTGCTAGTATTTCTTCACCTGGGCAACCGTTTACAGGGAAACTCTAAGCAGTAGCCTCCGGCCATGGGAAGCCCTCATCTCACGCTAGACTTACCTGTCAATCATCAGAACTCATAACTTGAAAAGAATGGAAAGGAATTATCCTGCGATGCGTACGCAATCTAATAGGGATAGAAAAATCATCATCATCTGCCCTCGAGAGGGTCTGCTTCTGCTGCTGCTGCCTCCTGTTTCCATTGTTGTTTCTCGGCATTCGCTCACAACACAAAATCAATAAGGATTTATTTAATTATTTCATAATTTCCGTTCAACTGCATTCGAACAAGAATGAAACAAAATAGTTGCTGGCAATCAATTTCAGGGGGTTGAACCTTAACTCGAACTGTATGCAATGTGTAATCTATTCGTTTATCGTAAGGAATATATTAAAGAGCTTTGTCTGTGGCTTCAAAAAATATTTGATTAGTTTCGCAACAAAGAAACATGAGATATAGATAGAAGCGATTCGCTGGCGGCATTATTATAAAGATAATAGTTAAGTTTAGTTGATTACCAGAACATTATTTATTTGTTTAGCACGATACTTAATTTGCATAACCCATAAAGGTTCTTCGTGTTTTGATCTCAGATCTTTTTTTTCATTACTACGTCCTTTTTTAAAATCAGGAATAAACGAAGATGCTTTTTTCCTTTAAAATAACCCTCTTATTTTCCTAGTCTCAGATTAATAAAAAATCCAACAGAACTGACAGCGTTACTATTTTAAAGAATTGAAACGCGAAGTATTGTTTTCTGATTTAAGAGAAAATATAAACTTCGAGAATAAGAAATGCCACAGTTTCACAGTACCGAAGAACTTGCAATCTTAAAACAGGAAGTCACTCGGAAAATGTAAAACAAGTTTTTCTTAGAACATGTAGCATGATGCAATTTTTTATAATTTTTTAATCTTTAAAACATTTAACGCAAAATTGTTTACATTTTTCAAATATTTCATTTATCTTATTTAACTCTAACAATAAGTTTACTTATTGCAAACTCGAATCAAGTTTAATTTATCTTCCTAAACCAATGAAATATGTACAAGAATTAAGTTTAAAGCCAGAGGTCCTTTTCAAACGGTTTTTTTAATTTATTCGGCTTAAATATTAAAAATTAGATAGTTAATGGCAAACAAAACGAACATTATAATAAATGTTTTCCACTTTTCTTTTAATATCGATGTATTTTAAATCTTAAGTAAATTGTCTGTTTATACAGAAAATGGCAAATGGAACTGAGTACTTAGGAGTTAGTTAATAGAATCATAATTCATGCCAGATCTTACTTAAGTTTCTCGGCTTTAATCGTCATTTTGTAATTTTTTTAATAGTTATACAAAGCCTTCTTAAAATATCCTGTAATGATTAACAAAACGCTTAGGCAACCACGCGCGGCAAAGTCAAAGGTAATTCCCTCTTCTGAGTGTTCCGGGCCTCATTTAACCATCGTTGTGCCCGTAAAAAGCGTCAGCAACTAACTTTCTTTGTGACCCGAGAGAAAAAGCAGCTTCTATGGGGCTTTCAGTAGCAATTATGCCATTAGGGTCGAGCCGAATCTTTGATGTCGGCGATGGCACTTGTCCTGAGTCCTGAGATGCAAGGTTCCTGCGATGATGATGCACCAAAGAGGTGCCGATTTCCCCTGCTGTTTGGCGTTGTCTTTGTGCCGGAGGAATCCCTGGGCATCAAGTGCCCAGCGGGCGCGGAGGATGTCCTTCTCCTAGAAAACGACGCCATCTCTGTAGTCCTTTCTAGTCCTCCCACGGATTCCTTTGCGGCGACGAGCGTTTTAATTGTGCCTTTCTTTGTTCTTTTCGCCGTAATGGAGTGCTATGCAAATGGCGTTTTGATGAATTTCCTTGGCTCTCCGCCGGCGCTATTGCTTTGTGGCTGCTCCTTGGCTCCTCAGCTCCCCAGTTGTCCTGGCCCAGCTAAAACAACGAAAACAAACAAGAGCAGCACATTCATCCCCTTTCATCAGCTTCGGATGCTGTGTATGTGTGTCTGTAAGTCATGGCTGGCAGGGAAGTGCTGCCCAAAACCCATACCCATACCCAAACCCACATCCAAACCCTTCTCGTCTCCACTTTTAGCCAGGCTCTGCTCATGTCCTTTGTGCCTTCTGGTTGTTGTATTTGTCGCTGCTCGTTGTTGGCGGCAAACTAAAACAGTGATGTCGGCTTTTCAACAGCCAAAGGAACTGTTTTATTTTTATCATAAAAGAGAGTCTTTAGAAGAGAGTCTGATGATCATAACATTTCCTCCAAAATTGGACTTTTCTTCTTCAAATTATAAACTTATATTTATTTTATTAACTATTATTTTATTATTTATTATTAACTAAATCAATCCAACATTCTTCAAAGAAAGTCATTCTTTCACCTGATTTACTATTTTTAAACGAACTACGACCAAAAAAAAGTCCTGGGAAATTTTCGTTTTGGCAACAAGCGTGCTTCCACAATTTTTCAACTAAAAAAAGAGTATTTTGAACACCTACTAAAATTCCCAATCTTAAATTTTGGATGTTTTTCTAAAATATTGTGATGATACCCTTATGAAAAATGCGATTTAAAAACACTCATTTCTCACTCTATTACGACAAGCAAATCTATAAAAAAATTTCCTGCTTTCCGATTAAATCATTAAATGGTCCAAAAACTGGTGCCAAAGAGGTGTTTGTGTATCTAGTCCTATTTAAAGAAATTCTTACAGTATTATCACATGAATGCATTTAACCATCAGAATTGACTTATAATTAAAGTTCAGGGTGGAAATTTTTATAAAATACAGTTTAAGAATGTTAGTATTGGAAGCAAAAAATGATTTTAAAATAATTCTCAACTGGAAAAAGACCAAAATGGCATTTCTGCTCCGCTCTTTATTGCAAAGGGGAGGGAAAAAGGAACAACGAAGAAAAGGGAATATTTTTGATTTACGAAAAGCGCGACGCGGTGCTTACTTTCTAGTTTTGGCCTGCTCTCAAACGCGTCAGACAGTCGGAGGAATCCAGAGGCATCGGGGGTTTTTCAAAGGAGCAAAGTCCTGGCCACCATCCCCGATTTTAGCATGGCATTATTGGGGTGTGTGTGAGTGTGTGTGTGTGCGTATTTCGTGTTCAAATTTTGTACATAATGGATTATTGTCCTTTTGCCTTTTTCCCTTTGCCATGCGCCCCGCTTTGCTGCATTGGTCGATATCGTCAACCAATCAAAAGCGCCCTCAAAATGGCCGCCATTCGATTCCGCTCCTCACTTTGCAATCTGCGTGGGTTCCCCTGTTCCCTTGCTCCCCGTTGATAAGAAATGGGGAATAAGAAAGGCAAAAGGAGCCGTCGCCTCCGCCGCCAAGTGGTCATTCATTCAGCTTCCGCATCCTTGAGGATTTCCCATTGCGGCTCCAATTACCAGTGCGGTTTCGATTTCGATTTATGCTAAGCAAATTGCCATCAAAAGATGGGAAAGTGGGCCACAAAGTCAGTTATGGAATGGCTTTTATAGTACAACTTTTATCTGCATCCCGATATATTTTAGGAAATTTGGTTCTAACAGTTCTAATAATGAGAAATATTATTAGAAATTTAAGATTTTAAAACCATGTCTTTTTTCCAAAAATATAGTAGCCTTTCCTATTCAAAAATATTCCATAGGTAGGAAACTAGAATGTTGTGTTTGATTTTAAATATTAATTACAACATTTTATTTTAAAATATTGAATTTTTTGTAGCTCATGTTCTTGAATTTGTGCCGATATTTTCCGTAAAGTTTCCTCATTATAAGACTTTAACTTTAATTCACAAAAACTCTATAACTTGAAATATAAAATTTAATGGGTACTTTTTCTTAAAATCTCTCTCTTAATACTCTAAATGCAGTCAAAACATTAATTATTTCTTTTCGCTTACCTATTCCTACCACTTAGTACAAAAGTTAAAAATCCAAAAATATTTTATATTTTAAAATTTTAAATTTTTTTATATTTTAAAATGAAACCTTCTCTTTTTTACGCACTTATTGTTTTTTTGAGTTATTTCTTCTAATTTATAACTATAAAATAGGTTGAGCATGCGCGGATCCACGGGGGGGTGATATGGGTGATATATCACCCTCCACTCGGGTGAAAAATGAAAGGAATTTTAATATTCAAAAAGTATGCAACAAAAAAATTGTTCTGATATCACCCCCCACAACAAAATCCTAGATCCGCCACTGAGGTTGAGCATACAAAAATGAAAACAAAAATCTAAAAATATTTTTTGTTTTCTAACTTCGAATTATCACAAATTCACTAACTTAAACATAAACCTTTCTTTTCTTTCAGGCCTTGTCTAATTGCCTTCCAAATTCGCAAACGAGCGCATCTTCCATGTCCCAGATATTTGTAAAATACGGGCGTTTGTGATTTGAAACCGAGAGAAAAACACGTTCGTTAATCGTAACTGGTAACTTTAGCGTAGGAATATAGGTAAATACTTAGCAGCGATCGCTCGTCTCCTGGGAAGCCAATTTAGAGTGGCATGAGTGGCCATCCATCGGGACTCCGGAAACATGATGATAATGAGTGTAGTGGGCCACGACCACCAGTACCCGGAGAAGAGAGCCGTGTTAAAAAGGTGGGTGAATGAATTTACGGCAAGGGAAACTGTAATATAACCTAAACTAATCATTCTTTAGATGACCGAAGGGGTAGCAGAGACCTCGAAGAATTCACCGCCATCCTACCTGAACTGGGCCCGGACGCTGAACCACCTGCTGGAGGACCGCGATGGGGTCGAGTTGTTCAAGAAGTACGTCGAGGAGGAGGCGCCAGCCTACAATGACCACCTCAACTTCTATTTCGCCTGCGAGGGCCTCAAGCAGCAGACGGATCCGGAGAAGATCAAGCAGATAATTGGAGCCATCTACAGGTGGGTGTGGAATGATATAACTTATGTTTGAAATCTAATTTAACTATCCCTTAATACAGATTCCTGCGCAAGAGTCAACTGTCCATCTCCGATGACCTGCGCGCCCAGATCAAGGCCATCAAGACGAATCCCGAGCTGCCGCTCAGCCCGCACATCTTCGATCCCATGCAGCGCCATGTGGAGGTCACCATCCGCGACAACATCTACCCCACGTTTCTCTGCTCCGAGATGTACATCCTGTACATCCAGCAGATGTCCGCCCAGCAGGAGCGTTTCAGCAGCAGTGGGGCCACGGGCTCGGGAGGCAGTGCCGGCAGCAGTGGTAGCGGTGGCAGCAGTCTCGTGGGCGCCTGTGCCCTTCCGCCATCCAACACTGCCTCCTCCGCCACCACGAAGCAGCAGCATCAGCAGCACCTCCAGCAGCTGGTGCCGCCCGGTGCCTTCATCAATCTGCCGGTGAGCAGCGTGAGCGGGCCGCCAGCTGGCACATGCAGTGCCAGCGGCAGTGTGTACGGCCCCTCCACCTCGGCCAGCTCCAGTGGCTCCATCAGCGCCACCGACACACTGCCACGCAGCTCCACGCTGCCCACGTTGCACGAGGACTCGGTGCTGTCGCTCTGCGATGACTTCGAGAAGGTGCAGATGCAGGAGGCCGGCGGCGGATCCCTGGGTTCCGGATCCGTGGGCGCAAATGCGCGGGCGCCCGACTACCCGATCCGACTGACGCGGGACCTACTAATAGCAACTCAGAAAAGAAGACTGGAAATCCGACCTCCCGGGTATGTACGCCCCTTTTTTCTTGTCCCTTGTAACCCTTGGTTGATAACGAATCTTAGACTACAATGTAAATATACAGTATTTAAGATAGTAATAAGTAATTAAATAGTTGCAGTCAAAATAATAATATTGAAAAATCCATATTTGAATAATGTTAAGAAATTTTAAGGTTTAAATACTTTTATCTTTAAATCTACAATTAAATTGTAATATTTACCACTTGCTATTACTTTGATTGCAATATTAGTTTTTAGAACCATCCATAGACTTTTACACCTGGCGAGATCCACCACACTTTTATACTCCTATGTTTGTCTTAAGTTTTACAATTTTCCATTATTGATAATGATTTTCTGTGATTAACTCCTAATTTGTTACTTTTGTTTCTTTTACTTTTTTTACATATGTTGTACATGAACGCTCACAAAAAAAACACGCACGCCAAAAAAACACGAACCCACCTGCATACACCATTGGACCTCCAAAAAAACATCACCCGCATATGCCTTGTACATATGTTTACCGTTACACACTACTACTGACTCGATGATATATACTATTTGCTCCTTATTTGTTTTTGAACATTTTCGTTTTGTGGATCTTGACGATTATCCCACTCACAAAAAACACACAATCACACACACGATTGGGCGCCATTGCATGGAAACCATATATATTCCTGGTCCTGTTCCTGGTCCGATCTGCATGCGAGTAGTGCCCACGGTTATGTGTACAATCCAAGCACTACCAACACCTCCTATGTGCCGAATTCGCGGGTTGATTCGGAAAGGGGCAGCGTTAGCTCCGGCGGACGCACCGACTCCGACACCATGTCGATCTCCAGCTGTTCCATGTGAGTAGCGGCGTCGCGCCGTAGAGAGATCCCGATCAGATGGCTACTTGAGACAAGCAACCAACCAAGACCAGCCGACAGTTTGACTGACTAACTGATTCCTCGTTTCAGGGACGGTCGCCCGTACATACAACGCAGACACAGCTCCACGGAAAGCAAGGCGATTCGCCAGAGCGCGATGGCGAACAAGGAGACCAACACCTTTCAGGTGAGTAGGGATGCGATAAGGATGAGATAAATCCACTGTTCAAAGCTATCAAAACTACATGTTATTTTGAATGAGTATTTTATATATATAGATTATTAATTTCTTTGTTATTATTGTTAAAACAGGTGATACCTCGCACACAACGACTACATTCGAACGAGCACCGACCACTGAAGGAGGACGAACTGGTGGCCCTGCTGATACCCAAGTTGGAGGAAGTGAAGCGAAAGCGAGACCTGGAAGAAAGAGCGCGCGAGGTGAGTACAAGATGAGTTATCGCTAGGAAACCTTTCATTAACTATGCATGTTTTAATCGAATACAGCGAAATCCTGGCGCTGCTCTGCTAACCAACGAAAGATCCAGTGCCAGCGATCGAGCCTTCGCCGAGGCGATACGGGAGAAGTTCGCACTGGACGAGGACAACGACCAAGACATCCTGGACCAGCACGTGTCGCGGGTGTGGAAGGACCAAACGCCGCACCGCTCGCCGGGAACGATGTCGCCCTGCCCGCCCATCCCGTCGCGCCGCCGCACAGCCACCCACGATTCGGGAATGGTCAGCGATGGCGCCATGAGTCTGAGTAAGACTAATCCGAGGAAACCTCCGAAGTACCAGTTTTTTAACCCACAAATCTTAACACACACAGGCGGGCACTCGATGAAGCACTCAAAGTCCATGCCGGATCACAGTTCCTGCTCGAGGAAGTTGACAAACAAATGGCCTTCCATGAACACAGACAGTGGCATTAGCATGTTCTCGGCCGACACTGTTACCAAGTACAAAGATGCGAGGTGGGTGTAGATGGCATTTTGCAGTAATTAACCCCGATTACTAACTAACCGATTACAAAACCCCTTACTAAAGCTCTCGATCTGGCTCTAGCACGGCCTCGAAACTGGAGGAGGCGAAACGAAGACTGGAAGACGAGCCGCGGCGCTCTCGTCGATATGCCCAACCGGCGATGCAGCACCAGCCACTGGCCACCTTCAGCAGCAGCAGCAGTGGCGGCAGCATCAGCCTGCCCCACCAGCATCAGCACCACGTGCAGCTGCAGAGCACGGCGGCGCCACCGCCTCTGCCGGCCAAGCCGCCGGAGACGATAGTGGTGTTCTCGTTCTGCGAGGAGCCAGTGCCGTACAGAATAAAAATACCCGGTACTCAGCCAACCCTGCGTCAGTTCAAGGACTATCTGCCCAGAAGAGGTCACTTTAGGTAGCGTATCTACTTGAATCACTCTGTGTATGCATTATCTTAATCAACTTGGAACCCACACAGATTCTTCTTCAAGACGCATTGCGAGGACCCGGACAGTCCAGTGATTCAGGAAGAGATTGTTAACGACTCCGACATACTGCCCCTATTCGGAGACAAAGCGATGGGTCTTGTCAAGCCATCCGATTAATATTTAAGCATTTAGCGTAGATTTTGTATTAAGGCCAATCGTGAGTGTGACTTGGTGCACTTGATGATTGATGAAGATGATGATACTGAGAGGGATACGATAACGAACGCACCAAGTGTACGCATCTAGAGCTAGCAAACTGGAGAAGCTATTTCCGACAAATCAAAAGCTATTAATGATATCTGTACGGGCGACCGGCTTTTGTAAGCATCACAAACTACTCTCTGCGGGGGCAATGTATTTTTCTGTACAACAAAAAACTGATTCCCTAACGAAATTTTTGGAGCTACTTTATGTTGATCCACACCACCTTGTGGAGGCCGTACGTTTCGAGAGTCCGAAAAGCGTTTTAGGATTAGGATCCTGCACAAAAATGATCGATTTATTAAGAAGATTTATGGGTTTACCTCTCTCGATTGGGATTTGTTTGTTACTTTTTACTAACTACGGACTGCCTGCAATAAATTTTGTTAATATTTTTGTAATGTGCATTTTGATGATGATGATATGATGATATTAACAAAGTTCTATTCAACTCGACAAAAAATCAAAAGATAATCTGTTTTATTTTTGTATAATCTATAACACAGCATACACAACACACACTTAACATTTATGTATTTATACAATGTATTGTAATTGCGTCAATTGCATCTACCGATCTACCATTAGGCACATTTCATTTTCGGCTTTCGATTGAGTCCAATATTGGGATATACAATAATATATGGGAGGCCCTTGGCCTTGGCCGAAGCGGACGACATCGATCGATTGATTTATTTAAATAAGTTATTGCATACATACATACTATACATATTTTTTTAAGAAAACTGAAATAACCGCAGAAATATGCAAAAATAACGGATAAATTTATTATATCAAACATATTTTATTTGTGAGCAAAATGCATATAGATTTAATAAAAAAAGTACATGGATAGAACGTAAAGTGCCAAATGATTCGATTTCATTCGGATGGAGGGGTGATTACTACATGATGATGATGGTCGGGATTAAGCCTTAGATTATCTACTATGTCTATTCGATAGCTAAACTGCCGTGCAGTCGTCCCGCTGTACGTGGGACACATAGTTCTGCTCGTTGATGAACGTGTGCGTGCACTTGGGACAATGATAGCGGCGATGGCGGTTCGTTCCG
This sequence comes from Drosophila prostipennis, assembly GCA_037075205.1. NCBI lineage: Eukaryota > Metazoa > Arthropoda > Insecta > Diptera > Drosophilidae > Drosophila > Drosophila prostipennis. The sequence goes on along the minus strand of JBAMCJ010005419.1, from coordinate 24,782 downwards.
GGACTCTCGTGCTCCCGCAGATGGGCCTTCATGTTGTACATCTGGGAGAAGCGCTTGTTGCACACCGGACAGGCGAAGGGCTTGTCGCCCGTGTGCGATCGCATGTGCCGCTCCAAATGCGCCTTGGTGCGGGTCTTGAAGCCGCACACCTGGCACTCCAGTCGCTTGGTCTCGTTGTCGTGGATCATCTTGTGCTTGTACAGGGCCACCTTGTGGACGAATCGCTTGGAGCAGACCTCGCACTGATATGGCGTTTCCCCTGTATGCCAGGCCATGTGGTGCTTCAGCCGAAACTTGCGGCTAAATCGCTCTGGGCAAACGGGACAGGCGAACTGCTTGACGGGCTCGTGGTTCTGCAGGTGGCCAATGAAGCCGGAGTACGATTGCAGCGTCTTGCCGCACTGATCACAGACATAGCCGGGAAAGTGCTCCCGCTTGGTATGGGCATTGTACGAGCGCCGGCTGGTGAACTTTTCCGGACAGCTGGGACACTGAATGTTGACAGTGTACTCGCCGGAGCTGTCCTGATCCTGCTCCTGGTCGTCGCCATCGCCGTCGGATATTATGTATTCGATGGTCCCATCCAGATGGTCGTCAAAGTCGCTCATGGTGTCCTCCTTGAAGAAGTCGACTTCCTGGGCCTCATGCTTGGCATGCGCCATCAGATCTTGGTCCTCGTCTTCATCATCGTGGGCCTCCTGCTCGTTTATGATGATCTCGTTGTCTATGTCGAGCTCTAAGTCTACGGGCTGGAACTCCTCCTCCTCCTCATCCAAGGATTGCTTGATAATAAAGGTGTGCTGCTCCTCCTCGTCGCCGGCCACAACCTCCTCGATGCTGGCGGGATCCATGAGGGTGACGCCCTCCCCGGAGGTGTCCACCTCCTCCAGTTGCTGATGCTCCTCCTCATCGGGATCATCCTCCTCCTCGGCGCCCTCCACCTCCTCAATGTTCCCATCGAACTTGGTTATGGTCCTGGTTTCCCTGGCGACATCCTCCTCCTTGAAAGGCGAGTGCTTGAGTTCTTTCGGCATATAGGGACTGTGGATCAGCTCGAGGATCTCCTGGCGCAGCTTGCGCGCGATTTGAATGGACTTGTGATATCTGGTCAGCTTTTCGCAGCACTTTTTGCAGATCGTCGACGACTCGTCAGCCAGGACGAATTCCGTGCCCCGGGTGCACTGCAGGACCAGGTCGCTGATCAGCACCGGGGGATGGCCAACGGTCTCTGTGTGTATGTCCTTTGGCACGCGCACGGAAAATTGGCAAATGCAGCAATTCATTTTCAAAATTCTTGGACTCGACTGGACTGGAATTTATTTACAAAATATGCTTAGAACGAGGGCTGCACTGCTAGGGGTATCGGTTATCGTTTATCGAACTGGTGGTTCCAGTTATCTAACGGTTGGCCTTTCAAATTCACATTTTAACCGTTTCGATAAAAAAATGATTTTAAAGATTTTCAAATTGATTGCAATCCATTATATTTAAAGGTACGCAGATTAAATCCTAATTTTAGCTACAGTATTTACTAAATGCATAACTTGGCAAAACCTTACTACAAACATTTTATTATAAGCTCACTTAAAATTCACAATTAAATGTAAGCTCTTATTTTTTAAGAAATGATGGTATCGAATTCGGTTGATAGAATCCGATTATTTATACAGTATAATCAAATAAAAAAAGCAGTTTATTAGCCATGGAATTTTTTATTTTTTTGTTTAAATCGCCAATAGGGCAAAACTAAAAATTCGAACATGTTTTTATTGCCCTTCACTGTCCCTTTGTTTTATTCTTCATACGCGTTCATGTTCTTCTTGGGCAAGACAATATTAAAGTGCTGGTATTTTGTCCATGACAGCAGTATATCCTTCGTCCTGCCGTGCGGAGCTTCTCCAAAAGTCTAGGTAGAGGTTCGATCAGAATCCGGTATCAAAGGGGAATTACCATCCACTCACCTTGCAGCACCCATAGATCTTGATTAGTTTCTTTTCCTCTTTATTACTGAGAAATCCACCACCCAGGCATTTTGTGCATATGCCAATATCGTCCATTTCCTCCTGGGTTTCTTCATAAATTTGCTCTGGAAACGGGATTAAACGATGAGATTCAAAGCGAAGAATCAACCAAAACTAACCATGGTCTTTCGAGTCGGATCCTCTGACGATCGTCCTTCCGAACCTCGTTAAACCGTGCATATGAATCACCATTAATAGATACTTGTTTTTCCCTTTCGAAATCTGAACTCTTGGAACATTTATTAAAAGGGCGTTAACTCGCGAAACACTTTGCCTTCGAATGGGCTTAACTATTTGTGAAAGGGGAGTCAAAAGGTTTAACGTTTTCATTTTGGAAAAATTTAAAAAAAAAAATCGGCACTGGAATTTAGATGAAGTGTTCCAAAAAAAATGTGGTCTTAACAGTAGCAAGGCTCCAGCTAGACTGATTCTGTGTAAGGCCTTTGAGTCAAATCAGAAATTCAGAACTGTCACAAAAATCAGAGCACCTAGGATCAATAAAAAAATATTCAAATTTTGGAATAGTAAACCTACAGAAATGTTGAATTTTATCTCAGCACTTTCAATATAAATGTAATCCTTTGGAAGCATATCCTTAGAAAAGAACAACAAAATACACGCAATCAAAACATGTTCAACTTAACTGTGCAATTTTTATTTAAATAGAATTAACATTTCGAAAATAAATGCAAATTTATTTCTTAACGCTGATCTTGAAATCCTTGTATGTGGTCCACGCTTGTAGAATATTCCTCGTCCTTTTGTGATCAGCACCGCCAAATGTCTAGGGATACAATCCTATTAGCCAACAGGATCCAGAAACGATACTCTTTTTAACTTACTCTAGAGGTGCCATAAATCTTTATTTTCTTCTTGTCCTCCTCATTCAGAATTCTTCCACCGCCCATGCATTTGGCACATATGCCCTGTGGTTCCATCTCCTCCAAAATAGAGTCGAATATTTTCACTGTAAATGAGACGTGTAAAAAAATCTAGGATTACCGAGCATCCGAAACTCACAATGATTGTCGACATTAGCTCCCCGGACAATCACTCTTCCAAAATTCGTATAGCCATGTGTATGGATCATTACCAACAAATAACGATTCTGACCTTTCGCGATCTGAACCCTTGGAATTCCAACCAAACTGATCAGATCGGTTGAATAACATTTTTCTAAGATTGATAGAAACTATTAAATAAAGATATTTAACTTGGTTTCAAAACTTACGCAACGGAGAAAGACATTGTGGAATACGACTCAAAGACTTAAGAAATTTCATTTTATTGTCTCAAAGGAAATACAAGTGGAATTTCTATACAATTTGAATTTTGATCCGAAAAGGTTTAGTATGAGCAGTTGCACAGCTCCTGACCAATTGTTTTTCAAAGTGATTTTTAAAATCTAAAATGCCATTTCCGTAAAACTCATGGCTCATGGGATCGTAAGTTAATATCAGGGTTTTAAGACAGTTGTTTTTCTCTATTTGATTGCACCTAGTATCCTTCATCAGAGATTTCGATCGTATAGTCCGGGTATTTGGTGGCCAGGATGCGTTTAGCCTGGGCGTGATCACCTTTTCCAAAGCCCTGAAATGAAAAATTTTAAAACAATTATAAATCAAGTGTAGTCTTTTAAAATAATAATTTGATGGGATTGCCAAAAACGCAATTATTATGAATACTTTTGAAAGGAAGATACATTTCTTTTAAAGTTAAGATATTTTCATTTTTGAATTCCAGATGTTTTTGGGTAGGACTTTTATAAGGAAAAGTACTTCCAAAATAACGTAAAAAAGCATCATATTTTCTTAGAACTCTATAGTAACAATAGCCCAACAGTACTGTAGGATAAGAAATCCTCCAAAACATTTACCTGCGAGTATCCGTAGACCTTGAGGTATTTCTTATCAGGATTGTGTTCGATGCGACCGCCCCCTGGGACACTCGGCGCGTAAACCCAGTTTTTTGAAGACCTCCTCCTCGCGATCGAAGATGTCGGCTATAGGATAAAGGTTCCAAGGATTATAAGTGCAATAATAGTTACACGTAAACCCACTTACCATGCCAATGGCAATCCGAAAAACCCCGAACTACCGCCTTTGAAGCATCTCCTCCGTCAATGACATTGATCAGGATGTACTTAAATACGCCCTCGGGACTGATATGCACCAATGGCACACCTGCAAGTGCTTCTTCGGACATTTTATGTATCAGTCGTAATCCTTTGGACAATAATTGAAAACGATTCATTACGGAAAAGTGTTAAAAATAGCAATTTATTTCTTACCAACCGGCAAATTTTCTAAAAATGCTTGATTTTATTCTTGCAAGGTGAGATGTCTATCGATACTATCGACCGAAAAGTAGATGGGGTATTCGCTAAACTTTTGAGTTTTTATAAATTTAAGAAAATTCAAACAAAATGGTTTTGTTTATAGTTATTATCATATTAATTTATTTAAATTTTAATATAACTTTATCTATATTTTTGATTTTATTTATGATTAGTTTGTTTTATTTTTTCTAATTATTTTGATGTTTTTATACAACTATAAAATGTTGACAGTTTTTTCTATAATTTCATTGCGATAAATAACAATTGTTTTAAATCAAATACATTAAAGTAACTTTATTAATATTTATTAAATTATAATACATATATTTAAAAGTATCGATACCAGACTCCCATACAGAACTATCGATACTATCGGTACAGCTCTAGCGTTCCAAACAAAATATACACAAATTAAATTGTTTAAGTTAAGCCGAATTTTCCGATTCCAAGGCGACGAGATGAGCTCCACGCGTCCGTTTTGCTTCGTTTGCGGCAAGGAGAAGTCCGTGGGCGTGTTCCAGCTAATAGAGGGTAACGATTGCTCCGCCCCCTTGGCCTGGAAAATCCTAATTGCCACCTTTTTTCAGGCTGCATAGTGCCAGGAACCTTCAAGCCGATCAAGGATATACTGAAATACTTCGAGAAGATCATCAACCAGCGGCTGGATCTATCGCCCAACTCGGCGGCTTGCCGGGATTGCCTGGAGTACCTCTTCAACTACGACCGGCTGGTGAGGAATCTCAGCCAGGTGCAGCGCCAGATTGCGGATGCACTGCTGGGCTGCCGGCAGGTGGAGGGCAAGCCGGAGACCAAACAGCAGGCGGCCAAGAGGGCCAGGGTCCAGGTGCCCGCGTTCAAGATCATCCAGGCCAGTCCGCTCAAGGAGCAGTCGCCCGAAAAGGAGGAGGATCTTGAGGAGGAGGGCGATCCCGAGGAGTTCATGCGCGAGGAGATGCTGGACGAGGACTTTCAGTTCAGCGAGCCGGACGACAGCCTGCCCTCCTCGGAGGAGGAGTTCTTCACCGAGACCACCGAGATACCCTGCCACATCTGCGGCGAGATGTTCTCCAGCCAGGAGGTTCTCGAGCGGCACATCAAGGCCGACACCTGCCAGAAGTCGGAGCAGGCCACCTGCCAAGTGTGCGGCCTGAAGGTCAAGGACGACGAGGTGCTCGATCTGCACATGAACCTGCACGAGGGCAAGACCGAACTGGAGTGCCGGTACTGCGACAAGAAGTTCTCGCACAAGCGCAACGTCCTGCGCCACATGGAGGTGCACTGGGACAAGAAGAAGTACCAGTGCGACAAGTGCGGCGAACGCTTCTCGCTGTCCTGGCTAATGTACAACCATCTGATGCGCCACGATGCCGAGGAGAATGCCCTGATCTGCGAGGTGTGCCACCAGCAGTTCAAGACGAAGCGCACCTACAAGCACCACTTGCGCACCCACCAAACGGATCGGCCCCGCTACCCCTGCCCCGACTGCGAGAAGTCCTTCGTCGACAAGTACACTTTGAAGGTGCACAAGCGGGTCCATCAGCCGGTCGAGAAGCCCGAAGAGTCGGCCGAAGCGGCCAAGGAAGCCACTGCGACGTTCTTTTAGGTGTAGTCCCCTTGCTAGTTTAATCTAAGAAGCCCAGCTTATGGGTCCATAGGCGCGCATGTATGTATCATAAAATTAAATCTTAAACAATCATTGACGGAAAACCCCAGTATTTCAGACTGTTTTCCAGGAACTCTGAAACTCGCAGGTAAAATCGCGAATTTCGCGAATTTTCGCGGGTAATAAAATAGGCAGATGTTTCTTTTTAATCCCCTAAAAAGAGATCCCTTCTACCTGTGAATTTGCCGTATATAAAGATATGCCGAGGAATAGTCGTACTTAGTTGAAAAGTTCAGCTTTACAGGAGCACATCTCATAGAGCAATGGATTCGTTATTGGTTCAGTTGAACACCTGCAGTGAGCTAATTGCCGAGGGCTACAGCAGCACGGGCAACATGGGCTGGCTGAACGAGTTCTGCGCCACTTTTCTGGACTTTGCCAGCGACCTGAAGGCCAGATTGCCCGAGGTGGCTCCCAGTGGCGCCAACTTGGATGTGGAGACCATCTTCCTCTGCCTCACCCAGGTGGTTACCTGCATCACGCACTTGGAGCGGACCATCAGCCTGGTGGCATCGCAGTTGACCAGGCAGCACTTTCTCGATCGCTTGGACTGGTGTTGCCGGCGACTTCTGATCTCCTTGACGCAACTGGAAAGCAATGTGAGCACTGTGAAAAACCTGGAGGATCACTCGTTCGTCGAGCTAATGGATCTGGCTCTGGATCATCTGGATGATTATATGGAGAAGCTGGCTCAGCGGAGCAATAACTCGCTGCACATTCTGGAGGAGAGCTTCATGGAGGAGGAGGAGAGCTACCAGCTGGCCAGCATAGTGAATCATATAGTTCGGCATGCCTTGGCCTTTGCCAATGTGGCCATTCAATCGGACAAAAAGGCTTTGACGTCCCTTTGCGAGACTTTACTAGGCGAGTGTGCCACTTTTCACGAGGAGGCCGGTGACCCAAATAGTGGTCACCGCAAGCTGGAGGCCCTTTCCCTGGAACGAGCTCTCTACGCCTTGGAATCCTTCCTTAATGAGGCCATGTTGCACTTGCTCTTCGTCAGCCTGATCGAACTGGAGAACACATCGGTGGGCAGACTAAAGAAGGCACTGCAAGAAGATGCTGATGGAGCTCAAGAGCTAATTTCCGCCTTCGACATCAATATGGATCGCATCCAACAGATCGGAGTGCTGGCCATAGCCTTCTCGCAGGACATCAAGACCAAGACGATTGTGAGGAGCTGCCTGGCTTCGTTGGAATCCCTGGATGCCTGCATTGTCCCCGCTCTCCAGTTGCCCGAATCCATTTCATCCGCACACCACGCTGAAATCTTGGAGGAGCATTTCAACCAGGAGCTGTTGATTTTCCGGAACGTGATCCACGAAATCATCGACAGCTGCTCCCTGATCAACAACTACCTGGATATGTTGGGCGAAAGCATACAGATTCAGGAGAAGAGCCATCTGAAGGTGATTGTCCAGCGGGGCAGCGTTTTGGTGGAGCACTTCCGGCTGCCAGTTAATTATTCGGGTCTCAGTGAAGACGGGCAGCGGGTGCACAAGGATCTCATCCTGATACTGCGGGAGTGCCAGGCTGTTGTTAATCTGGACATCCCAGTGGATCCCAAACGCATAGTGAAACGTCTCAAGATTTTGTACTCCGTTCTGGCCAAGCTGAGGGACTTGATAAGCAAGGATAATCTGGAGCCCGACTGTTCGGTGGCCTCTCAAAATCCGATTCCCTGCAATGCCACCAGGACGTTTGTCCGAAACAGTCGATCCGTGTCCAAGAGACATCGATCCTTTGTCAAACAAAGCGGAAATTGCTCGGTTTTTGGCCCACAGGACACCTTCACTGAATCCCCAAACAATGAAAGCGATCTTATAAGTTTTCAGATCACCGAAATTCTTAGATTAGATTGAGCATGACCATGACACACAATATTCTAAATAGGTATGTCTATAAAAATAAATAAACCATTTTTTAAATTCTTCATTAACTTGAAGACTTTGTAAAAAATAACATCGTTTCATAATAACGTAAATATTCTAAATAAGTATTTCTAAAAAAAACTGTGTAATCTATATATTTGTAATGGCTTCAATTATTTGAAATCTTTAACATAATTTTAAAAACACAATAAAAACATTAGAAAAAAATCAAAAGTCGGACTATTCTTTAAAAAAATCGTTTTTATAGAGAATTCAATTAATAAAGGCATTTAGGAAACGGTGTGGTGTGGTCTCAGTTGGCATTACAAAAGCTTATACTTTTTAAACCAGTTTTCCAAGATTACAAATTACAAACTCAAATCTTACTAAATGTGGAATACTAATCATTAGGCATAATATTTTGCTAAAACAGAATACAAAATTATTTGTATAAAATAAACCTATGATTAAATAAATACTTATATATTAATTTTAAAATTTTGTTCTCCTGTTTTTTTGTTCCACTCCCACCGTTCCGGTGGGGAGCTGCCAACTGATTTTTACACCATAGCGCGCTGCCAACTGGTTTTCTACACACTACCGCTGCAAGCCGATTTTTTACACATACACCTCCATCTTGGATTTAACCGATATTCACGCGTTTTAGTATAGCTCCGATATTAATTCACTTTTGCCAACTCTATTAAATTTATACACAATTTGCCCTCTCTGAGGTTGTAAACAATAGCCCGGGGAATTCCGATTAGCATTGCAATCCGCAATCCCGAATCCAGACAGCCGCAATGGACACATGCTTCTTTTGCGGCGCCGTCGAGCTGAGCGAAGATAGTGGCTACGAGAAGCTGTCGGCCAAGGTGCCCTCATCGCAGAAGACCGTCTCGCTGGTGCTCTCCCACCTGGCCAACTGCATCCAGACGCCGCTGGACCTGAAGCCCAGTGCCCGGCTGTGCCCGCGCTGCTTCCAGGAGCTCTCCGAGTACGACACCATCATGGTCAACCTGATGACCACCCAGAAAAGGCTCACAAATCAGCTAAAGGGCGCTCTAAAGTCCGGTTTCGAGGTGGCCGGTGACGATATACTAGTGGAGGAGGTGGAAATCCCCGCCAGCGATGCTGACACTGATGCCGATGCCGAGGCAGATGCCCTATTCGTTGAGCTGGTCAAGGATCAGGATCAGGACTCCGATACAGACATCAAACGGGAGTACGTGGACGAGGATGAGGAAAACAACGACAACGACGATGATGGGGAGGAAGATGACGGGGACGAGGAGTTCATCTGCGAGGAGGTGGAGGTGGGCGACTCCGAGGCCGGGCAGTACGGCCGATCCGATGGCGAGGACAAGCCGATGAAGAAGCGCGTCAAGCAGGAGTGCGGCACCTGCGGCAAGGTCTACAACTCGTGGTATCAGCTGCAGAAGCACACCAGCGAGGAGCACTCCAAGCAGCCGAACCACATCTGCCCCATCTGCGGCGTAATTCGCCGCGACGAGGAGTACTTGGAGCTGCACATGAACCTGCACGAGGGCAAGACGGAGAAGCAGTGCCGCTACTGCCCCAAGAGCTTCTCGCGGCCGGTGAACACGCTGCGCCACATGCGCATGCACTGGGACAAGAAGAAGTACCAGTGCGAGAAGTGCGGCCTGCGGTTCTCGCAGGACAATCTGCTCTACAACCATCGACTGCGGCACGAGGCCGAGGAGAATCCGATCATCTGCAGCATCTGCAATGTGTCGTTCAAGTCGCGCAAGACATTCAACCATCACACGCTAATCCACAAGGAGAACCGGCCCAGGCACTATTGCTCCGTGTGCCCCAAGTCCTTTACCGAGCGCTACACCCTCAAGATGCACATGAAGACCCACGAGGGCGACGTTGTCTATGGAGTGAGGGAGGAGGCGCCCGCCGACGAGCAGCAGGTCGTGGAGGAGCTGCACGTGGACGTCGATGAGTCGGAGGCGGCCGTTACCGTCATTATGTCGGACAACGATGAGAACAGCGGCTTCTGCCTGATATGCAACACCAATTTCGAGAACAAGAAGGAGCTGGAGCACCACTTGCAATTCGATCACGACGTAGTCTTGAAATAAACTACCCATTGCCTACAATAAGTAATTGTATCTCCCTAGTATATCTCCGTTTCTTTGTACTTGATTATTGTAGAAGATCGCCTACAAAATATAATTTACTGGTATTCGAACGAAAGCGATTTTGATTTAAGCTGGCGTCTGTCATTGAATTTAATTGTATATTACCTTGCTTCATGAATTTATATAAAGTTCTTGTTTAAATATTCAAATTTCCGAACTATACCGTACTATCAATTGTAATTATTTAATATTAGTAACAAAATAAGTCAATTTTGCATTGTAAAACCAATAAAGCCTATATAAATAAAAACAAAATTTGGTAACTAATTTCAGTACTTATTACAACCAAAGTGCGATGAATACCCAAAAACCTTTTAAACTCGATTTACTTAGAAACTTCTATGGGTCGAAAGGTCATTGGAACATTTCTACCCCTATAATCGAAGTTGTATCGACTATCAACTGTGCATCATAGATAAGCCAAGATATCCAGATAAGGCTCCAATAATCCACAAATCTCGCCCCACACACACATCGTCTTAACCAAAAAGTCCAGGTATATTAACGTTTTCAAACTTGTATTCCGACCACGTTATAAGAACCACTCAAGAAACTTAAGCTTACTCGTTCTCTTGAGAACGCAGGCGACCGTTGGGGTTGGTGAGGCGGATCGACAGCTGCTTGGCGCGCTCGACGATCTCCTTGCGCTTCTTGGAGCTCACGCCATGGGCGATCTCTCCGCAGTAGACGCGGTTCTGCATGAGCAGGACCTCCAGCTCGCGCACATTGTGCACCAGGAACTTCTTGAATCCGGTGGGCAGCATGTGGCGGGTGAGCTTGTTCGATCCGTAACCGATGTTGGGCATCAGATACTGTCCCTTGAAGCGGCGACGCACTCTGTTGTCGATACCCTTGGGCTTGCGCCATTTGTGCTACAGTGAACGGAAATATATCTATGAATTCTAGGTTTTTGGACATTATCTATAGTGTGTAACTCACCGACAGCTTAGCATAACGATCCGACTGGTGGCGGATGAAGTGCTTGGTGCGCTTCTTCACGATCTTAGGCCTGTATGCTGGGCGGATGGTCATCTTGATGCTGAAAGGGCACAATAAAGTTACTTTTTAGTACACTTTCCTTGGCAAAATCATTTCTTTATGGTTCTTATCGCTATTCAAGTCATAATACACAAGAGTCTTAACCGAAGTATAGATCAACTCAGTTGAGGTGCCTTTTGCAGTTAGCTTCGCGCTTTGCCCATAGTTTCCGGTCCGTTTTCCCCCCGACTTTCCACCACAAAAGTGGCCATTTCTTCAGGAACTCACAGGAATCGGTCCAATTTTGGGCAAAATACGAACCGCCAACTTGCAAACAGCACTCCGACCAACCGAGTTGAACTTAATACGGCTGGAATCGAGAATTATAGCTAAAAAGTTATTAAAACGCACGTGGATCGAAAATCATGTACATACCTTGCAGGAAACCAGAAGCGAAAAGAAAGTGTGGCTGCATCGCGGGAACAGAAGGGATTAAAGAGCTGATTCGGTGCTGTTAGCGCGAGTTCTGTGTGCTGTTAAGCGCACTGTTAATACAGCGTTTAACAATCATTTTCTAATTTTAATATTCTAGATCAGTAGTAAATAAATATAAATATTTCGCCATTGTAATTTATTTTTAAACTTTTATTTCAGAAAAGAAATCTAAAGTCAAAAAAAATGTAGTTCCTATTTATAAAAATGAAGGCATATTTCAAATAAATCTAGTAAATTAATTGCTATTTATCACAAGCATTTATATTTAAATTTTAAAATAATTAGTCCTGAATACTGTGTAACTAGTGATGCAATTAGTTCTTTGGCTTTTAGCATGACTTCAAAGATGAACATAACTTAAAAAAATGTAGAATTTAAGCAAAAGAGCGGTAAATTGAGTTAAAAACTTAAAATTAGTTTAACAAATTCCTTTAGCTCAAGCTAATTCTGGATAACAGAGTCCTTTGGTTTGCCCCAGGGGTCTTAGCTACGGTCACACTCGCCGCCGCCGTCATACCGTGGTTCTTCTTCATTATTATATAATTAAACCCCGACCCGATGTGAATCGCAATCAAAACAAACCAGCACTAAAACGGAGTACGGAGCGTGTGAGTAGTTACAATGGTAACGCGGTGACAAATGCGCACTTCTCCACACGCCCGTATTGAAGTTAGGATCAGAGACCAAGATGAAAGACGATGGAGCACCGAATGTCGCCAAAACCACCGACCCGCCGCCCCCGGAAAGGGGGCCACCATCTGGCGGAGGAGCCCCAACGGAACTAGAGAAGTCCCGCAGTGGGAGCGTTTTCTCCGACCGATTCTTCGGGGCCTTCCAGTGGGAGGAGTTCGCCTGCGGCTGCGGCGCCGCCTTTGTCAACATCGCGGCCACCTATCCCATCTACAAGATGATATTCCGACAAATGCTGCACGGCGTGCCCATCACCTCGGCCTTTGCCCAGCTGCGCCACGAGGGCCTCGGCTTCCTGTACCGCGGCATGCTCCCGCCGCTCGCCCAGAAGACCATCTCCCTGTCCATCATGTTCGGCGTGTTCGACGGGACGCGGCGGTACCTCGTTGAGGACTACCGCCTGAACGACTACGGAGCCAAGGTGATCGCAGGTGTGGTCGCCGGCAGCGCCGAGTCCATCCTCCTGCCCTTCGAACGGGTGCAGACCCTTCTAGCCGACTCCAAGTTCCACCAGCACTTCGCCAACACACCCAACGCATTCAGGTGAGCAAAGTTTGTGATTAAACGTTATAAAATAAAGTTAGGATGGCGTTAGATGGCAGGATCAGTTCAGCAGGACAGAAGGAACTATAGTTTCCAAGTGGGTACCTCTTATTGTATACAGAATTCGCGTTCATTAATGACGAAACAAAGTTAGGATATTAGGCTAAATAGAAATTTAGCTAAACAATTTAAAAAGGGAAAGCTAAATAGTAAATGCATGGTAGTCCCATTTGCGAGGGCAGAAAAATGATAAGATTAATTTTAAACCAGCTAAAATATATCTCCATAAGTGCGTTCAGTTTTAGTGATAGTAGAGATCAAACAAAAACACCTCTTAACGAGGTAAAAAAATAGTGACGACCGCACCTTCAACATACAAAAGATCTGATATCATATTTTGTGACGAAAAATAATTTTACATTCGAAAATATAAAAACACTTTCTAAAATTTACTCATTCGGCCCGCTTCAGACAAATTTATAAGATTTTACCCACACGAACATTTTCTATTGTAGCGTGCCGAAAAAGTAAATTTTAGAAAGTGTTTTTATATTTTCGAATGTAAAATTATTTTTCGTCACAAAATATGATATCAGATCTTTTGTATGTTGAAGGTGCGGTCGTCACTATTTTTTTACCTCGTTAAGAGGTGTTTTTGTTTGATATCAGAAGTTTTTAAAGGGACAATTTATACCCTGGGTTTAATTTACATATTAGTATACCTCATACCATGTCCAAAAGTCATCCCCATATAACTTAGTTATTAATTTATTTATTTATTTTTTTATTTATTAAAGTTAATAATTGTATAATGGAACGGTTTAAAACAATTTTACCGATTCCTTGACCCTAAAATACAGTTTGGATATGCACATACAAAATTTAATGCTTCTAAGCACGTTAGATAAATAATTGTAATTTTTTTAAAGATTAAAAAATTACTTTTTGTCATTCAATATTGTTAAAACACTTAAAACTTAACTTTTAATCATTAAAAATTGTTAAAGGACTAGTAAACGATGAGAAAACATGAATTCCATAAGGATCCGATAAGAGTGAGAGAGTAGCCCTACTTGCTGCAACGTGTTTTCATAAAAAAAGCAGAGGCCATTTTAAAAAAAAATTCGATATTTTAAAAACTAAAAATGGCTCCAACTGTTTACAAAAATCGATTGTACTAACAATATGGCGCATATATTGATTTATAAAAAAAAATTTAAATACAAAATTTTTTAGAATCTTAATTTGTTTTTATTTTTAAGAAAATAAAAACTTATTTTTTTAACATTTTTTTTTTAAGAAGAGGTTTTAGAAGAATTAAATCAAAACACATGAAGTCACGCGGATTCATATAACCGGAGATAAAGATTTTCAATGAGAGGGTACTTTTTCAAATTTGTCAATTTTTGGAAAACTTTAAAAAATTCTAACTAAAAAAATAATTTTTTTTCGGACAAATCCTGATACACGTGATTGCTCATTTTCCGAATAGAACATGTAAAAAAAATTTTCAGGCAAATCAAAAATGTAAAAATTTTTTTGGCCCAAATCTGTTCGGCTCGTAAATGAACGGCCCTTAGGCAGCATTAATTGTTATGAGCTGGCAAAAGTGGCTATTTTCGTTTCTTAATAACTTTTAAACGTGATTTTTTACAGTAATGTGTTATATACCAAAATTTAAGGAATCTCAAGGGCTATACAGTTTAAAGTTGTAATGAAAATCGTTAGAGCCGTTTTTGAGAAAATTAAAAAAAAGCTAAAAAAAAAGTTTAAACAAATTTTCTTTTGTTCATATCTTTTTAACTATTACATTTACACAAATTGCATATAGAAGGCGTTTATAGCATTTAAAAATACCTTTCAAACGAGATGCAGCACAAGTCTGTAGCTTTAGTAGTATAGAAGTTACGGCTTTCCGAATTTTAGCTATTTATAGCTGTTTTCCCGCTAAACTAGCGGGTTTTTCCAAAAGTGGTAGAACAAAAGTTTTTTATATCGATGTGATGAACGTCATATCAAATTTTCAGAACTTAAAAAACATATTTTGGACAAGTGGACAAGTGGACAAACAGAATTCAATTTTCATTTTGGGAAGAAGAAGAAAATCTTATTTTGGCTATAACTTTTGAACGGAGCGTCCGATTTTCTGATATGACCCCTCATATTAAGCGCATTTTCAGTAGCAATACAACTAACGTAGTCCGGGGGCCAATTATCCCCACCGGCCCCAACAGCTCCAATATTCGAAATTTTCACTTTTTCACTTTCACCGCTCTCTCTCCCAAGCCAATTGAATTTCTTAAAGTCTTGGTATGCAATCCTTTAAGTTTTTGCAATACCTTTCGATTGGTGTATTACTCATTACGATCGGACTATCACAGCAGATTTTCAATTTTGCGGCTATATAATAGTAGTCGCCTTCGCACACTCTCCTGGTGCGCTTCGTCACTACATGGACTGCCGTCCATAGTGATAAGGACTATGTATGTTATACCTACTATGTATATTCTGTAATTCCGAAGCTTTCGTTTGGAATTCAGCATTTGAGAGCTGCATAGACCTCTCAACTTTCTAATAAACAAATATTTGTGGCTTCGAAATATAATCAGTTCATTCCAGAGGCAGTATTATTCAACAATTGAGACTGTTGAATTTTTTTGTTCGATAAACAGTAGGATTTGCGAATCATATTGCTATGCAAAAATAACTAATTTTCCCATGTATGTGCAATGAACCATTAAAACATCATCGAAATACAATACAATATTTTATAAAAACTGGCATGAATATGTAGAGCAGTCTAACAATTATTTCCTAACCTTTCAGAACTCACCCACACTTGTATTTACTTAATTATCCCCCAGGTATGTGGTGGCCCACCATGGCTATCGGGAGCTCTACAGGGGACTCGAACCAGTATTTTGGCGCAACGGCCTGTCCAACGCGTTGTTCTTCGTGCTGCGGGAGGAGGCCAGCGTCCGACTGCCCAATAGAGTGAGTATACCACGCTGTATTTCGTGGAAAACCCTATTAAAGAACTTTATTTTCTCAACCCACAGCAAACGGTATCCAGTCGGACGGCCCAGGAGTTCGTAGCGGGCGCGGTGATTGGGGCGAGCATTAGCACAATTTTCTATCCGCTCAACGTGATTAAGGTGTCGCTGCAGAGCGACATGGGTCAGAGGTCGGAGGGCAGCTGGCAGGCTTGCAAGCGAATTTACATAGAGCGCGATTGCCGGATCGCGAACTTCTACCGCGGATGCGCCTTCAACACGGGCCGCTCCTTCATCAGCTGGGGCATCATGAACACGGCCTACGAAAACCTCAAGAAACTGATGCACCAGCAGCCGCAGATCCCCCTAACCTCGGAGTAGAAATAGAGTATACTTAGCTGATTGTACACAAACGGTTACTTCTGCCTTTTAGCTAGCCAATTATTTCTTTCGGTTTAAGTCTCGTCTAAGTCGCTCGTGTTGAGATGCTGAATTCTAGGTGTTAATGTACATATACACATTGTAAGCGGAGGCTGCATCCTCCTCGTCCTCCTGCTCCTCCTCATATCTGTATATCATTTCGATTCGCCCCGCGGATGCCAAGTACAATACAACGTGAGCATTTAAAGGTACCCCAATCTACGAGTTACGGTTTAGTTAGCTACTATATACGAATACGAGTACGTGTAAATAATACTAGATGATGATGTACAATATAATACAAGTGTGTTGTTTGTTCGCTAGTAACTGTGTGATTCATTGAAGTTACTAAAACTGATTAATATACGCTGTAATTTCAATGTTCTTAAATGAAAATAAAAGTGTATTTGTAATTACGAAGTTTAAGCATACATCTTATGTAATTTTCAGCATTTTCATGGTTATCTATAAGCACGCATAGAATATTAAGATCTAATCTAAGGTCTAGCAGTAGGGTACGAGTATCACAAGTAAGATTAGGTGTGTGGAGTGGTCTAAGCGATCTATCGCTTCTTCAGAGAGCTGCGGTAGCGCTGGTAGAAGTCCTCCATGGCCCGATACTCGGGCTCCAGAATGTCGGGAATCTCCTTGTCCAGCGATGCGAAGTACACCATGGCCACCGAGCTGCTGCCTCTTGATTCCTGCTCGTAGCGCCGCAGTTGCTGGAAGAATCCGGAATTTGGTCGCACTTGAGGGCGGATCGATTGGACATGTTTGTAGGCCTCGCGCAGACTCATCCCCGCATGCTTCATCAGATAGGCCAGGCATAAGCTGGCCGATCGGCTGACCCCAGCCACGCAGTGAATCAAGGTGCAGCCACCGGAGAGACGAACTTCCTCGATCAGATCGGCCACCTCATCGAAATGCTTGTACAGATCCGCCTCTGAACGATCCTGAACTGGAATCCGGAGGTACAGCGGATTCTTTTGACTTGGCAGTGGTGTGTCGGGCAGTTCGGGGGCCACATTGATGACGCAGCTCACGCCCAGTTTGTCCAAGTAAGCTGGAACCACCGCCGCCGCTCCGCAAAGGATCAGGGATGGGGTGAGTCGGGACAGGCCAGGATATGGTGTGTGATCTTCTGTCTTGGGGTCACTTAACTTGCTGCAAGTAAGCGAAGAAAAATGAAAGTTAGTTTTATTATTTTGTTGATTGATTCCATCAATTTTTTATTACTATTAATGCTATATTTTTTTAAAGAAAGATTAAGAGTTAAATATTTTAGGGGAAGAGAGAATATCTTTTTTAAAATTTGTAAAATTTCCGCTTGTTTAAGAATTTTCGCTTCGAATTTTTCAAAGTTTTCTGAACCAACAAAGTTTTGTTAAACCCCAATATTAAACAAAATTCTTATGCAATACTATTCAATTTGGTTAAGGCAACATTTTATATATATTTAATTTTCGGTTATTCTGCGAAATAAAATTGCGTATTTTTGAATTTTTGGCTGGATAACCAGATGCATTTTCATATATGTAAATATGTATATTAATAGAGGGTGAAAGAACCGATAAAATAAGAACATTTCTCAAATGAACAAAGGCGAACATTTGGTGTTAAGCCAAACACAAATAGCTCATAAACAAATGGCAGGTATTCGTGTATTTTTTTGCGTAGTACTGCCAAAGCTCTCAACATGAAACAGCCAGGGTAATTTTGTGAATGGAAACTAAAACAACAATCTGCAAACGATCCCATCCCATCCCATACAATCCCAGCAGATCCCATCCCAGCACCTACGTATTTATCACACGACGTCATGGTTTTCGCGCTGCGTAGGCACAAACAATAAACATATTGCAAAGATACATATACGTATATACCCAAATTTGTATCTGTACACCTCAAAAATGCCTGTTTATAATTAGTTTCGCGGAGTGTATAATAAATGGAGGCGCTGTGAAAATAGAATGAATCTATAATGGTATTTGGCAAATGCGTAAACAAACATATCAGTCATCATACAAACGGTATATTATCTACTACGTCTTCGAACTATTTATTTTAATCGGTTTTACTGAAGAACAATTTAATTACAATTGAAGTGACAGCTTAATCAATTTGGAAATAAGTAAAAGGTCAGTAATCTTGTCATTCAAAAAACGAAATACTTTTTTACAGATCTTTTCGATGTTCAAGTAAACAAATGGATTAGTCATATTTGTCTGGGATTAAAATAGATCTGTCAACATATTCTTATGTTATTAGAAAAACAGTCTTAATTTTCCTAAAGAGGCCTGCCATCTGGCTCTACGCCCTATCCATCAACCCAATCCCCTGGACATCCCCCCTTGCCATCAGAAATCAAATGGAAGGTGCCCAAATCTTCATCTTTCCGCTTCTCTCATCACCCTCAGAAATTTCTGCCACTGAGGAACGTAAATGTAAAATTAAATATCAGATTTATCTCTGCGACGAAAAAGTATATACCCTTTCAGAAAGTTAAAAAAAAAACAAAATCAAAAACTATGCATTAAGAGAATAATGAATTAAAAATAAATTGTTGCATACTTATTGTCACATTTTTAAGAGATTTTATTACACCAGAGATTTTTATCCAAATGATAATTTAAATACAAATAAAATAATTTTAATTTTCCACACCTTCGTAAGTGTAATGCCATTTTCGGTGTGTCAAAATCAGATTTTCTTTTTGGTTTTATTATATGTTTACGGCGACTTGGCGTCGTCATTAAATAATAATCACAAATTCCGCTGGCAAGGCGCCAAAATTAATCATCGGTCACTTTCACTAGACCAAAAAGCCACTGGCATCGGCAGAAAATTTTGTGATTTGAAAATAAGTGAAATTAAAATGTTTCACACCGCCCGCCTTTATGGGTGATTTTGTTTTTGTTTTTTTATTATCACCGAATGCAAAAATAAAAGCAAGAACAAATTGAGATGTTTTCGAATTCCAAGTTCCATTATTTATGTATTCGCCATAGAGTGTTGGATTCTAAAATTCTTGTCGCTGGGCTACTTTTGCATTGTCAATCACATGGTTGTTTTTTTATTTAGCGAAAACTAGGTTAATGTGGGTTGGGAGATAAAACCATGATCTTATAAAATTCGCCATTGTTCTGAATATCTTGTAAATTGCAAAAAAATTCCCACTTGCAAAAGTTCTTAAAAGACAAGATATTAAAATTTTTACCTCGGTCCCAGAATATTTGGTACTTTTCGACTGCCAAAATTTTTGACAGACCTGCAGACAGACCTCCGTCTGCCCCATGATAAATGACTAATTTCATTTTCGCAATTATGGTGTCCTTGAATTCAATTGTCAGAGTCAGGGCCTTTCTATAAAGAATGCCAAGAATGCGTCGAAAAACTCAAGTATAATTTAAAAAAAGTCCCATAAATTTTGCATTTCAATGTACCCTGAGTACACTTTCAGTTCCGACATGATTTCCGCGTTGAATAAATGGGACAATAGCGAAAAAGCGGGCCAATATGCTCAAAATATGCCCACATGTAAATACATTGGCATTCAGGATGGAATTTGGATCAAAAAACAAGTGGGATTTGAAAAACGCATGTGGCCAAATTGGGTGCATAGAAATAGAACTGTAAATTGTTCTTCTTGAAAAGCTAATAAGTATAAACATTTTAATTTAAAGAGACTAGTGGTACAAATATAAGTTTATAATATTTAAATTAATTAATTAAGAATAAGTATAAAATATTTCTAATGAATGATAAAATCACTATGGACGGCAGTCCATGTAGTGACGAAGCGCACCAGGAGAGTGTGCGAAGGCGACTACTATATATACACGAAAAAATGAAAATCTGCTGTGATAGTCCGATCGTAATGAGTAATACATCAAATTAAAGGTATTGCTAAAACTTAAAGGATTGCATACCAAGACCTCAAGAAAATCAATTGGTTTGGGAGGGAGAGCGGTGAAAGTGTAAAAGTGAAAATTTAGAAATTTGGATCTGTTGGGGCCGGTGGGGATAATTGGCCCCCCGGACTACGTTAGTTGTATTGCTACTGAAAATGCGCTTAATATGAGGGGTCATATCAGAAAATCGGACGCTCCGTTCAAAAGTTATAGCCAAAATAAGATTTTCTTCTTCTTCCCAAAATGAAAATTTAATTCTGTTTGTCAGTTTGTCCACTTGTCCACTTGTCCAAAATATGTTTTTTAAGTTCTGAAAATTTGATATGACGTTCATCACATCGATATAAAAAACTTTTGTTCTACCACTTTTGGAAAAACCCGCTAGTTTAGCGGGAAAACAGCTATAAATAGCTAAAATTCGGAAAGCCGTAACTTCTATACTACTAAAGCTACAGACTTGTGCTGCATCTCGTTTGAAAGGTATTTTTAAATGCTATAAACGCCTTCTATATGCAATTTGTGTAAATGTTATAGTTAAAAAGATATGAACAAAAGAAAATTTGTTTAAACTTTTTTTTTAGCTTTTTTTTAATTTTCTCAAAAACGGCTCTAACGATTTTCCTTATAACTTTAAACTGTATAGCCCTTGAGATTCCTTAAATTTTGGTGTATAACACATTACTGTAAAAAATCACGTTTAAAAGTTATTAAGAAACGAAAATAGCCACTTTTGCCAGCTCATAACAATTAATGCTGCCTAAGGGCCGTTCATTTACGAGCCGAACAGATTTGGGCCAAAAAAAATTTTTACATTTTTGATTTGCCTGAAAATTTTTTTTACATGTTCTATTCGGAAAATGAGCAATCAAGTGTATCAGGATTTGTCCGAAAAAAAATTATTTTTTTAGTCAGAATTTTTTAAAGTTTTCCAAAAATTGACAAATTTGAAAAAGTACCCTCTCATTGAAAATCTTTATCTCCGGTTATATGAATCCGCGTGACTTCATGTGTTTTGATTTAATTCTTCTAAAACCTCTTCTTTAAAAAAAAAATGTTAAAAAAAATAAGTTTTTATTTTCTTAAAAATAAAAACAAATTAAGATTATAAAAAATTTTGTATTTAAATGTTTTTTTATAAATCAATATATGCGCCATATTGTTAGTTACAATCGATTTTTGTAAACAGTTGGAGCCATTTTTAGTTTTTAAAATATCGAGTTTTTTTTAAGATGGCCTCTGCTTTTTTTTATGAAAACACGTTGCAGCAAGTAGGGCTACTCTCTCACTCTTATCGGATCCCTATGGAATTCATGTTTTCTCATCGTTTACTAGTCCTTTAACAATTTTTAATGATTAAAAGTTAAGTTTTAAGTGTTTTAACAATTATTGAATGACAAAAAGTAATTTTTTAATCTTTAAAAAAATTACAATTATTTATCTAACGTGCTTATGTATGTGCATATCCAAACTGTATTTTAGGGTCAAGGAATCGGTAAAATTGTTTTAAACCGTTCCATTATACAATTATTAACATTAATAAATAAAAAATAAATAAATAAATACAAAAATAAATAAATAAATAAATAAATTAATAAAAAAAAAAAAAAATAAATAAATAAATAAGTAAGTATGTTGAAAGATAATTTAAAAATTTCAGAAAATTATGGGTATCTTTAAGGTTTTTTTTTAATGCTAATTGGGCAGTGAACACATTTATTTTTTGGTTGGCAAAAATTTTCATACTGAACCATCCTCGAGGGTGCCGACTGGAAATGACGCTACAGTGCTTGCAATATATCAGGCGGCGTTCAGCTAAGATCAGGGGTCAATCCTATGTGCTTTAGTTTTTTAATAACTAAGTTATATGGGGATGACTTTTGGTCATGATATGAGGTATACTAATATGTAAATTAAACCCAGGGTATAAATTGTCCCTTTAAAAACTTCTGATATCAAACAAAAACACCTCTTAACGAGGTAAAAAAATAGTGACGACCGCACCTTCAACATACAAAAGATCTGATATCATATTTTGTGACGAAAAATAATTTTACATTCGAAAATATAAAAACACTTTCTAAAATTTACTTTTTCGGCACGCTACAATAGAAAATGTTCGTGTGGGTAAAATCTTATAAAAAGCGGGCCGAATGAGTAAATTTTAGAAAGTGTTTTTATATTTTCGAATGTAAAATTATTTTTCGTCACAAAATATGATATCAGATCTTTTGTATGTTGAAGGTGCGGTCGTCACTATTTTTTTACCTCGTTAAGAGGTGTTTTTGTTTGATAATAAATTACTCGCAAGATAAGATTTAGTTTTAACAAAGTGTAGTTAGAAAAAAACACATACCATAACTAAAGATCTGTATCAGATACAAATTTTCGTTCTAATAAATAAAAAATCTTTTAGTTTTTAAAAACTAACGTTAAATTATATCACACAATTACGTCAGAAGTTCGTGTATAATTTCCATTTGAGAGAGTTAATTACATTAATTAAATTATCGGCCAGTAATAAAGGTGCGCTTGAGGTGACATCAGCGCGACCTTGACTATATAAGTTAGTACGGCGCCACTTTATTGTTTGTGATTAACAAAAACGAGCTCAAATGGCGACCGCAAACAAATGGATTGGGCAAGAACCTACGATAAATGCGTGCAAATGACTCACTTTTGGCGATTTTCGTTCTCGACATTCCCATTATCATATGAGACGATTCCTCCGATTCCGCCGACTATTAACTCCTGCATGTTTATGTGCTCAAGAATTCGCGGGCGCTCCCCCCTTTTTCCCTATTATCCCCAAAAAAATATATCACACATACAAAAATATTTTTTTTTTTTTTTTTCCTCTCTTCTAAGTACTTTTCTCGTGCGCTTTTTCCCCTTTTGGGGTCCCCCTTTTTCTCTCCCCCCCCCTTCCCCCCCCCCCCCAACCCCCCCCCCCCTTTTAAAACATTTTATTTTTTTTTTTAATATTCCGCCACTGAATTGATTCTTGTAACCAAACACACAAAAAAAAATATAATATTTTATTTTTCCCCTTTCCAAACCCCCCTCCTTCTCCAGAGGCCACGGACCCACCCAAAAAAAGGAAGATAACATTTGAAATATATTTACCCCCCCGCCCACCCCCCCCCCCCTATAAAAATCTCCCTCCCCCCCACGGCCCCTCCGAGTTTATTGCTACCCCCCCCCGTTTTTTTAACCCCTTCCTTGGAAATATCATAATATACGTCCTTCTCCTTTTTCTCCCATTTATCTCAGTTGGACGGGCTTATCCTTAGTCATCTGGTACACCTTCTCTAATCCGATAAAAAACTCTCCTTTTAGGCTTCCAAATCCTTTCTTATAATCATTCCAGTTTCGATAAAAGTCCACCGAGCCGTCTTGACGCCTTTGAATTGTCATCCAGCCAGTTGAGTTGCATGGTGCTTCAAATTCAGCTATCCCGGGTTTTTTTATTATATAGGTTCCATTTTTACTGCCGATGGGACAATTTTCAACTCCACGGCAAAATAAAAGTTCATCGGTCATTTCACTTATTTTTTCCAAATCAGATCTATACTGATTATCTTTGGTGGAAATCTGCGCTTTTAGCTCCGTAAGTTGGTTATCTTTTTTTGCCATTTCCTCCTTTATATTCTTAATTTCTTTCCTGTTATCTCCAATTTCTTTTTGTTGGCGCTCCAGGTCTTTTGATTTATCAGTGATTTCTTTATTTTGGCCATCTACTACCTCATCTTTGGTTTTCATTTGGTTCTCCGCGTTTCGTAATTCACTCTGCAAGTTACCAATAGTTGCTGTCAAATTTTTCACTTTATCATCTTTTTCCAAGATTTCGGTATTCTTTGATTTGATGAGATCCTCTTTGTTTTTAAGGTTTTCAGTTGTGTTCGTAAGTTCTATTACTTTTGAATTTATAAGCTCATCCTTAATTTGTAATTGTTCTTCGGCCTTCATCAACTTACTTTTTAAGTCACTAATAGTTTCTGTCATGGAGTTAATTTTATCGCTGTGGTCGAGGATTTGCTTATCTTTTAATTTTAGAAGGTCGTCTTTAAGGTTTTCAGTTGTAACCTTTATTTCATTTACTTTCGAATTTATAAGTTCATCTTTGGTTTTTAGTCGTTCTTCAGCTATTTTCAACCTAATATTTAAGTTATTGACAATTGCGGCAATCTCGTTATGTTTTTCGTTGATTTGACTTTGGCAATTGAGAAAAGCCAACTGACCTTGTAACTTGTTAATATCATCGTTGGATTTTAACTGCACTTCAGCTACGGCCAGCTTACTTTGAAGTTGTGTAACAGTGGCTTCCGTTGAAATTAACTTTCTGTTGAGTTCATCTATTGTATTTGTAGTATTTGCTGGACACACTTGGCAAACCTTATCGAAGATTGGCCTGATGATCGAAAAGCAGTAGGCATTGCATGTATCTCCCAGATTCAGGTTCAGATGAGAAGATCGCGGTTCCGTCTTTCCGGTGGCGCCGTCAGCCAGATATATTTGCTCGAGGACCGAAATCACTAGAATAACCGCGATAATGACCGACTTCATTATGGTTGTTTTGCGAACTGTAGGTTTAGCGACTGAAAACTAAATTGAATTCCAACCCACAGATTGGCTCATATTTATACTCAAAACTCGGAGAGTAAAGGAAGAATCTAGTTTAGACTAGCTTA
>JBAMCJ010005418.1:0-233449 GCA_037075205.1 Drosophila prostipennis | reverse complement strand
CGGGCCCCCAGATCCAGCGGGCCCGCCACAGCATGCATGCTGTCCACAGGGTGCCAGGTGCCTGGTGTCATGCAAAGCATGTCCAGCTTCCGCGTGGCCTTGGTGTCCAAGGTGACCGTGACCGCCATGTCCACATCCTGGTACATAACGCTGGGGCTCCGGGGGGCAAGTACGGATTGGGGGGGCATAATGTTGCTCCCCGCAATGGCGGCCGCTGTAGCAACAATCGCGCTCCACAAAATTGTGACAAGTGCAGTTGCAGCGCGTTTGGTAGTGCCGCCAACCGCCACCCATTCGCTGAAAGCCCCCCCTTCCACCACGGCCACGGTTGTAGTTGTTGTAGTTGTTGTAGTGCTGAAATAAGTAAAATAGATAAGTATGGTACGGGTTAAAAACTTTAAAACTTTAAATACTTACGTATCCACGCATGTTGAACGATATTCAAGTAAACCACACGCTAGATATGGACCGGAAAGGAAGTTGTTATCGAATGCAACCCTGGTGTAAGCACGTTGTTATCGAAAGCAAATGCGATATTTAAAGGTTTATGGTATTCTTTTTAGCTTTAAAATAATACCCTCTGCCAGCAACAGCGATCGCTGTTGCAATGTTAAGGGAATCTCGATCACATAGAATATCAATGACACATGCCGTTGAAAATTAGTTTTCCTAAAAGAAAAGTAGTCTACAGCGATTGCATTTTTAATTTTAGATCTGTACACTGGTAACGTTTGAATAAACAAATAAAAGCCTCTTCCCATAGAGTCCATCCGTGTGAAACGGTTGGGATTTTTGACAAATGTGAAATTCGTGTTACCACAGAGCTTCCATCCACCATCCGATAACAGCTGACTTGAAGAAAACAGTTGTATAATGTTGTTCTCCTAATCTTATTGTATAATACAAAAATAAATAGCATACGATAATAGTTTAAAACATATATCCAATGTTAGAACATATCCTACAACAAATCTACATACAAATTGCTGCCAGGGGAGAGCCTAACCTCCCGTATTACCACACTCCGCTCCTACTACGCCATTGTCTAGCCAATTAATTAATACTGTTTGGTCATTTGAAGCTAAATTTAACTTGATGGATATATATAAAGACTTGTAACTAATATCTGTGATTATTGAAGTATTGCACAATATGTTTTAAATCTTCTTAGCAAAAGTTAATGTTTTCGGTTCCAGAACAGCTTAAATTTTGGCCCACCCATAACAATTTGCTTGCAATGGCCTTTTCGCTTACAACAAAACTAAATATTTATAATAAATTTCCAAAACTCAACAAGCTTACAAAGTTTTACATTTTTCCCGACATTGGTTTGAATGTGTTTTCGTAGTCAACGTTCCAATTTCCACAGTCAGGAGGAAGAATTCAGAGTTGCACCGAAAAATCATCGGCTAACTATCGCATAAAAGAGCCCGTCAAAGTCCGTAAAATTTTAAAGGGGAACTAACTGGAACATATTTGGAACGGCAAAATCTTATGGACCATCCGTTCAACGGATGGTGGATGGATCTCTACGGGAAGACCCTATAAAAGAGGTTTATTTTTACTTTTAAATTTATAATGCTGTCGGGAATAACCATTGATCGGATGGTCCATAAGGTTTTGCCGCTCTGAAAAATCCCCTCTTGCCAAGGATATACATACACTATCACTATGTACTGAATGCATGGTACATAGTTTTTCATTTTTTATGATAAGGAACTGCTGTTCAAGTCAAGTCAGCTGTTATCGGTTGGTCGAATCGGAGTTGCACATTTGTCAAATATCCCAACTGTTCCATACGGGCGAATTTTTGAAATGAGTGATGTCGATGAATTGGTGGAGTCGGACTTTTAGGTTTGTTAAAAATACTAAAAGATTCCTTGTGAGAATAAGCTATTGCATCTATGGACCATATCTGGTTACACTGAATTCTGCATCAAATTGTAAACAACTATTTACAGAGTAAGTTATTTTAAGTTTAATTATTACTTTTAAACATTCAAATGTTTGAACGCAGTGCATATATATTTAAATGTATACTTCTTCGTGTCCTTCATACTATAGTGTTAGGAACGCGAGGATTTGCTTTCTTAATGTCACTTTAATGACCAACATATGATGAGTATGTTCATAATTTGAAGTTCCAATTGTGGTTACCATTTTTCTGTGGAACTGTGTTAAATATCTATAAATGTTAGATGATTAAACAAATTAGCCTGCCTTCTTTCATTAACGGCCAACGGTCTTCTACCTGTAATGTTATACAGAGAAAACTAATCAAATAAAATCACGTTCTAAAATGGCGTATTTGTAATTTCAATTTGAGGATTTACTACTGCTACTTTTGGAAAAAACCTCGTATTGGGTAAAGTTTGATCCAATTCCCTCTTGTTGTTTCATATCCATATTTACTCAATTTTTATACCCGTTATTCTTTTTATTGCACTCAGTAAGAATTTTTACATAGTTATATTTTAAGTAAACAAATCCTCAGTTTAAGTGTAAATTACTTGATTAATTCTCTCTGTGTGTTCAGTACACATTGGAAAATATTCAATACAGTAATCTTAACATTCCAGTCGTAGAATCTAATTGAATCGAATGCAATATATATTTTTTTTGATTTAAATTTGTTAATAAAATTTACAGTTTTGGCTAAATTAATTTTGTTTGATATTAAGATTACTGTTTTGAATATAAACATTCGTTTCAACTCAATTTAAATGAAATCATCTTTTCTTTTTGCAGTTTTTGGCGTGAAATTTATGTTATATTAAAACATTAAATAAAAACACCAAAAAAAAAATATTTTTATAAGAATATTTCCTTAAATATATATTTATTATATATATTTTATATATTTATATATTTTATATATTTTATATATATATTTTATTATTATATATTTTATATTTCCATAAATATATATTACTTTATATATATTTCCTATATTTAGTAGTACGTAAGTTAAAGTTTAAGCATTGTTATTTATTTATAGCAGTTGCGCACAGGAAGTGTGCTTCTATAAGTAAAACACTTTTACTAATAAAAATTTCGTATTTAAAATACGTACTTAGGTTTAAGCACAGATCTCATTTTGATTAATTAAGTTCAAAAAAAATAAAAATAAAATACAAAATAAGAAGACAATTATTAAAAACGAAATCAAAATTAAAAAGTAAATCAAAAAGTTAATAAAAAAGAAAAATATAAAATACACAATTTACAAAAAACAAAAAAAGTTATTCTAAAATCTTGCGATTAAAAATTTTAAGGCTATAAATTTAAAAATAAAAAGAATACTATTTATACACTATTAAAAAAAAATACATAAACTAAACGCTGAAAAATAAGAATACATTTAAAAGCATTTACCACTGGAAAAAAATTTTTGAAACCAAAAAAAAAAAAACAAAAAAAAAAATTCAATAAAAAAATACAAATATTAAAAAAGCAAAAAGTATTATTAAAATTAAAGAAAGAAAAGCAATTTAAAGAAAATCAAAAACTTTAGAAATAAAAGAGAAAAATTTAAAATACACAATTTACAAAAAACAAAAAAAGGTATTCTAAAATCTTGCGATAAATTTAAAAATAGAAAAAAGAATACTATTTATACACTATTAAAAAATAAATACATAAACTAAACGCTGAAAAATAAGAATACATTTAAAAGCATTTACCACTGGAAAAAATTTTTTTAAACCAAAAAAAAAAACAAAAAAAAAAGAAATTCAATAATAATACAAATATTAAAAAAAGCAAAAAGTATTATTTAAAAGAAAAGAAAAAATAAACAATTTATAGAAAATCGAAAACTTAAGAAATAAATACATTTATAGTTTTAGTGAAACAAACCATTTTCATTAGGAAAAAAATTAATAAATAAATAGAAAAAACAAATTTATTAAAAAGACATTTTTACTAAAAAAATTTTCTTAAAATGGATGGGCGTCCTAGAAAAAAACGAAATTTTAATTTTCAAAATCTCGATATTGAAAATGAACCAAAAAAACAAAAAACTACAAATAATCCGAATAATGAAGAAAATCAATTAAAAGAATTTAAAAGCAACAGAAATAGAAAGGCAGCAATAGGGTTAGAGGAGACCGACACCAACATAATACGATTAAAAAAAAAAGACAAAGATGAAAACCGTATTTTAAGACAAAAAAATGACGCAAAAAGAAAGAAATTAACCAGATCAATTGAAACTAAAAAAGAGAAACTTAAAAGATTGAAAAAGGTCGCAGCAAGAACTTCATTTAATAAATGTTGTGAAACTGCAGAAAAACGTTTAGATAGATTAAAAAAGGACGTAAAAAGAAAGACTGCAGCCAGATCAAATGAAACTAAGGATGAGAAACTTGAAAGATTGAAAAAGGTCGCAGCAAGAACTTCATTTAATCAATGTTGTGAAACTGCAGAAAAACGTTTAGATAGATTAAAAAAGGACGTAAAAAGAAAGGCAGAAGCTAGATTAAATGAGACTGAAGAAGAGCGTCTTAATAGGCTCGATAAAGAAGCAGAAAGAA
Source organism: Drosophila prostipennis (assembly GCA_037075205.1). Lineage (NCBI taxonomy): Eukaryota > Metazoa > Arthropoda > Insecta > Diptera > Drosophilidae > Drosophila > Drosophila prostipennis. The sequence continues at coordinate 228,914 of JBAMCJ010005418.1, read as the reverse complement.
TTATATTTAACAGATCTCTTGAAACAGAAGAGCAGAAAAAAAAAAGACTGGAAAGTGACGTAAATAGACATAGAAGAAATAAAAATAAGCAGCAACGAATTTTAAGGCCTAATAATCAAGTCTTTCAAAAACGTGTTCGCCGAAAAAATAAAACAAAAAAATCGAAATCCTCTTCCTTAAGGGAATCCAATTTAATTCAAAATGTTACAGATATGCCCGAAATAACTGCAGATCATGGTGAGGATTCAGACTTCCTAACTCTTCGAAATTTGTTTCAATTGGAACACAGTATTTATGATTTAACAAATCGTATAGCAAGACATCACGAAAATAATTATAGAATAGAAATTGAAAAATATGTGTCTAAAATTTTTCACCACAGATATTTTATAATAAATTCGTTTTGTAAAAACGTTTGCACCCTCAAAGAAAAGTACATATTAACTAAAACAAAATGTGATTCCACTTCAGACCCAATATTTTCATTATTATTTGGTCCGTCATTGCACACACGCTACTCTGAATCTTATTTTTCAAATGCATCGTACTATTCACTTAGATCGGAAACAGTTTTAGCGTTAGGTACAGGAGGAAAAATAGAAAATCTTTTTGAAAACCAACAGCATACAAAAGAAAAATGGCAATGCAACCCCAATATGTGCAATATAAACAAAACAATTATATGTGATCAATATTATTCACTTATCACATCATTTATTAACTGCAAGTCAGATGATGTTGTCGCATTTTTCGAAAATATTGATGTTTGTTCAAACAAATTTGTTACAGAACATACCGCATATGAAAATAACTTCGTCGAGCTAAATTTAGTCAAGGAAAGGGCAGGACACCCGTCTTTCTGTTATGAAAATGAGAATAATTGTCGATCTGTCTTGCTGTTTTTACGACGTCTTGCACCCCATTTTCCTAATATTCGGCAGGCTTTAAAATTAATTTATTCTATCAAATCTGAATTGCAAAAAATTAATGATTTAACTTTTGGACTACTGTCTGAAGATTTAAAAACAATTAAAATAATGTCAGAAAATATTCATTTAAAATCTAAAAACTATAATGTTAATGAATTTTCATTTAATAACGAAGGAGAAATATGGGATGAGTACATAAATGCTTTCGAAGTGCTCCGAAAAAAAGAAAGTCCAGAAATGTGGCCAATAAGCCCATGTATATCGTGCCAAATGTTGTTTTCTCAGTATAAACTACAAGAAATTCCTGACTATTTATGGGATAAATCCCCTGATTTTGTTACATTGTATCATTATTATGACAATGATAACGACTCATTTTACAATAATATGCGCATATGCCAGTATTGCATAGTCAAACTAAAAAAAGGGATATTGCCTCCAACTTGTTTATTAAATAATTTACAGTTAGATAAAGTTCCCAAATGCGTTGCTGAGCTTAATGAGTTTGAAAAGCTACTTATTCAAAGAGCAAAAGCATTTCAAGTAATTGCAAGAATGGACACAGTTATGGGTGGTCACAATAAAAAACGACCAAATTCCGATGTAATAAAAAAAATTAAGGGACGAGTGTTTCATTTACCATTACCGCTTGAGAATACTTTGAAAAAACTTCCTAATCCCCAAGAAGCTATTATGAAAAATCAAGAGTTGACTATAATAGTACGTGGAGTTCCCACAAATCAGAAAAATGTTTGGCAATCTTTAATTGACGTAAAAAAAGTTTTTGAAGCTTTAAAATGGCTTAAAAATAATAATCCAATTTATTTTGATATTTTACTTCCATATAATGCAGAAGCTCTTTTGGAAGGAGTTGAAGTAAGTTGTCTTCTGGATTGTAATCATTCCGAGTCGCCAGATACCAATCAAAGAATAGAAAATCTAAATGAAGAAGCGGCAACTAATATCGAAAATAATTTAGACAATCGCACGAATAAAAACACGGCTATGCTTACACAAAAAGATTCTTCAGACGATTTTTATGAAAATTTAACAATATATCCTATTATGGAAAGAAAAACCAGTGCTGAGCCTGGCACTGTCTATCAAGTTTTGAAAGTTATTGATGATTGCCTTGATAATCGTGATACAAACTTAGACCTTAAATGTTTTCCGGATTTATTTAGTAGCGGTTGTAATGGTCAATTCCAACAAAGAGAAGTTTCTTTAAAGCCAGGCGAATATACAAAATGGATTTTAAAGTCAACACATAGTAGATTTCGATTAAATCAGCAATATTTATTCTTTTTACTTAATCAAGCTAATTTACGCCAATTAAATGCGGGAATTTTCCATAAACTTAATATTACTTCTGCGACGAAAAATTTAAATAAAAATAGTTTTCTTAACATGATTAAAGATAATCAAGAAATAAATAGTAATTTATCAACAATATTTCGAGAACTGCGTAACACTGAACAATTTTGGAAAATTCGCAAAAACGATTTGAATTGCATGGTCGAAAATTACGGACCCGCAACATTCTTCTTAACGCTCAGTCCAAGCGAGTTTCATTGGGAAGACCTCTACGAATTCCTATGTATAAGAAATGAAATCCCTAATAAAAAATCAAGAACGTTAAATAGTCTTATAGCTGCAGATCCAATAAGTGTTTCACTATTTATGAAAATAAAGTTCAAGGCAATGCTACAATTTCTATTGTCAAAAGATATGCCTCTTGGAGAAATAGAACATTATGCTTGGCGACTTGAATACCAATCACGAGGCTTGCAACATTTTCATATACTATTATGGGTAAAGGATGCCCCTATTATTGAAAAATCAAATGATGAAGAGGTTGCCCACTTTATAAACAAGTACATAACATGTAGGCTTCCCCCAAAAGAATCTTTTCCAACCCTTCACGATCGGGTTTGCAAATATCAATCTCACACGCATAATAATTATTGCTTGCGGAGAAAAAAAAGCAAAACAGGAAAGTCCTTAAAAGTATGCAGATTTAGTTTTCCAAGAAAAACAGGTAATTATTTAGTCATGAATAGCGTTGCAAATTCTATTCTTGGTCGTCGAAAATTAATGAAAACTAGGTTATATGATTTGCCAAGAAATGATTCGGAAAAAAATATTAACGATTACAACGCTCCTGTGTTGCTAGCTTGGTGTGGAAATATGGATATTCAGTTTATAGGCGAAAAATCGGGATCTCTAAGCACATATGTTTGTAAATATCAAACTAAAGCAGAAAAGTCATTTGCCACCGATGATTTTAGAGACTTCTTTGAGAACCGATCGGTCGCAAGTAATTTATGGAGATTTGCCCTGCGATCTTTGTCAAATCGAGAATGTGGAGCACTTGAAGCAGCTGACACTTTACTTCAAATTCCTCTTTTTGGTACCGACGAAAATACTGTTATAAGAATGATAGACATACGCCAAGAAAGAAGCCGAAGAGTAAAATCAAGAAAAGAACTTAAGAATATGAATGACGAAGATACAGATATATTTTTCCCAAGTTGGGTCGATGTTCATTATCCTAATCGTCCAAAAGATTTGGAATGTATTAATTTATTTGATTTTTCAAGATTTTTTGATATTGTCAAAACGAAGCCTACTGCTAAAAATGTAATATCTTATTGTTATGGAAATAGTTATTTGCGCAAACGCAAGAAGCCCTATTTGTTAAATCACATCAAGCCAAACCGAAAAATGCAACCGGAAAGCTATTACTATGGTCTTCTAATTTTGTTTAAGCCTTGGCGTAATATAGACGATCTTAAATGCGGCTTAGAAACATATTTGGATGCGTTTGCAATATGTAAAGATGAGTTGGTAGAAGCCATGCGTTACCACGATAAATTAGAAGAGTTACTTAAAATACGCGAAGAATTTGAAAATGACTTAGCAAGAGTAGCTGATGCTATGGAAAATGAAAATACAAATCGAGATGATGATGAGTGTGAAAATATTGTTGGATTCGAAGTATTGTTAGAAAACGAATTAAATGAAATGGATAATCTAGCTTTAAATGAGAAAAATGTATCAATTTCTGACGAGATTAATCTGCTTAACATTGATCAGAAGAGAATATTTGACGAAATTATCACTACTGTATCTGAATATTGTATAACATGGAAAGCAGAGATTGAAAATAAGACATTGCAAAATCCGAGACTATCTCCAAAAAATGTGTTACGTAAATTCGTTTCTGGAGTTGGAGGCACTGGAAAATCGTTTTTAATTAATGTACTAAGAAAATTTATTATAAAAAGCCTCGGAGAACAGGTCGTTGTGGCTGGTCCTACTGGAATTGCAGCTCGTAATGTAAATGGCCTAACTATACATAGATTGTTAAATTTGCCCGTTGAGCATGGAGGAATAGCCAAATATACGCAACTGAACAATGCAAAATTAAAATTAATGCGAGATAACCTTAAAAATATTTGCCTTATTATAATTGACGAAATTTCGATGGTTTCGAATGTAACATTACAATATATAAATTTACGATTATGCGAAATATTTGATACATTGGACCATCCAGATGGCTGGTTTGGAAGAATAAATATCTTATTTCTTGGAGATTTATTGCAATTAGACCCTGTAAACGAACCATCTCCATTTGTTAATATGACTAAAGAGAGATTTCAAAAACATTTTTCTGGTCTGCACCCTACAAATTTATGGGTCAAGTTATTTTCTTATGATGAGTTAACACAAAATGTCAGGCAACAATCAGATCAAGATTTTTCACAGACCTTAGCACATGTAAGGTTAGGCATTTTAGATGAGAAAGATTATGAGCTTTTATCTAAACGTGAAATAACATTAAATAGCGATACAATTGAAACATGTCTTTCCGAACTCATCGAATACATAAGAAAGCTGCCTGCACATACAATATGTTTATTTCCGACAAGGGAACAATGCTCAAAATTAAACGCGGGAATGTTGGAACAAATTCCTTCAGAAAAAATATTTCTTAACGCTGAAGATTTAATTGAAGCAAAGACTGCCCTTCAAAAAGTAAAAGCAGCAAAATCTCTTGAAAAACTTAAAAGAAAAGGTAAATGCTCAGAAACAGCTAATTTAGCAGATACAATAGAAGTTAAAAAAGGTGCAAAAATAATGTTACTTCGAAATTTAGATGTTGCATCAGGATTGGTTAATGGAGCTATAGGGGTTATAAAAAAGCTACATGAATCAGTAAATATCGTGAACGCCCGCACTTATAAAACAGTTGAGAAGTTGTCTGTCCAATTCGAAGAAAATGAATATGAGATTGAACGTATCGAATCAAAATTTCAGCTTAATCAAAATGTTTTCATAATACGAAAACAATTTCCAATATGTTTAGCGTACGCAATAACCATTCATAAAAGCCAAGGGCTAACAATTACATCCGGAGTTGTTGATATTGGTGATAGCATATTCGCAAATGGTCAAACCTATGTTGCATTATCTCGTTTAAAAACACTTTCTGGCTTACATATTCTTAATCTTAATCCGAAAAGTATTAAAACCAATAATGGGGCCATAATAGAATACAATAGATTAAGAAGATTATATAGAAAAGATCTGCTACATCTTGTTGGTAATAATAAAAAAAATATAAATATTTCTGATAGAAACATATATTTGAAATGGAAAACAACGGCTTTTATTGAGCCATCTATACTAGAAAAAGAAAAAACAAAAGTTACCAGCAAAAAGAACTGTAATACAGCTATCTTTTACAATATACGTGGTTTGGAAAATCCAAATAATGCTTGTTATGCGAACTCGGCTTTCCAGTGCCTTATAAATATAAGGTTAATTAAGGAATCAGTATTAAATGATCAAAATGATAACATTTTAAAGGCACCATTTTTAGATTACACAAACCCTTTATTAATGGGAAAAAATGTAAACATTACTGATTTACGTTCGCAAATTTTTAATAATATTGAACAACAAGACAGTGGAGACTTTTTGCGACAGCTATTAGAATGTCCTTCCTTGGAACAAATTAAACCATTATTTATACATAAGCATGTTGAAATTTTAAAGTGCTCTACCTGCGAATATAGGGGCAATAGACAAATGTCTGAAAACTTAATTGCTCAACTTTATATTCCCGAAAATAGAAAATGTACAATAAATGAATTAATAAGCTTTAACTATGGTTCATGGCGAAATATTGAAAGTAGTTCGTGTACGCATTGCGGAAATCATTTACAAAGTCAGTCCGTTATTGAAAATTCAGGACGGGTACTTGTGTTCTCACTCTGTTTAGTCGATCAATCGTTTATGAAAATGACCAATTTTAATTTAACAAGTACATCACATAGTCAGCTAAGATTTGGAAATAAAAGATATCGTTTATCAAGTGCAATATTTCATCATGGTCACGGATTTAATGAAGGACATTATACATCCATTTTACGAAAAGATGGAAATTTTTTTAAAGCCGATGATGCAACAGTATATAAATCTTCATGGCCCCGTAATAGCAAAGATCTTTACATACTTTTTTACGAGGAGAAATAATGTTTTTATTTGATGATATATAATAACAAGGAAGTAGACAAATTAATAAAAGGTATTGCACACAATTTTTAAAATTTTTGGTTGGCAAAAATCCCCGTACTGAACCCTCCTCGAGGGTGCCGACTGGTAATGACGCTACAGTGCCTAATCTTAGGTGGCGTTCAGCTAAGATTAGGGGTCAGAACTGTGTGCTCTGGTTTTTTCAATAGCCAAGCCATATGGGGACGACTCCTAGTCATGGTATTGGGGTACTTTGACTATGGTCAAAACAAAAACTTCTGATATCAAACAAAAACACCTCTTAACGAGGTATAAAAATAGTGACGATCGCACCTTCAACGTACAAAAGTTCTGATATCAACTTTTGTGACGAAAAATGATTTTAGATGCGACTAAATAAGTACGCTATCTAAAATTTATTCATTCGGCACGCTACAACAAAAAACTTTCGTGTAGATATTAAATATTTGCTAAAGCGGGCCGAACGAGTAAATTTTAGATAGCGTACTTATTTAGTCGCATCTAAAATCATTTTTCGTCACAAAAGTTGATATCAGAACTTTTGTACGTTGAAGGTGCGATCGTCACTATTTTTATACCTCGTTAAGAGGTGTTTTTGTTTGATATATAGTAGTCGCCTTCGCACACTCTCCTGGTGCGCTTCGTCACTACATGGACTGCCGTCCATAGTGATAAGAGATTTTATACCACCAGAGATTTTTATCCAAATGATAATTTAAATACAAATAAAATAATTTTAATTTTCCACACCTTCGTAAGTGTATTGCCATTTTCTGTGTGTCAAAATCCGATTTTCTTTTTGGTTTTATTATATGTTTACGGCGACTTGGCGTCGTCATTAAATAATAATCACAAATTCCACTGGCAAGGCGCCAAAATTAATCATCGGTCACTTTCACTAGACCAAAAAGCCACTGGCATCGGCAGAAAATTTTGTGATTTGAAAATAAGTGAAATTAAAATATTTCACACCGCCCGCCTTTATGGATGATTTTGTTTTTGTTTTTTTTTTATTATCACCGAATGCAAAAATAAAGGCAAGAACAAATTGAGATGTTTTCGAATTCCAAGTTCCATTATTTATGTATTCGCCATAGAGTGTTGGATTCTAAAATTCTTGTCGCTGGGCTACTTTTGCATTGTCAATCACATGGTTGTTTTTTTATTTAGCGAAAACTAGGTTAATGTGGGTTGGGAGATAAAACCATGATCTTATAAAATTCGCCATTGTTCTGAATATCTTGTAAATTGCAAAAAAATTCCCACTTGCAAAAGTTCTTAAAAGACAAGATATTAAAATTTTTACCTCGGTCCCAGAATATTTGGTACTTTTCGACTGCCAAAATTTTTGACAGACCTGCAGACAGACCTCCGTCTGCCCCATGATAAATGACTAATTTCATTTTCGCAATTATGGTGTCCTTGAATTCAATTGTCAGAGTCAGGGCCTTTCTATAAAGAATGCCAAGAATGCGTCGAAAAACTAAAGTATAATTCAAAAAAAGTCCCATAAATTTTGCATTTCAATGTACCCTGAGTACACTTTCAGTTCCGACATGATTTCCGCGTTAAATAAATGGGACAGTAGCGAAAAAGCGGGCCAATATGCTCAAAATATGCCCACATGTAAATACATTGGAATTCAGGATGGAATTTGAATCAAAAAACAAGTGGGATTTGAAAAACGCATGTGGCCAAATTGGGTGCATATTTAGAAATAGAACTGTAAATTGTTCTTCTTGAAAAGATAATAAGTATAAACATTTTAATTTAAAGAGACTAGTGGTACAAATATGAGTTTATAATATTTTAATTAATTAATTAAGAATATAAGATAAGATTTAGTTTTAACAAAGTGTAGTTAGAAAAAAACACATACCATAACTAAAGGTTTGTATCAGATAAAAATTTTCGTTCTTATAAATAAAAATCTTTTAGTTTTTAAAAACTAACTTTAAATTATATCACACAATTACGTCAGAAGTTCGTGTATAATTCCAATTTGAGAGCGTTAATTACATTAATTAATTTGTCGGCCAGTAATAAAGGTGCGCTTGAGGTGACATCAGCGCGACCTTGACTATATAAGTTAGTACGGCGCCACTTTATTGTTTGTGATTAACAAAAACGAGCTCAAATGGCGACCGCAAACAAATGGATTGGGCAAGAACCTACGATAAATGCGTGCAAATGACTCACTTTTGGCGATTTTCGTTCTCGACATTCCCATTATCATATGAGACGATTCCTCCGATTCCGCCGACTATTAACTCCTGCATGTTTATGTGCTCAAGAATTCGCGCGCGCCACTTAATCAAGAATTTACGCTCCGCAATAAACAAATTCCTCGGATTCCAGGCCAAAAATGAAAACTATTTTCCGCCTTGATCTCTCTCCGGCGATTCGATTCGGTAAACAAACTGAAGTCTTTGGGAATTCAGTGGGTAAGCGAAAGAGGCAAAGGTACTATTCTTTTTGGCAAACCAACGACGACTGAGCGACGGCGAACAGAAATGCTTTCGAAAAATGTTTTCCGTTTTCAGCTGATGTGGTGAGTTTGTGCGTAAAGGTGTTTTGTGTGGGTGCGACGAGGTGGGAATTCCACCTGTGGGAGCTTTGCCAACGGTTTTTCGGGCGTAATTATGTGGCCAAATCGGATACCCTGCGTATACTTAATCAGCTCTGATCAGCAGACAGAAATATAAAATAATTTTTTATTTAATTTTTTTTTGACCTTCAAAAAGCCATAAAAAAAATGCATAGGATAGCTGAATATTTCTTTTACATTTATTTGTTTTACATAAGTATAGGGCAAATTAGTCCACTTATAAAGTTGAATTGCTTTTGAAACGAGGATTTCTGTAGACAAATATTTCTTTTCTAGACGGTTGGCGTTTCTTTTGCCTAGGATGTTCTTTGCTGGGAAGAGAACAGGGTTCCTTCACCGGTTTCTGCTTTCTCTCCTCTGGCTCCGGCATTTACAGGAACTTCTCCATCCTGAGACAAGTCCCTGTTGAAAGTTCAGATGAAGCCAAACTCACGGCATCCTGGCTAATTTTTAATGGATTAAACTAAAAACATTAATTTTGATATGATCTTTTTGTTTATAATAGTTAAATTTATCGGAACCATCTGGAAAAGCTGCAATGATTAGTACTCGTAGTTTGTAATACAATAACAACAACTATATAAAATAAAATGTAAATAATTGTTAATTTTTATTTTGTGCTGTGCGCATCTAATTGTTTACAAGTAAAGTTCACACGTACTTCGGCTTAATCATCATTTCAGAAGAGGTAAGGTCACCGAAGGAACCCCAAGAAAAACAGGAAGAGTATTGTGAATTAAGGCTGCAATCAAATTTTCTGTTAGTGATACAACATAAATTAGTTTATAATTTCATGTGCATACCCTGCGCCACAATTATAGTACCACCAACCGCCATTAAATATTGTAGCGCAATTAAAATTATCGTCAACGTCATTGTCCCGATCAAATGTGGTGAACTTCAATCCTTCGAATGAGCTTATATAGTCTTTAACTTTGGATGACCCACGAAATGTCCCTAATGTTTTTAGTTTATAAAATTCCAGTTCGCTTCCAATTTGGAAATTATCATAATGAGCGTAGCCAGTTTCTCCTTTTTCATTGCCAAGTTTAATGCTCAGTTGGACGGGCTTATCCTTAGTCATCTGGTACACCTTCTCTAATCCGATAAAAAACTCTCCTTTTAGGCTTCCAAATCCTTTCTTATAATCATTCCAGTTTCGATAAAAGTCCACCGAGCCGTCTTGACGCCTTTGAATTGTCATCCAGCCAGTTGAATTGCAGGGTGCTTCAAATGATCCAATTTCGGGTTTATATATTTTGTAAATTGCATTTGGACGGTCACTTAGACAAATTTCTGTTCCTCGGCACAATAAAAGTTCATCTGTCATTTTAGTTATTTTTTCCAAATCAGATTTAGACTGATTGTTAAGGCCATCGATTTGATGCTCTTTGCTCGAAAGCTGTGCACTCAGTTGGTTATTTTTGATATTCATTTCCTCCTTTATATTCTTAATTTCTTCGCCTTTATCTCGAATTTCTTTTTCTTGGCGCTCCAGGTCTTTTGATTTATCAGTGATTTCTTTATTTTGGCCATCTACTACCTCATCTTTGGTTTTAATTTGGTTCTCCGCGTTTCGTAATTCACTCTGCAAGTTACTAATAGTTGCTGTCAAATTTTTCACTTTTTCATCTTTTTCCAAGATTTCGGTATTCTTTGATTTGATGAGAACCTCTTTGTTTTTAAGGTTTTCAGTTTTGTTCGTAAGTTCTATTACTTTTGAATTTATAAGCTCATCCTTAATTTGTAATTGTTCTTCGGCCTTCATCAACTTACTTTTTAAGTCATTAATAGTTTCTGTCATGGAGTTTATTGTATCGCTTTGGTCGAGGATTTGCTTATCTTTGGTTTTAAGTTTTTCAGTTGTAAGCTTTATTTCATTTACTTTCGAATTAATTAGTTCGTCTTTGGTTTTTAGTCGTTCTTCAGCTATTTTCAACCTAATATTTAAGTTATTGACAATTCCAACAATGTCTTTATCTTTTTCGTTGATTTCACTTTGGCAATTGAGAAAAGCCAACTGACTTTGTAACTTGTTAATATCATCCTTGGATTTTAACTGCACTTCAGCAACGGTCAACTTACTATGTAATTCTTTAATCGTGGCTTCCGTTGAAATTAACTTTCTGCTGAGTTCATCTATTGTATTTGTAGTATTTGCTGGACACACTTGGCAAACCTTATCGAAGATTGGCGTGATGATCGAAAAGCAGTAGGCATTGCATGTATCTCCCAAATTCAGGTTCAGATGAGAAGATCGCGGATCCGTCTTTCCGGTGGCGCCGTCAGCCAGATATATTTGCTCGAGGACCGAAATCACTAGAATAACCGCGATAATGACCGACTTCATTATGGTTGTTTTGCGAACTGTAGGTTTAGCGACTGGCAACTAAATTGAATTCCAACCCACAGATGGGCTCATATTTATACTCAAAACTCGGAGAGTATAAGAAGAATCTAGTTTAGACTAGCTTAATTACATAGAACAGGGAGATGTGTATAATCAAAATTTGTCTATATAGGACAATAGACAAGCTTTCTTTCTCGCTTAAGTCTTTGAAACAACAAATATTATTGGAACAGCTTCGTTCGCCCCATGAACTTTTAAAAACATATTGATAAGAATGAATTTCTGACGTGTTTCTTAAAATCGCGACCATGTAGATTAATTCTCAAAAATTGAACATACATATAATGAGCTCACGAAATATATCTAAATTATTGTCATGAGTAAAGTTATTATTTTTTATCGTTTATTAAGGAACGTCCTGAAATTAGAATACTAATGGGTTTTATGGTACTAACATAAGGTTTGTGGGTATATCAGTGGCATATCTCTTTTCCATTAATATTATAGTGTCTTGAGGAGCAAAAAATATTGAATTTCAGGTAGTGTTTTGTAATGATTAAAGAGATAAGTGTGGTTTTTAGAGATTTTAGCTATCTCTAAAAAATCGAGGCCAGCCCAGAGATTATAATACAAACCGCATAAAGCCGGTTAGGCAGAACACTCAAATTTAATCATTCATTTCAAAATAAATATGTGTCCACCCTTAGGCAACACTTAATTGAATTACTTCCATTATTTCCAGAGCTAAAATCAGAATCCATAATTTTCGGATTTAAGAGTTAAAACGGGGAATTGAACCTGTGCGAAGGTCGGTTGAGAGGGGGTGGGCAATACAATCTTCAGGCTGCGCCCTGACCTACGACAGCCTGAACACGTAGCTGAGCTGCAGCTTCAAAAGAACATGGTTGTGGCAATTTTCTGTTTCCTGTTTGGGGCTGTCCAATGGACAGTGTCCATATATTACGTAGTCACGTTTTTGGTGATTTTTGACCCCCCCCCCCCCTGGTGATCAAAAGTAATCTTTCGTAATCCCAAGAAAAAATTTTCGAATTTGTTGTTTTTATCTGTGGATTCAAACGGAGATGCACATTCGGTTCCTCTACGCTGAAATTATCTCATACATACTCTTCGTCAAGCCATTACAGGTCTTCGCATCCTTCGTGTGTTTGAACCACTAAACATTATATTTGCGCCGCCCAGCCACTCGAAAAAATATTTATCTGCTTTACTATCCAAGTTTGTAGATATAATTGAAGGAAAATTAATATATTTATAAATTCTTTAAATAAAAAAATACATATAAAATGATTACGTAATAGACAAGCTTTCTCTCTCGCTTAAGTCTTCGAAACAACAAATATTATTGGAACAGCTTCGTTCGCCCCATGAACTTTTAAAAACAAATTGATAAGAATGAATATCTGACGTGTTTCTTAAAATCGCGACCATGTAGATTAATTCTTAAAAATTTAACATACATATATAAATATATATATATAAATATTATTTTAATTACTTCCTTTATTTGCAAAGCTAAAATCATAATTATTTTCAGACTTGAGTTAATATGGGGAGTTGGACCTGTGCCAAGGTCGGCTGAGGGGGGTGGGATCGAAGCGGCGGGGGTTATCGTAGCCGCGGTGCTTGTAGTAGTTCTCCCAGTCCATCAGCTCCTCCACCGGCTTCTCCTTCCGCTCCACGGGCTCCGGCTTGCACTGGAACTTCTCCATCCTGTTCGATGAATTTTCTTGCACAAATAACAAATAACAAATAAAGCTAACAATTTATAGGGGACTTGGACCCGAACGGAACCGATCGACCTGAACTTTCAATAGAGAATGAATTCGGCTGTTGAATCCCAAATGGAAGTTCAGATGATGCCAAACTCACGGCATTCTGCGTAACATCTAATCGATTAGACAAATAAATAATATGATAATATTGATTATACGTTTTTAAAAGCTTATAGTTTAATCCATCTGAAAAAGCTAAAATAATTAGTAGTTTTTAATACAATAACAACAACAAATTTAGTAATTAAATTTGAATCTATTGATCATTTTTATTCTTGGCTGTTAGCAAGTAAAGTTCACATGTCCTTCGGCTTAATCATCATTTCAGAAGAGGTAAGGTCACCGAAGGAAGGCCAATAAAAATCGGAAGAGTATTTTCCATTAAGGCTGCAATCAAAATGTCTGTTAGTGATACAACTGAAATTAGTTTATAATGTCATATGCATACCCTGCGCCACAATTATAGTACCACCAGCCGCCATTAAATACTTTAGCGCAATTACTAATACTGTAAATGTCATTGTCCCGATCAAATGTGGTGAACTTCATTCCTTCGTATTTTCTTGCTTCATCTCCAACGTTGGATGACCCACGAAATGCCCCCAGAGTTTTTAGCTTATAGAATTCCAGTTCGCTTCCAATTTGGAAATTATCATAATGTGAGTAGCCAGTTTCTCCTTTTTTATTGACAAGTTTAATGCTCAGTTGAACGGGCTTATCCTTAGTCATCTGGTACACTTTCTCTAATCCGATAAAAAACTCTCCTGTTAGGTTTCCAAATCCATTCTTATAAGTATCCCAGTTTCGGTTAAAGTCCACTGAGCCGTCTTGACGCCTTTCAATTGTCATCCAGCCAGTTGAATTGCATGGTGCTTCAAATTTAGCTATCCCGGGTTTTTTTATTATATAGGTTCCATTTTTACTGCCGATGGGACAATTTTCAACTCCACGGCAAAATAAAACTTCATCCGTTATTTCACTTATTTTTTCCAAATCAGATCTAGTCTGATTGTTAAGGCCATCGATTTGATTATCTTTGGTGGAAATCTGCGCTTTTAGCTCCGTAAGTTGGTTATCTTTTTTTGCCATTTCCTCCTTTATATTCTTAATTTCTTTCCTGTTATCTCCAATTTCTTTTTCTTGGCGCTCCAGGTCTTTTGATTTATCAGTGATTTCTTTATTTTTGCTATCCACTAGCTCATCTTTGGTTTTAATTTGGTTCTCCGCGTTTCGTAATTCACTCTGCAAGTTACCAATAGTTGCTGTCAAATTTTTCACTTTATCATCTTTTTCCAAGATTTCGGTATTCTTTGATTTAATGAGATCCTCTTTGTGCTTAATAAGCTCATCCTTAATTGGTAATTGTTCTTCGGCCTTCATCAACTTACTTTTTAAGTCACTAATAGTTTCTGTCATGGAGTTTATTTTATCGCTGTGGTCGAGGATTTGCTTATCTTTTAATTTTAGAAGGTAGTCATTGGTTTTAAAGTTTTCAGTTGTAAGCTTTATTTCATTTACTTTCGAATTTAAAAGTTCATCTTTGGTTTTTAGTCGATCTTCAGCTATTTTTAATCTAATCTTTAAGTTATTGACATTTTCGGCCATTTCTTTATCGTTTCCATTGATTTGGAGTTGACAGTTGGAATATGCCAACTGACTTTGTAACTTGTTAATATCATCCTTGGATTTTATCTGCACTTCAGCAACGGCCAGCTTACTTTGAAGTTGTGTAACAGTGGCTTCCGTTGAAATTAACTTTCTGTTGAGTTCATCTATTGAATTTGTAGTATTTGCTGGATTCACTTGACAAACTTTATCGATGATTGGCGTGATGATCGAAAAGCAGTAGGCATTGCATGTATCTCCCAGATTCACGTTCAGTTGCGAAGATCGCGGTTCCGTCTTTCCGGTGGCGAAGACAGAAGTTACTAGAATAATCGCGATGCTGACCGACTTCATTATGATTGTTTTGCGAACTGTAGGTTTAGCGACTGAAAACTAAATTAAATTCCAACCCACAGATGGGCTCATATTTATACTCAAAACTCGGAGCTTAAATACATAGAACAGGCAGATGTACATAATCAAAATTTGCCTATATAGGACAATAGACAAGCTTTCTCTCTCGCTTAAGTCTTTGAAACAACAAATATTATTCGTTCGCCCCATGAACTTTTAAAAACAAATTGATAAGAATGAATTTCTGACGTGTTTCTTAAAATCGCGACCATGTAGATTAATTCTCAAAAATTAAACATACATATAATGAGCTCACGAAATATATCTAAATCAGTGTCATGAGTAAAGAAAGTTATTATTTTTTATCGTTTATTAAGGAACCTCCTGAAATTAGAATACTAATGGGTTTTATGGTACTAACATAAGGTTTGTGGGTATATCAGTGGCATATCTCGTTTCCATTAATATTATAGTGTCCTGAAGTCCAAAAAATTTTGAATTTCAGTTAGTGTTTTGTAATGATTAAAGAGATAAGTGGGTTTTTTTGGACATTTTAGCTATCTCTAAAAAATCGAGGAGAGTCCAGAGATTATAATTATAAGCGCAGTGGACTACGCCCTGACCTACGACAACCTGAACACGTAACTGAGCTGCAGCTTCAAAAGAACATGGTTGTGGAAATGTTCTGTTTCCTGTTTAATAAAATGTAACTTAACTTTATCTGTAGTATAGTTTCTTCTTGTGATTATTGTGACCATTACTGCTATATTGCTATGGCAACATTATTCCGAACTGTGCAGGTACATAATTGAAAGAAAAATAACTTCAAAAATATAATTTTAAATGGCGATTCAAAAGTTCGTTTAACGTCTGGAAATCGGAAATCGAAAAATAGGCCGAAAAGAGTTGCCACCTGGTTGCCGGCAACGTTGCCATCCTAATTTCTAAGGCGTCAGCGCTGGCAATTTTTAATTAAACTATCGATACTATGTTTAGTGCCATCGATTAACTGCATCTAGCGCCAGAAAAAGCAGACGCCACAATTCCGGGAAAACAAATTGGAAATTGGAATTGCACACGAGCCAGCCAAGCTAGACGAAATCCACGATGGGCAAGGAAAAGGCTGCCAAGTCGTACAGCATCGGCGACCTGGTGTTCGCCAAGGTTAAGGGCTATCCGCCGTGGCCGGCGAAGATCACCAAGAGCAACAACAACAAGAAGTACAATGTTTACTTCTACGGCACGGGCGAGACGGCCAACATCAAGCTGGAGGATCTGTTCCCCTACGCGGAGAACAAGGAGCGGTTCGCCACCGAGAAGATCATGAAGCGGGCCAAGTTCATCGACGCCATCGAGCAGATTGAGAGCGCCATGCGCGGCGAGGACTCGGCGCCCATCGATTTGCCCGGCGCCGAGGAGGCAGCGGCTCCACCCGCCGGTGCTGATTCCACCGATGCGGCCCTGAAGGAAGAGCCCAAGGAGGCCAAGGAGGAGCCAACTGCTCCACCGGCGGCCGCGGCGGAGAAGCCGAAGAAGAGCGCCAGCCGAAAGTCCAAGGCACCGCCACGCCATGTGGACGGCGACAGCGAAGGGGGCGGCGGCGATGCCAAATCCTCCTCCGCCACGGAGGCAGCTCCGCCGCCGGCCAAGCGGCGCGTTCCCACCGAGGGTCTGGGTGCCAATCACGCTCCCGCTGCCCCGGCTACCACGTCCGGCAAGAAGTCCGTTAAGAAATCCAAGCCCACCGCGGCAGTGACTCCCATCCAGAAGCGGGCAAGGCCAATCAATGTGAGTATGGGCCAATTAAATAGGTCACGGTGATGCGTGAAAGTAGCTAGGTACTCAAATTGTACCTGACCTAAGTTAACAAGTAGGAATACTCCATTAAAACACAGATTTTCCCTTTAAATTTACATTTTTTCAGTAAAAACTCAGTTGAAAATGAATGTTTTAAACTATCCCATCACCTGAAGCATTTTAAATGGCCAAAAATAACTAATCCAGTACCATTTTTGCACATACAGAACATTCGGGACAACATGCTCATGGTGTACATGCCCACTGCCAAGTGTTTGGGCATTGACATGAACTACAACAAGCCGGAAATCTTCGAGAGCGCCGCTGCCGAAGAGGCCTGGAAGGAGAAGTCTCGCACGGAGGCCATGGAGCTAAAGCTGAAGCTGGAGAGTGGCCAACTTGAGCCGGAGACCATGCCCGAGCGGATCGTGGTGGAGCCGTCGCGCGGCGAGATACCCAAGCAGGAGGCCTTGCGGTTCATCGAGGAGCTAATTGAGCACGAGGATGCTCTGTTCATGGAGCGCGATTTCATTCAACTTTCCCAGCAGCTGCGCGAGTGCCTGGGATTGCGGCGGGCCAATGTGGGCAAGTGCCTGGAGATTCTCGAGCAGTTCAAGGAGGTGGAGCTGACCAAGTTGATGCTGCTGCGCAATCCGGAGTGCGTGGACATAATGCGGCGGCTTCGTCGCTATGTGGGCAACCTGGAGCTCTGGAAGATGGAACTGTCGGACGAGGTGGAGTTCAAGGAAAAGGCGCAGGTCATTCGCAAGGTCTCCTCTGGCATATACGATGGCTTCAAGGGTCTCTTCAATCCGGAGCCCGAGGGCGAGGATAACTTTGGATTGACTTCTGCGAGAAAGTTAAGGTCTACAAGACGTACACGAAAAATATAAACGAAAACCTTCGCGTCGGAATGAACGAGCGCAGCTACAACAATCTGGTTGTGGCCAAGGAGGGCTCCGCCTCCGACGAGTCCGTTCCGCAGTAGAAGATGAGTGTTTAGGGGCCAGCTCTGCTAGTCCAACTGTACGATAAGGTGCGTTTGAAAGACAGCAGAAATTTCACTCGAATTCTAATTAACACTCTTTTGCTTGCAGTTACTACTAAGCGTTAAAGGCCGGGCAAATTGAAGATCTTGCTCTGACCGACGAAGTTTTGATAAGCCGAGTGTGCTATTGCTTAATTTCTAGGATTACAATCATTTAATTTCCTTATATGAAAGACCGAACCCCCTTACATCTGTTTGCCTACCAGAGGTGCATATCTGTGCAGCGCTCGAGACGGGGCAACTCCTGCCGCACCCGCTTAATATTACCACCAGACATAAAAGCTTTTAAGCTTCAGAACCCCTAAAAAATATTTACTAAGTGCGTAGATGATTTTGATTGATTATGAATTAAATATATAGATGGTACATACTCTCAGCCATTGTTTCAATTTATAAATAAATGTTCTGAAGATGGGTAAACGTCAAGAATTAAGCCATTAAGCATTAAAAATAGTTTATTATTAGTAAAGAAACTTAAATTGATGTAATCTAAAGTAAATGAAGCATTCAATCAGTTGCCCTCCTTGACATCTCCAATGCCATCTGGCAGAATGGCGAACATGGCCTCGGATTCCGGCAGGCAGGGCGAATCGTAGATCTTGCAGATGCGCGTCTCGCCCTTGCCCTTGCGCAGATACAGCCTCGTGGTGGAGGAGTGGGCCATGATGTGACCCCCGATGGGCTTCTTGGCATCGCCGGCAAACATGCCGGGTCCGCCGTCCAGCGAGGCGGTCACCTGGTTGGTAATGACCACCGCCACTCCGAACTCATCGGCCAGCCGTTGGAGCATGCGCAGGAAAAGGCCAAGATGGTTTTGCCTGGCTGCCAGCTCTCCGCGTCCAATGTAATCCGATCGATAGAGAGCCATTGCACTGTCCACAATGACCACGGCGTATCTAGAATGTTAAATGGGTAAGTTATGGTACAAGTATGGGTTATCCTTCGCTTACCTCGACTCAAAGAGCATGCCCGCCGCCATTTGGATGAGCCGCGTCTGCTGGTCCGAGTTGTAGGCCCTGGAGCAGGCCACATTGTCCAGCACCTCGGCCTCGTTCAGCTTGAATCTCTGGGCAATGGCCGACAATCGTTCCGGCCGGAAGGTGTTCTCCGTGTCGATGTACAGGCACTTGCCTTCGCCGCCCTTCTGGCTGATGGGCAGTTGGCAGGTGACCGCGAGCGTGTGGCAAATCTGGGTCTTGCCGCACCGAAACTCGCCAAAGATCTCCGTGATGGAACCGGTCTCAATGCCGCCGCCCAGCAGCTTGTCCAGCTCCTTGGAGCCCGTACTCAGCTGCACCACATCCGCTCGCATTTGATGGAATGTCCGGGCGCTGAGGAAGCCCAGTGGCACCAGTTTATTGGCCTCCGTGATGATCTGCTCCACCTTGCCGCCACCCAGGCCGGGAATGGCCATCAGTTGCTTCTTGGTGGCATTGGCCACCGCTTCCACGGTATGGAGACTGGCCTGTTGCAGCAGTTTGATATCCTTGGCCGTAATGCTGCCGCCCTGAAGGAGGAATATTAAAGGTTAACCCAATGATTCTGGGCAAGATCGCCTGGCTACTCACCATTAATTTGGCCACGCTGAGGGGACCCTCCTCCTCCTCCTCCTGCGCCGCCTGCGCATTCGTCAACTTATCCATTTGACAGTTCTAAAGTAAATGTTTTTGAGTTTTGTTTTTTAAATTCTATGTTTTGCTTGAGATTCGGGAATTTCGTCAAAAGATTGGCGCCTCGCACAAAAAGCAATCAGCAGTTTGCCATTCGCCCCGAACGGGTGGGCATGCAATATCACCACAGTGGACACCGGCTAAAGAGAACGACGCAAGATCACCATGACGGAGTATTACTATTTCGACATTAAACTGTAAGTAGCGGAATGTTCTGAATTCAGTTAACTCAGTGGTTAAAAGAAAACAATGATATTTCACAGCAAACTGAGAGATCCGGATGCGGTCGTTTTGACCCCAGCCCTGTTTCGAAGCTGTGTCCTCGATGCCTTGGACAGTTTCTTCTGCGAGGAGAAGCCCACTTTGGAGATCGTAAAGTTCTGCGCTCAGCAACAACGCGTTATTTTTCGAGTCCCAGAGGAACTATACGAAGTGACACGCATCATTTTAAATCTAATAGGCCACTACCAGGAAACTCCCTGTCATTTTGAGGTCCTGCAAACATCCAAATCAACGTTAGACTTTGAGAAGAACATTGAGAAGAATCCTGTAAAGCTGGACGATATTGAAAATTAGCATTTTAATCTTTAATTAAATTGTTACAAACATGTATATATTCTAATTTAGAATTTCTAAATATAATTCTGGAACAGTTTTTTTTAATGTTTTAAAATAATTATATTATATTCAATTGAACAATTTTTTGAATATAAAAATAGCTTTTTTTCTAGCCATCTTGCAGTGTAAGCCGCCGAGCTGCCATCTCTGCCTGCGCACAGCTGTTCGAAAAGCAGAAAGAAACGCTGAAAAGGGAAATAATTACATAAAAAAAACACACTGACCGGCAATTTTTGGTCGACTTTTCCCGAAGTTTCCGGCTGAAAATTGAACCCCGTGCAGAAATAACCGGGATTTGGACTCGCATGTAACCGAAGCATGAGTGGTTACCAATATCTGGATGTGAAGCTGTGAGTTCCGGATATCATTGAGTGACAAATTCCCCACGTGCGCACGTACATCATTTCGGAGATTGAAAGTGAAAGTAATGCATGATTTGATCCTTCCAGGAAACTCCGTGATCCAGACTCCGTGACCTTGGCGCCCGTTTTCCTCTGCGGCTGCATACTCAATTCATTGGCCAGTGTTTTCGGTGAAATCGGTGGCCAAACGGCGCTGGAAATCGTGAAATTCAGCTCGAGCCAAAAGAGATCCATTTTCCGGGTTCCCGAGGATTTCCTGGAACGCGTTCGCATTGCCATATCCCTGATTGGTTACTACCAGGAGGTGCCCTGCCATTTCCAGGTGCTGAGCACATCCCGCCAACCATTGGACTTCGAGGAATCCGCCGAGGAATTCATAGCATTTAACTAGGAGATCAGATCCCCGTCAGGATGTCATTCTCATACTGCAAGGAGTACGGCAAGGACAAGGTGATCTTCGTGACCAAGGAGGATCATGCCACGGCCAGCACGATCGAGCTGCCGGCGCCGGAACAGCCGGAGGGTGTGATCACCAAGGACGGCAAGATCAACTGGAGCTGCCCCTGCCTCGGCGGCATGGCCACCGGTCCCTGTGGCGTCGACTTCCGCGAGGCCTTCTCCTGCTTCCAGAACAGCACCGCCGATCCCAAGGGATCCGACTGCTACGACGCCTTCACCAAGATGCGCGACTGCTTCCAGAAGTATCCCACCGTGTACAACAAATCCGGCGGCGATGACGACGATGATGATGCATTGGGCGATGCCTTGGACACGGATGCCGGTTCGATTGGTGGAACCCAGAACGCAGATCCGCTGGCGGATGTGGGCAATCCGGGAGGCGGCGACGAGGTGGTGACCCCCAAGAGCAATTCGGTGGTGCCCAAGGCCTAGGTGGGAGTCCATATGTCGTATTCAAAATACTTAAAAGATAAGAGCTAGGTGTGACTTCGTACAAAATAAATAAAGCTTGTCATAGTTGGTGGCCGATCGGGCTCCAATCATATTCAAAATCTATCATGACTGTTGGAAATATATATCTGCCGGACTTGGGTTTAAAATAGGTGGCAATTAGGTAACGTAAATATAATACATTTTAGAGAATTTAAAAAGTCGAACTTTTTTCAAAGCTTTTATACCCGTTACTCGTATATTGTATTCGTGTAACAGGTAGAAGGAAGCATTTCCGACCCCATAAAGTATATATATTCTTGATCAGGATCACGGGCCGAGTCGAGTCTAAGAATCAAAGCTATTCATAGTATAAAAGTCATACATATAAGCAGCGATGAAAGCTGTGCCTTTTTTTAACATCTTTTAAAATTATCTTTTGATGGCATTCACTGTACCCAATAGGCCGTTATTTTCTTTTCTGTGATTTTGCAGTATATTATCCGTATTTTCCGGACGCGCTAGGTCATTTGGGAGCGGTATTTTCGCCACCCTGCTGCCACACTGTTTACGAAGAAGCGAGCAAAGGAAACGGAAAAATAAAAGCGTATTAAGATTTCGTGTGGAAAGGAGAGAAAAATGCTGTAGGCGCAGTGTAAAATGCATATATTGCTGATCAATCGCGTTTGTGAGATGCTAAAACGCGAATTCAACTTCAAATCGGTGCAGAACTTCAAGGTGCAATAATAGGAATACTCGAATTATCGAATATACCAAAGTGCAATTGGCCAGTTGAGACTACAACCACAATAACAACAACAACAGCAACAGTAGTGAAATAATATAATAACCTTGTGTTTTGTTTTGTATTTTGTCGATCAGAAATCGAAAATATTAATTCAAAAATAATCAAGGTGAAAGGTGGCTAAAAGATAAAGTGTTATTTATAATAAAAATATTAAGAGGAAAACCGTGTTATATAGTGTGTATGTGCGTAGTGCCAGCAATACAAACGCAAGCAACCAATACCAGCGCACGGCTAGTTTTCATAACGAAAGTAACAGCGATAAATAATACAAAACAACAACAACAAAAACAACGAAGAGTCTCAAAAAGTGCTGGAAAAACTCGCGATAAGAAAATATAGAAAGAAAACGGAAAAACAGGAACCTCCACATCGACAAATCTTTTTTTTCTGTGTTTTTTGAATGCTGCTGCATTTGGAAATCCGGCGACAAAATGGTTTCGTTAATTGATACAATCGAAGCGGCAGCCGAGAAACAGAAGCAATCGGTGGCCACCAACTCCTCCTCCTCCTCCAACTCGTTTTCCTCCTCCCCACCATCTTCGTCTTCTGGCTCCCCATCTTCTTCCTCATCTTCGGCCGCTCCAAAATCCAATCTCACGGCCAGCGGCAAACCAAAGGAGAAACGAAGGTGAGTCATGTGGATCGATAGATATAGTATTTGATAATCCTGATACCCAGACCCACAGTATACGATCCCCCGACTGTAATTCCATCGGATCTGCTTAGATCGGTTGTTTGCCCATTGCATAAGCGGCTGCTTTCTTTTTCGCCCTCTTCGTAGTGATCGTAGCGGCTTTGGTTGTCATCCGTTGCTTTTCGCATTTCTTCTCAGTTTCCATGGGGTATTTCGTTTATTTTGAAGATCTATAATCATCTTTATCTAAGAAGCCATTTAACAAAGAAGGGTTTGCTTTCAGCGGGTATCACTTATTGAGGGGGGATCGTTTTTCGATCGTTTTTATATGAACTGAAATCATTTTTAGACAAGGAAATGGATCCCCAAGATATTTAATTATTTTTTTTTTGTTGGGAAGCGAATAATTTGTATAGGTAGAAGTTTTTTTATCTTCCCAACCAGGGTTAATTCGCTCTTCTGTGTGAGAAACGTTCTCATAAACATTTGTTTTGTATAAGATTCCTATCAGTGGTTTAAAGATTTGATTATTTTTAGGCTTTATTTTCAGTGATCTATTCAATTATACACTTGTGCTCGATCTATTGAATTTTCTTTGCTATTCTGGTTTGCTTGTTTTTCTGTAATTGACCTGCAAAATTGAATACACTTTTATTTCCAAAATAGTATATTTCCATCCGCCACAAACAATTTATATGTACTTGGCGATCACCGCTAAATTCCTATTGGTATAAAAATGGTCCCTATTGGTTAGCCAATATCAATTAGTTTTCCTCATTCTGAAGACTTATTTGAAAGTACACTGAAACCTTTTTCGGGTGGTTTATGGATTTTCTTTGAATGAATTTACATTTTGCAGCGCTTGATTTCATTAACGCCCCTTATTGGGCGTCACTGGTTGACGAAAGAGACTTTGGAGAGACTAGAAAATAATGGAAAGCCAATCATTAATCACGCGTTCAACAAATTTTTGCATTCGCGGTAATTATTATACGAACCGGTGACGGAGGTAGAGCGATAGAGAGGGAGAATCCAACGGCCGAGACCCACGACCTTCAGATATAGACTTTCAAAGACAAAAGTCGAGACAAACCAAACCAAAATCGTTAAGTTTGCATATGCATGATGGGTTTCCGCAGTGGAATCTGATATCCGAGGGGTTTGTTGTAGACAAATGAACACAAATAAGTGCACTTTGTCTTTGAAAAGCACTTGTTGCATTGTACAGATGTTATATCCTTCAAGGGTTCATGAAATCCGCATCTTTAAGGCCAAGCCCCCAGTGGCTGGGATTTATTTTTAGACGAGTGCATTGTTCTTCGTTTTTCCTCACGCACTGTGGGTTTATTTTTAAGTCGGGCAAAAATCAAAAGCAATGAGGAAAACCTGTTATGTTTACCACTCCGCCCCAAAAAAATAACAACCTGTTTTTTGTTCCTCGTGCTTCGTTTTATCAGCTTTGTTTTGTTTTTGATTCCGTTGTTTCTTTTTTTCTTTGGCCCACGCCCCTCTGAAAACTTAAATTTATTTATTTTATAAGCTCATAAACTGGCAAGTTTATGTTTCACTCAAGACATTTACATTGGACTAAAACAAAGTTTCGATTTGGCCTACGTGACAGCCGTAAAAATAAAGTTAAAAACAAAAAAAATGTGGAAAAGCTGAAAAGCGGTTCTATAACCATTTTCAAAATGCGCTCTAGCTTCGAATAGACCCACTAACCGACTATTCGCGTTTTCCCATTTGCTTCGAACTGGTTCCAATATATTTTCGCGTGCGACATGTGAAAACAATTGATTTGGTTCGCTTTAATGTTATTGAATTAGAGAAAGCTTTGAAAATTTTGCCAAATAAATAAGAAACAAATGTATATTTACATTGAGGAAAACTCATTTTTATGAACTATTTGATATTTTCTTTCAAGATATTAAATATTATAATTTTTACTTGTAACCCAAAATCGGCAATAACTAATCTAATCAGAATCTGATTATCAGATAGATATCTGATTCAGAGAATATGTCAAACAGTTTTACAGTTTATCTAACGAATATTGTTAATCGAAATGGTTTTCGATTGTGCAGCGATTTCGATTGTTTCAACCTACTTATTCGATTGCAGCACTCCGATCTTGAATAAATCGTAACTGCAATGACAGTGTGACCTCAATAAAAGTGAATTATTACAAGTTGTGTTGAATGGGGGGTATTTGGGGGAGGCAGGAATTTTAATCGAAATTATGATTTTGCTTAAATTATTTTTATAAGCTGTTAGACCGTGTGCCAAGAAGCAGGAAAAAACTTAAAAAACAACTCGGCAATAAATAAATTTCAATACCAACGCAAAGAAACGCACAAAAGTAAAACACGCTTACACACATTCCCACATGTGTGTATTGTAAAATATTTAAATGATATGCCCTGTTGTTGTTTCTTGTTGTTGTTGTTTTTCGTCTGGCCACGACGACCTACTTTTTGCGCAATCGAACTAAAAATGTGGCGGCACGGGGAGGATGGAAACGCCCGAGGGGGGTATTATGGGTATTATATAGGAAGAAAGAGTAAGAGAGATGGTATTGTATTCGTATTCAAGTATTAGGCTCGTGGAGTTATTGTTGGTTTTCTTCTCGCCTTCCTCTTTATTTATCATCCACACACTTTTGTTTTGCTACTGGTGCACGGTAAAATATTTGGTACTTATCAGTAAATATTTCAAATAATTATTAAATCTTTCTTTGCAAACAAATAAATATCTTGTGAATATATAATCGTTTAATTATTATTGTATTTTAAAACCCAATATTAATTTTACAATTCTTTAAAGATCCGTAAAAGTACCTAAATTTTTTGTTCTGTGTATAAAATTGAACTTGATGCAGTGACAGAGACAGATATACCAAAAGTGAGGGAGACAGAGTGAAGGTAACGCAGCTTCCGAATCTTTTTCAGTTGTTCAGTTGTACGGACTATATATGCATCGTATTCGGTGTAAATTATGATTCTGTTTTTGCTGGCAGGGAAAGTTTAATTTTATATTTAAAGGCGAATAATTTGGAATCAAGTCGCTGAAAAATGGTTTACTAGTCTTGTGAAATTGAGCAAAAAGTTGTGAATTGTGATTATAAAGGAACCTGTTCAACAGTCACGTTTTTATGAGGGCTACCGAGGTCTACATTATTATTATTGGCAAGAACAAAGGAAATGTTGGTAGGGGATAAGGATCTTTATGACCATCTAGAAAAGGGCGTTGGTATTTTTCAGATTTCTGATCTGTTTTTACTCCTATCTCTCAAAAATTGAACCTTTTCTTATTTGGTTACACGCTGCTTACCCACATAAGTCCCTTTTATATAATACAATTATATAAATGAAATATATATATTATATGTACAAAATCAATATTATTAGTTTTTTATTTGCAACTAAAGGTTTTAACATAATAGTTTTATTGTGAATCAAAGGGATTGCTTTGATTTTACAAACAATTTTTATCTTATTTTTAGTAAAATCTCTGGAGTTCTTGAGGATGTAGATGGGGGGGTTGAAAGCATCATTGATTTCTGACGCTTGTATATTCCCATATTGTTAGCGAAGCAACAGGAAATTATGAAGAAGATCAGTTGAATACTAATCACACTAATGACCACGAACTTGTCAGTTGCCAGATACAAACATTCGATCAACTTGCCACGGCATCCTTCGTATAAAATGTGCTTGGTTTGAGAACCATTGTAGCAGCTTGACGGTTTGGTGTGTCCTACTTCTTCATAATCATGGGGAGAATTGCGACCGCAGCAGTAAAACCATTTCTGGATGGTATCGAAGGTACCTCCCTCCTTATGATTCGACTTCCAAGCATAGTCGACGAGATCACCCACGAATTTCTCAATCTGCTCCTTATTGGTGGACATCAGGATTAGGAGTGCCAGCTGCAGGACTATCTGGATCAGTAAAATAACGGCATAGCTTCGGGCTATGAAGATGGACTTTTGACAGGCACCACAGCATCCCAGGAGCGAGATGAAGACCGCCACCGAGCATAAGGTGATCATCACGATCGGGAAGACTGCCTCTCCATTTCCATCAAGATCTCCGATGGTCCTCAGCATCACCATGCAGAAAAGGCTGCCCAAAATGCTGATGGCCAACACAATGGCGTTGAATATGAAGAGGATGTGCTTGACCAGCGATGTTCCGCAGTCCATCTTTATATATTTTAAATATTTCCAGATTTAATTACCACAAAATGCGCGACCGTTCGAGACGAGCTACTTTTTCGAGTAATATTTAAAGACACAATTGTCTAGAAAATAAATCATTTAGTATACTTTTTTATGGCACTGCTAAAAAATTAAGTTGTTTTCGTTTCGTTTTCACATACACTATCTGCTTGAAATTTAATTACAGGTTTTTATTACGAAACCTAATATTTATTCATTTAGCAGAAAACCTGCGAAAACTTTAGTCGTTAGGAACTATTTTCACTATTTCTTTAGTTTTATTCTCTTCAAGCCACTCTTAAACTAAATAGTTAGCCATTGATAGACATTTGTAGCATAAAAAGGTAAACAAGGGGTTATCACGGTGATTTAACTTGACCCCGCCTGTCCAATTCGCCTCCCTTTCCTTCTCTTCGGGCTGATTACATTGTGATTTGATAACGCTTATCTCGATTCACTTTCCGTGCCTGTTTGCCAAACTAATCTAAATATTTAACTATTATGCTATAGTTCTTATCGGGGCGACTCGGCCGACTAGGAAAATCTTGTAGAGGGTCTGAGATCGGTGGAAAAATATTTAGTCATCTAAATCTGTTTTTCTTGCTCAGAAAGAAGCGATCAAAATATAAATTATTTATTGATATTTAGACGACAAAAATTTCGTTGTAAACCGTATTTTAAAAATTTCATAAAGTATTTATCTTTAAAAGTGATTTCTTATTGGGATATTTAAAAAAAAAGGTTTTTGGTTAAAAATTCTACATTTTTAAATGTAATGCCATTTTTCCCGGTGCATGTTTAATTTATATGATGACAGCGACGTGCATGCAGTTGTGGGATCGGGGAAATGAGCGGAAAATGAAATCCTGGACGTGCAGTAATTTTCCGGGGGCGCTGCAAAGTATGCTATATTAAGCGTCCGCAATTATCGGCTGAAGTGGAGCGCACTGACATAATTTATATGCCTCTAATTTGAATCTGCCACTCAGTCGGCGGTTCCCCTTATCGCCCCCTATTGGGCATAACCGAATGGCTGACACCCTGCCTCCCCAACCGAATGTTTTCGAGGCTTTATCTTATCAAAACCCGTAGCTCGGAGCGCACTTGTCCGGATAGGTAAACTTGTCTGATATCTGACGTTAATGTCGGACTCTCTCGCCGTCTCTCTATTGCGATTTTTTTTTGTTTTTTTCGGTTGGCAGCCAGGGTATAAATATGATGGCTTCGAGGGTATGGAACCTTTCGCTCATTTACGGCTCGAACTCCCGTACGTCGTGTTCTCCCGAAAAAAAAGAAATATACGTAGCAGCCAAGAGTTATAGCCAAATCAAAATACTATCAGTTCTTATCAAAAACGCGTGTGTGTGTTCGATGGGCTTAGCCGGATTCCAGCGAAAGAAATGTTCAACTCCTTTGAGAGCTGCGATTTCTCGTGTCCCGGCGATAGTTCCTTTTACGGCGAGGATGTGACTTCCAGCAACAATTTCTATGAGTGCGATCTAAAGTTTCCACAACAGCAGCAGCCACAACAGTTGAACAATGGCTCTGTTTTCGGGCGTATGCCCATTAATGAACCCACCGTGAACTTCGGCAATGGATCATTCTATACTTCACCACCGCAGAGAACCCAACCCTTTGTGGGTGCCATTCTGGGCCCAAATATGTCCTCTGGCGGGATGCAGAGATACCATCCGTATCACCAGCAACAGAACCAGGATGCCTTCTATCGCCAGAGAGGCAGTCTCCTAAATGTAGCCACGCCCTGTCGCGAAACCCGCCCCTGGAGCTACGCCTACTGCTATGGCTACGCCCCCACCAACACACAAGCTTGCCAGTTTTCCCAGTTCGTCGACATCGAGGACTTTATGTGAGTGATCCCCTGGAGAGCTGAACCATGATTAATTTCTTTTTTCATATTTGTTGGTAAACAAAAGATATTTCATAAGAAGTATCAGAAAGCTTATAAAATGTATTCAAAACGTATTGTAAATTGACGTAAAAATTTGAAATGACTTACAAAAGATGATTTCTTCATTCTTAAAAACTTTTTTTTTTGTCAAAGATTCAAAAATCAGTTTTTTAATTTTTCATGTAACATGCCTTTATATATGACTTGAAAGTAAATATTAAAGTTTGAATTTGAATTAAAAAGTTTTTAATAGTATTTTTTTAAAAAAGTACAAATTAGTTACTCTTTTTAGATTTTCTAATTTTTTTTCTTTTGAAATTTGGAATTTTTATATTTTCTTAAAAATGAAATGTTAAAAATTGTTGGTCAGTTTTCTCCATCTTACAAAATTTTCCAAATACCTTTAATTACACAACTGCGAAGAGCTCATCAAAATAAACAAAATAAATAAATAAATAAACCAGTTCCAATCGGTTTTCAAAGAATGCCTCTAACGATCTTAACTTATTTTGTCCCAGAGCGCTGAAAACCTCATACTCAAAATTGGTTGTGTCCTATTGTAAAAAGCGAAGCCTAAAGCAAACGGCGGGGTTCTTATCTATGCTTATTTGTGGATCGCTTTTATAATAATATTTAGATACGCAGGAAGAGATAGGCAGAGGGGGACAGAGATATAGCGTGCGACAGAGAGAGGTAAATATATTGGATGAGTCAAGGTTCAGTGGGTTTCTCCCAAGAGAAAGACTTTCCCCTCCCTCTCTTCGATTAATCAGCAGAAATCTATAATGGTCCCAATCGGGTTTATAACACTCAAGAGTTGTGTAATTGTTATCTTTATGTTGGGTATTTCCCAAACATTTACCGGCACGTGGCGTAAAGTTTGGGGTCTCCTGGGGGTTCCTAAATCCATATAGTTGATCAACGATTCTAAACCGATTGACGCAGATTACAGCCCCTTTTCCCTGGATTTCTCCTCCTCAAAAACGTGCACGGAAATCAAATGGATTCGGAATGGTCGCCAGTTTTCTGCGTTTATTTACGTTTTGCACACGTTTAAGCCAAATTTGTGCTTGCCCATCTCCATGCTAATGAGCTAAAACCAAACTGACGCAATTGCAGAGGGCACAAACAAAATATAAAGACTCCCTCCCACATTATGCTGCTTTCAAGACCCATCCAAACATCCCTGACCCGATGCTGGCTCGATTTACTGCCACATGAACTTGGCATTAACACCTTCAGCTGTATTTTATGTGTTTTTGCTGATATCTCGTCCAGAGATACGGCGCATTTTTGGTGCTTTACCATCGGGAGCAGAGCATTTCGCAATCCTCGCAATTCCAATTCAAACAGAAGCGGCGGGTCAGTATCCTAAGGTGTTGTAGGATAAGCCTAGATTTAGCTAGCCACGTGATGAGATCGTGGTTAAATGTTTGGAAATATCTAGCTCTTGTAGCTGTGGAAAAAGTTTGAATTAAGTTTTAAGATTTTAGGTTAGCATGTTGGTCAATTTAGTCTAAGTACGAAATTTGTATTCGGTTTTTTGGGTTTAAAATCGTTTTTTATACAAGTGAATACATTATCTATTATAATAAAATAATAACTGATTTATTGAGGAATTAATGATTTTGAGAGTTGCTGCTTGACTTCTAAGTTTTTTTTAAGTAAATGTATTTATTGTACAATGTATTTATCGGTATTATTTGACAGTGTATTTTTTTTTGAGCTGCGCTTTGGAGCGGAAATACTTAGCAACAACAACAGTGCGACGACAGTGGCAATAACAAGGCAATTCTGTTGGCACAGCCAGAATATTTTAAAGGCTGTTGTTGCTACTGTTCTAATGAACAGACAATGAGCCCGATCGAAAAAAAAAATATATATATGTACTTACCTCCCTCGCGAAAACCCCTCGAATATCACTCCATTTAAGCAGGCCATTAGCATGCAATTCAAAGCCACTCTATGCCGCTTTCTATGGACTACCGACTATCGGATTTCTGTTTATTAATGCATATATAATATATGAAAACTTTGATAGCGAGTGAAATAATATAATACTATTTAATAATTATCTGAGCAACCATTCCAGTTCTCTTTCAAACGTTTGCCTGGTTTCCATCAATCAACCGATTGATTGACAATAAAAACCCTCTTATCTCCACTTTTTTCTTTTATTTTTTTTAATTTGTTCTTCTTTTTTCAATGCATTGTTTTGTCTTTATCAAAGTTTTATCTTAGAGGCCGGAATACTCTTTTTTTCTAGAGCAAATTAATGTATTCTAATTGGATTTATTCTGAGGCGAATTACTTTTCTGTATAATTTAAAAGATTACAAACCTTGGGTGGTTTATTTTTAGATTTTTCCTGTTTACAAGCGTTCGATCATTGTGTCTCCTATCTCATGTGCAAAGATGTCATAATAGAAGATTATATTTAATTATTATCGCCCATTTACTTATTTATTTAAATCGTATTTACATTTGTATTGAATGGTTTTAATAAATTTATTTAGAATACACCCAAGCTAACAAAGTGGGAATACCAATTTTAAAATAGGTTCCTAAGCTTTTATTAGACAGCCCGTAGACTGACATATTCATCAATTTGTACAATGCAGATTTCAAGGTCTTTGGCGGCTGATATGATGGGCCTTTGTTCATTTGGACTCCTTCGTTGACAGGTTGTACTTAAGGCTTGTTAACAGAAAACTTTCAAATTTTCGCAATGTTGCCAAGCGGATTTTCACAAATGGAACACCTGACGTGGGTTGGTTTCTTATTTTTTGTTTCTTACCACTGAATCAATAAAGCAGCATTGGCAAATTTTACCTAAAGGCCTGGGAAACTAATGTACGTGCAAAACTCGCCGTGCACCGTGGATTATACAAGTTCGCCCTCTATTTCGATAATAAATAAAGATTATTAAGAAGGCACGAGTTATGTTGTTGTCGTGGATAAATTCCCGAATTAGTTTTCTTCGCGGGCGGCAGCTCACGAGATTTTCTTGGCAAACTTTGGTATAATTCTCCCCGCACTCCCGAGGGAGGGCCCATCCGTCTTTTCTTAGAATTTCTCAAAATATAGGTATACACACGTAGGTATATATTGATAGTGCCCGTATGTGTGAGGTCAGTGCTCTGACATATAAGTGTGTTCGAATGATTTGCCTGCTTGTTTGCCGATTATAACTTGTCGCCAATATGGACGAGTTGAAACCCTGGATTTAAGTGAGCCTTACTTGGCCGATCGAAGTCGCTAATTGCCAACTCATCGGGCAGGTGAGATATTTCGATGTTTCGTCAATCCCCTGGCGAAATATCCAAAAAGTTTCCTAGAGTCCACCACATGAAAATCGGTGCCAAGGCAGCACTGGTAGTCTTTATCAGGTGAACGTGTGACTGCTGGCTATTCTCGGAATCCCAAACAGACATTATAAACTATCTAAGGCCCCTGGGTTCTTCTGCATACCATTCCCAAGGGGGCTTCGTTGTAGGTCAGGATCCTCTAGACAATGCCAATGAATAATGGATTTATTCTAAATATTTTTCAAGACTCTGTAGTTACGGGACTCTGTATAAATTCTTTATCAGCTTGGGCAGCAAAAATTGCTATTACTTTTGGAAAACTTGGCAATTTGATAAGGGCTGAAAATTATTACATTTTCTTTGGAAAATATTTATTGCCTTACTTCATGAAATATATGTATTTTCTTCAGCGTTTTAATAAAAATTTAGTTTAATATTTAGAGGGAACACTTAGAGTGACTATAAAGTATTAATTTTATTTCATAAATAGTAAGTAATAAAGCTGCCGTGAACTTTGGCGCCGTGTCGATCGCCTTCGCAGTTTTTTCTTCGCTTGGCCTGGCAACAAACGCGAAAATTACAAGCGTTTTGCTAAATTGAAAAATTGCGAGCTCTGGCCGCGTGAATTGAATCAGAAGCAATCAAACGGGAATAAAAGTGCAGCAATTGAAATGCACGCACATATTTCACCCCACCTATTCCCCTTTTTTTTCAGTGGCGTACGTGATCGTTTTGAGCTTATGCTAATTTTTCATCTCATCGATCTTTTTTCAGGAACAATGAAAAGCGCAAGGAAAAATCGCGCGATGCGGCCAGATGTCGTCGCTCCAAGGAGACGGAGATTTTCATGGAACTCTCGGCGGCTTTGCCATTGAAAACCGATGATGTGAATCAACTGGACAAGGCCTCCGTGATGAGGATCACCATTGCGTTCCTCAAGATTCGTGAAATGCTGCAGTTTGGTATGTTGTATTTTAAGAAGTTTTCCATTTAATCCCTTATTAACCGAATAACTTTATTTTAGTATCCAGTATCCGCGACTGGAATGATGCCATCAAGAAGGACATTGAAGCTTTGGAGGATCAGGATCAGCAGGAGGTCAAGCCTAAGTTGGAAATGGGCAGCGACGATTGGCTGAATGGAGCCGAGGCCAGAGAGCTCTTGAAACAGACCATGGATGGGTTCCTGCTGGTCCTGTCCCACGAGGGAGATATCACCTATCTGTCAGAAAACGTGGTCGAGTATCTGGGCATTACCAAGGCTAGTGTTTTTGGAGGAAATTTTCTAAAGGCAGATTCTAATTTGTATATTTGGTTTTCCCACAGATTGACACCCTTGGCCAGCAGATCTGGGAGTACTCGCACCAGTGCGATCACGCCGAGATCAAGGAGGCCCTCAGCCTGAAGCGCGAGCTCGCCGAGAAGGTCAAGGATGAACCGCAGCAGGAATCCGGAGTGAGCACCCATCACCGGGACCTGTTTGTGCGCTTGAAGTGCACCTTGACCAATCGCGGACGCAGCATCAATATCAAGAGCGCCTCGTATAAGGTGGGATAGAGTAGTTTTTACTATAAATATGATTATACCAAATCTAAATGTTTTCTAAATGCTAAATCTAATCTGGTTTTTTTTTGTATCTCCAGGTCATTCACATCACTGGACACTTGGTGGTCAATGCCAAGGGCGAACGCCTGCTGATGGCCATTGGCCGACCCATTCCGCATCCTTCGAACATTGAGATACCTTTGGGAACTAGCACTTTCCTTACCAAACACTCCCTCGATATGCGTTTCACCTATGTGGACGACAAGTGAGATATATATTATCACAGATGAGAAACCATTTTAATCACAAAAGAAGAATTTTTTACTTAGGCTGTCTCAGAAATTAATTTGATTGAATAATTGCTCTGCCAAAAGCGGCAAATAAATGTCGTTTGGTTCATAAATCATTTGCTATCTTGCTATTGCCAAAGTTACATCTGTAAAAAAAAGTACATACTATAGAGATAGTTTAAATTGATCTCCGCCAATAAATCATCAATTGTTTTTGTCTCAATTAAGTAATTATAAAAGTAAACAAGCTACATTTTCCATCACCTTAACCTAAGTTCAGTAAATAATAAACTGCTTAGCTATTTAAATCTCATATATATCCGATTTTAATGAATGATTAAAATGGGAACTCGTTTGAAAGCATGCCTTCAGAAAAGTTCAAACTAATAAAATTGACTTTTGATATTTCAGGATGCACGCCTTGTTGGGTTACTCGCCGAAGGATCTACTGGACACTTCTTTATACGTCTGCCAGCATGGAGCTGATTCCGAACGCCTGATGGCCACCTTCAAGAGCGGTGAGTGGCTTCGTCCAACTCTCTAAAACTCGCGACTCATTAAAACAAACTGCAGCTAACTAATGCTAAACTAATTACTTTAATGTGCAAATTAAAACGCGTTCGTCGTTAGTTGAGATGGGATGAGATGAGATGGAGGGAGCAGAGAACAGAGAACAGAGGACAGGAAGGATGCCGGAAGAGTCTGCCACATCAAAACAAAGTTGTCACTCGTCCGCCGGCGTTACCTGTCCTGTGTCCTGTGTCCTGGACTCCTGGAATCCCCCAGTAGTTCCTGTTCACGTCCAGCAGTTGCCATAGCTTATTGCATTTAATTAGTTGTAGCACCTTCCTCTTGTTCGGACCCTCCTCTTTCCCCTTTGGTGTGTTTTCCAACACAAAGACCATTAGTCGTTGGCTTGACTTGGCTCTGCTTTAATTTCACTTTAGTTGCTAATTAGCTTTTGCGAAACTAAACGAATTGGTCAGGCAGCAAGACAGCTGAAATCTCTGTTTATCTATCGGTATCTATCCCTTTCATATCTCTATCTACTCATTTCAACAAGCTCTTTCCTTTTTTTTTGCTGATTCAATTATGTTTCCGCGTATTTCGCTTGTTTATTTATTCGGCATGACATTTTCTTTTGCCCTGAGTCGGTGAATCTATATAATCCAGCTATGCCTTATTGGTGCCCCATCGTCAATCCCCCAAGAGAACCATTCCCACCCATCTTGCTTAGCAATCGAAGGCTGGCGAAAGCCCTCAGCTTATTTGCAATCAATTTTCATAAACCAAAGTATCGTTATCGCGGTGAAATATCCAACTCGATCGATAGATAAATGGGTCTAGTCACAGAGAAAAACGAATAGTATATTCATATTTTATTTTTATTACTAGGTAAATATGTTCTAAAAATAGAATTAAAATTGATTTGATAAAATATTTTATTAGTGAGAATTTACGATAGTGAAGTAGTTATTTGACTATTGTTTAGATGAATAGCAACTTTTGTCTACTTAAGTTTAGGAATAATATATTTTGAATGTCAGTATTAAAATATAACTATTTAGGTATTTTCAGTTCTCAAGTTTATAAAAATGTCATCCTAATATATTAATGGGATCTTGATTAGCAGCTCTATGTTTAAATATATTTTGTTCAATAAGCTATATTATTGTAATGTATATATAAGTGGCAGATAGGAGATATTTAGTTAAGTAATTTCCAAAAATAAAAAAAGGCGTGTTAATGATTGTAATATTTTTAGGTCATGTAGATAAGTACTATGAATAATGGCCAAAAATATAATTAGTTTTTCGTGTTAATTCATTGTAATATTTTGAAGTCATGCAAGAGATAGGATAAAATTCAATGTGAATCATTTAGTTTGACCAAGAAATGGTTATTTTCAGTCCATGCAGTAAAGTCATATTATTTTTTTCGGTTTTGCAAGTGTGAGAAGTAAAGGTTCCTTAAGCATTTTTCTTAATTTCTCCCCAGCTCATCGGGGCGCGGGTTCTTGTTATTGTTTGCTTATTTGTTGCTCTTAATGGCCGCGTCATGTCGTCTACATTGGCCAAATAATGTTGCCACTGCCGATGTGGCTGCTCCTTTGGCTGGACGAGAAGAGGATGCACTTAAAATGCCAACGCGCTTGGGCAATAAAAAGTCTTGTGCTGACCATTGTTCGGGGTACATTGTACCCAAAAGTGCCCAAAAGAGCGCATCCCAGCGCATCCCAGCGCATCCTGGCAGCGCCGAGGAACAGAAAATTGTCACTGCACTACAATTGGAATTATTATTGGCTGCGATGACTTTGGCTTCTTGGCCGGACATTCGCCCATCCTCTGGCTTTTCATGTAGACACGTTCTGTGCGAAATGACTTTCGGTTTTATGATGCGACGTATCCATTTGACCAGGAGGAGACGCTCAAGTCCTCGGTTGCAGCTGCCGATCCTGAGTTCTCCTCCGAGTTCTGTGTGCATCTCGCATATCGTTAGCAAAACTTGCCAGCAAGTTGTAAAAATGTCTTCGAAAGTCGTAAAAGTATTTCATACATTTTTGTTTTTATTAAGTTGCTTTCGCTGTTCTGGCGTGGTTTTTCTTTCCTTTTTCCCCAAAAAAGTTTCCTTTTGAAAGCTTGCTGCCAGCTCGCCATATTATTGTTTATGAGTGCTGTCCGTTTTTATTTCCATTTGATTTTCATCAAGTTTACATGGCTTTGTAATAAGGGGGTCAGCTGTTGGTTCTCCCTTAAAAGCTCCATCTGTCCACCCCTTTTTATTTTATGAAAATTCTAAGATGATGATGGGTTAGGGTACAGTGTAATAATAACCAATAACCAAAGTTCTCATTCTAGTTTTGGAGTCTTTGGGATATAATAATATTTTGTCAGTTCTGGAAATTAACAAGAAAATATACTAAAACTAAAAACTTTGACTCCGAAAATATCGATTTAAAAATAGATATATATTTTTGTTTAAAAATATTAAAAAAAATTTTAATGAGAATGCTATTTTAAGAACATTAAACGTATAGTATACGTCGTATAGCTCTATTTTGTTTTTAAAACATTATTTCGCTAAGTTAAGTTTCTATAGATAGAAGGTATTAAAGGAAACCATCGAAAATGTCGAAATACTATCGATTGTTTTGTAGCTCTACTGTTTTGCATTTAAAAATGTTGTGCATTTTATTAAATGCTACCGGTTTGTTAAAGAAAGTTAATCTTACAATTTTTTTTTGAGTTCTAACTTAAGTTTATAGACTTCTAGATATAGAACTACGTCTGTGATGATTTTCCCCGCTTTCATTCCGTGCATGTGCACATGTGCATGTGGGTGGTTCGCCTGCAGATGGCGCAGCTCGCAAAATACTAAACGTCATGTGACAAACAGTTCAATAAAGTACAAAATGTGCGGAAAATCGCAAATGTCATGCGGGAAAATCTCGCATCGGGCAGCGTTTACCATTCGGATGTGTGTGTGTAGTGGAATGGAATGGAAATGGAAATGGGAAATTGCGTTCGAGCATTTCCATGCTGCAAATAAAGACGACAATTTGGCCGCGAGGCGAAAAATTATGAAACGAGCGGGTGGGAAAGTGGCGAGGAAAATGGCTGAGGAAAGTGGCAGTGGATTGAAGGGGGGCAAAAGTAAACTTAACGTGCCAGATAAATATCCTCTGACAGACAGAAAGACAGACAGCGGGGAGATAAAGCCAGCATCGTTTTGGGTTCTTTTTTTTTGGTTTTTTTTTTGGGGGTAGAGTGTTGCAATAAATTTTGAAAAGCAACAAAAAACAATACCGAAAAGTGGCTTTGGCAGATTTGGTGCTGCGTGTGAAAAGTTCCCCTTCGGAAAATGCATTTTCCACTGAAACTGTAGCTGTAGCTGTAGCTGCATTCTGGGGGCATTGCCGCGGCATTTGCCAGACATTCAACTTTCAACTCTTGCCACAAGCCCGATTTAGTTTCCCGCTGTTTGTTTCTGTTTAAGTTTCCTTCCTCTACTTGTGTGGGTTTGTGTGTTTCCTTCTTGGCTTTTCCAAAGGGCAGCTGACAGTTGTTGTGTTTTCTTGGGTGGGTGGGGTTAAAGGGGCGGGTGATCCCTGACAGGCACGTACCAGAAGGGGGCGTGGCGCCAAGTGTTGCATACTTTTCAGCGATGGCCTACGCGAGGTGACTTCAAAACGCTTCCCACGAACGCCATAAACTAAAAAGGCAAGATACGAATGGGAAGATAACTGTTGGAAATAATTTCACATTTTTCATGATTCCATGTTCTCAGTATTACTGATTTAATTAAATTAAATTTATATTTAAGGGGGGAGATACATATAGAAAAAATTAAAATTCAATTTTTTTTTTATTATTTAAATTGATATAATAAGTCTTTAAAATGTGTCATGAAAGTTTCAGAAGAAATTCGAGATATTTTGGAACTTATACCAGGATTACTGCACCCACCTTCCATGTGCAGTAGATATATTTGACTACTTTAAATGCGTTTTTCTCGAAACCATTTTTTCCTCAGCTGCGGATCGTGTATCTCAAAAAGTAATGCTTCGATCATCATGCTGCTTTTACGGAAATGCTTGTAATAAAATTGCCCACTGTCTGAACCTACTTAATGTAGCAATTTGTAAGTTAAAGTATTTTTTGTAAGGCAAAAACAACGACAAAAATATGGAAAAACTTGATTTTTGACTTTGAAAGAGTGCCACAACCAGAGTTTTTATAATAGGGGGATTCCCTAAACTGTTGAATTGCTGAATTGTTGAATTTTGGTCAGCTGTTAATCAGCTGTTCCATACAAAGTCAACTTTCAGAAATTTCAGCAATTCAACAGCCTCGAGGCTGCAGAAAAATTTGTTGAATTGCTGAAAAGCCAGAGTTGTCACCTTTTTTTAAAAGTTGTGGCAACTCTGTAACATTTTAGTATCACCAGTACGCATTATTTATTTTAAAATCAACTTAGAAAGCATATTTGTGGTTCTTTTTACCTTGGTAACACTTTTAGACAGTAACTAGCAATAATAAATCAAATTTTACATGCTTTAAGTTTCCTGAAATTTTTCAACAAATAACAGCTGTTTGAAAATTCAACAGGAACCATTTTCGGTCGTTCCCTTAATTGCTGAAATTTTTTGTTGAATTTTCAACAATTCAGCAATTCAACAGTTTAGGGAATCCCCCTAATATTCTGTGTATCATATCGCTCAATTAGTTCGCGGCCCGACATATAAGGAGCAGTAGTAAGCAAATATCGATATTTTTTATCGAAAGTGTCGATTATCATAAGCTCTGTGTAAAAATTATACAACTCTGTGACCACGTGCTTTTAAGTTACAAATTTTTAAGTAATACAACCTTTGGGTTTTTCTACAATATGGAAAAAAAGGAGTTTCGTGTCCTGATTAAGCACTGTTTTTTGATAGGAAAAAATACAGTAGAAGCAAAAGCTTGGCTTGATAAACATTACCCAGATTCTTCTCCGGGAAAATCAACCATCAAAGATTGGTACAATGAATTTA
This sequence comes from Drosophila prostipennis, assembly GCA_037075205.1. Taxonomy (NCBI): domain Eukaryota; kingdom Metazoa; phylum Arthropoda; class Insecta; order Diptera; family Drosophilidae; genus Drosophila; species Drosophila prostipennis. The sequence goes on along the minus strand of JBAMCJ010005418.1, from coordinate 189,083 downwards.
AACGTGGTCGTGTGGACATCAAAGACGCTGAACGCAGCGGTCGCCCAAAAACAGCTGTTACGCCAGAAAATGTGGCAAAAATCCGAAAAATGGTATTGACCGATCGCAAATTGAAATTAAAGGAGATAGCTGATGCCTCAAAGATATCGGAAGGCAGTGTGTTTACGATATTACATGAACATTTGGACATGAGAAAGCTCTGCTCGAAGTGGGTGCCGCGATTGCTAACATCGGACCAAAAGCAACAATGCATCGATGCTTCCGAGACGTGTTTAAGCATGTTGAAGCGCAATAGGACCGACTTTTTTCGCCGTTACGTAACCATGGATGAAACCTGGATACACCACTATACTCCAGAATCCAGTCGTCAGTCTTCTGAGGGGTGGTAGCCGGTGAAAGCCGTCCGAAGCGTCCCAAAACACAAATATCTGCGGGTAAGGTTATGGCTTCTGTATTTTGGGATGCACATGGGATTTTATTTATAGACTACCTGGAAAAAGGTAAACGTTATCAAGGAAAAACGTCCACATATGGCCAAGAAGAAACCACTGTTTCACCAGGATAATGCACCATGCCACAAGTCTATGGCAACAATGGTGAAATTGAGTGAATTGAGGTTCGAACTTCTGCCGCACCCACCTTATTCTCCAGATATGGCCCCCAGTGACTACTGGCTTTTTTCAGATCTCAAAAAGCACCTCCATATGTTGGTCGTTGTTTTTCAAAATGCAATAGGGTAGAGGGGGTGGGGGGGCTGGGCCAGTGAGACAATATACGAAAATAAAAAATATACAAAAGAATATACTTTATATCCTTGGGTGGTCGTTAGGTGGGTGGGTGGGCGGGGTGGTCAGAGTGTGCGGTTTTGTCCGTTCAGACTATACTTATTTCAGAAACCGGATAACGCACCCCCCGCCGCCCGTCCGCGGCCCGCGCCTCTCTCCCTATACCCTGTCCCCCCAGACCCCCCCCCCCCCCCCCCCCTGAAAAAAAAAAAAAAAAAAAATAATAAAAATAAAATAAAAACAAAAAAACCAAATTAAATATCCCACCCCCACCCTCCCATAAAAAAAAAAAACAAAAAAAAGAAAAAAAATTCAGTTCTATATGTATCTCCCCCCTTAAATTTTAAGCTTCCCAAATTTTCAATCACTTGTAAAGGTGTCTAAAAGTATGCAATGGAAAGAGAGCGTTGACTTTTGTAATGAATCCATCGTATTTCTTAAATTAAAATAAGTTTTAGATATTTAACAATTTAAGACTTAAAGAGGGAGGTTTATTCAAGTTTAATAACTCCTTAATTCAAGCTTGGCATTCAGGGATTTCAAGTGCAAGTTTGGTTCGGCAACTTTATTTTCCTTCGCCCCTCACCCAAGCGGGTTGTGTAATCAACATAACAAGCAACTGCCAGTTTACGAGTCTGTTAATGTCTCACACACTACGGAGACGCTTCTATCCAGAGACCCAGACGAGTTTCCTGGCCATGTCCCGTTGTCGGTGGGTACACTATATAAACTATATGTCTGAGCCCCCGCGAATGCTTCCTGCCAAAAGTGTCGATGATGCTGACGCTTAGCGCTGCTGCCAAGTCGTTGCACTCATCAGAGAGCAGCTAAAATTCCCCACTTTTTTTTGGGGGAAGAACTTGGTCCCCCCCGAAAACTGTTTCACACAAAAGTTTATTTATCTTGTTCTGGCCAAAATGGACAGTGGTAAAGGGAAATGTTCTACATAAAATTATAGCATTGATAGATCAATCAAATATCTTAGTTCATGGAAGTCCTAATATCTAAATAGTCATTGATTTCTGTAGCTAAAGAATTTATTACAATTGAGAATTATCAAAATTTGTAAACACGAAAACCACAGTTTTCAAATCATTTTTAAAGGTGTCTAAAAGTATGCAGTGTAATAAGGAAAGTCATCTTTCGGTATGGAAAATATTGTTGCATTCTTTTAGGCACCTTGAAAAATAGTTTTATTTTAATGAATTAATAATATTTATTTTAGATATTTTTAAAAATCATACCACTGTAAGCAAACCGCTTTATGTTAATGCACTTAAATTTAGTACGCGGCGAAAGTGGGCGTATGGGCGTGTGGGCGTGGCTGGGCACGGGTTGTTTGCAGCAGCCGCATTTTATTACATGCATAATTCCGCCGAGGGATCCTCTCTGGTCCGCCTCGGTCCACTTGCTCCGCTCCTCTCCCGCCAATATAATCTACATCTATTCCCAACTCCGCTGCTCGTCTCTTATTTATTCGTCTGCATCGTCTGGGCCATGAAAGCGCCAAACTAATGCCGTCGAAACTAATGGTCCAATTCGAGTGGCTCGTCGGCATCCTCATTTCGGCAACGGACTGACTCCTGCGACTCGAGCTCTTCCATGTCCTGCTCTGTAATCCCGACCCGACTCGCCAGGATTGTAAAATTTTCCAGTTAATTTTAGCATCCTCCACGTCGCGTTGCATTTGACAAATTAAAATTGCATGAGCGGAAATGCGGCTTAAAGTTGCGCCGGATGTGGCTGACTGACTTGGCTGGAACGCAGAGTTTTCCACCACCCACTTCCTGAGGGAGCTGCCAAATAAATTACTTTCCCAGCTGCACTTTTCCCCTCTGCTTCTTTGTGTCCATCACTTTGCCAACAGGTGGCTCAAAGTTCAGAGGCCGGAAGTCCATCATCACTTTATTACATAGGCTTAAGGTTTTAGCTTGGAATTTTAATGCAGCAAAAAGGACTTAAAGCTTTTAAATTTCAGGGTAAGGGAAACAAGATGGAAAAGTTGATTTAACAAGATTAAGATTTTTAGGAGGAGTTCGTTTAAACATGAATAAAATTTGATCAAGTTATTTGGCAACTTTATTAGCCTTTGTTGCGTTGAATATTCCACATTTCTTGAACTTTTGTATAAATGAATATACAAATATCCAATTTAAATGATTAAAATTTTTTATTTAATTTAAAAAACGTTTTTAAGAAGAAGACAAATTATTAAAAATATTTTCAACTTCAACTTTTGATTATAATTAAATAAGGCACAGCCAAAATCCCTTTTAAATGTAATCTTAGACTTTGGCAAATATTTTTGGTTAATATTTGGGGTTCCAAGCATCTTTTACACCAAGAAATGAAACAAAATCTGGCAGCATTTACAACCAATATTTATTTATAGCCCACAATAGGTTCCGGAGATCTCATTAAGATTTGCGTTCGCCAAATTAAACTAATATCTTTTCGGGTTGTTGCTCCTTTGTGCCTCGAAATTCCTCGTTTTGGCTAATGTTAATGAACTGCGATTGTGGATGGTGGATGGTTGTATGGGAGGCTAGGCGAGGCTCCATCCCAGGTGGACGCACGCTCCTCTTACCTGTTGATTTATGGCATCCTCCATCCAGGGGCGCTTAATTTGCGAGAGTTTATTAAATATGCCGGTGCAAGCAGCCCCTCTACGTGAGTGCCGCGCTGCATCCTGTGGAGTCCTGCGAGTCCTGTGAGTCCTGCGGAGGATGCCATTAGTTGGGGAAGTGAAAATTCCTGCTCTGCCCGATCCCAATTCCCGGTGGATGCACTTTGTTGTACTGTGTTTGCTGTGCGCTGGCTTAGCCGAATGGCTCTATTTGAGGATTCAGAGGGTAGCCCACCCACTTATTTACCAAAAAATGTATCCCGCGCACCAACTCCTCTCTGCAAATATTTCATTTCATTTGTGTCCGGGCAGTGACTTATGATGATGAATGTAAATGCTGCACTTTTCGTACCTTCAGGCAGTTTTTCCCGTTTAGCTGCAGGATTTCACGCTTTAAGGTTGCAGCCCATCCTTTCCGGAGAATTTTCCGCTACGTGTTTGAGTCCATTGTCACGTCACAATGCTGGGGATTTTCCTTACTCATTTTCCATTCAACATTTGTGACTTTTTATCCTTGCTCCCCCTTTTTCACCCAGCATATCAAATTAGATAACTATTCCATCGAACTACTGAATGCAACAAAAGCGAATGCGTTAATAACATTTAATGTGCCTTCGCTGCCACGCCCTCCGCCCTCCGCCCTCCGCCTCCCGCCCCTCGCTAATGACATTTGGCCAAGTTCATTTCGATTCCTTCAACACTTTTATGGCCACCATTTAGAATCCGGGGGCTGGCTAATTGAGTTTATAGTCGCCTCAATCGCCTTGGCATCTTTCTTCGTCGTTATCTTTACCCTCTGGCAATGCACACTGGTCTAAATTTTGAAATTTTATTCAATGTCCCAATTGCCTTAAAAAATATGATAGTTTGAAAATAATAAACAGGAAATTCAGGAAAATGTATAACTAACTAGGACAATCTGTGAAAAGTTTTAGATGAATTTTTTAAAATTTTGGCTAGGTTTTATCAAGGTTTTTATTATCAAATAAATCATAAATATCATAAATCATAAAATAAATGAATAAATTAATGTATATAGTTTCAAATTCCACAGCTTTAAAATTAAAAATTCCACAAATTTAGTTTGATATATTTCTAGTGTAGCACATATATCCATAAAACGTTATCTTTACAGAAATATGCACTGTGTATGTCCTCTTTATCGGGGGCCTTGCATTGCATACTTTTGTTCACTTGGATGGGAATCAAAGTTTTGCCGCCTTTGCAAGTTTTTCGCAAGTCTTGCAGAAATTATACAAAAGGCGAGGAAGGCGAAAAGCTTAAGGGTTTTGCGGAGGTGGGTGGCATGCAAATATGCATTTGATTACACGCTCCAAACAAAGGCAAAATGATAAAAGTTACGCGCCAGCCGCCGCAGAGTATGCAACGACTTTTCACCCATTTTCCCCTTTTCCCTTTTCCACCAGAAAAGCTAAGTAAATTTGTGTGTTTATTTGCCAAACCTCAGAGGAAACTTTGCTTGCAACACCCATGAAAATTCGCGGGGCGGGAGGTGAAAAGCAAAAACGACAAAGAACACAAAATGTCAATCGACCAAGTGGAAAATTTTCATTAAATTAAAAAAGCGCACAATTTTCCCACTACTGGAAAATTGTCGCAACAGAAAAAGAAAAGGAAGAAGTGAAAAGAAAAAGTAGCGAACCCAATGAATGTGCAAAGTTTTATGTTTTTGGCTGCCGGGCGGAGATTTTCCTTTTGCCAATTTTCCTTTTCGTTTTTTAGTTGCATTGAGGTTTTCCTCCGTGGATGGGGTGCTGCTGATGATAGTCGTTCCCAATTTTCCACCTCACCCCGCTGGGCCTTCATTTTCCGAAAGGTTGTCAGACAAAACGAATAAATGTGCTTAGGCAAGCGGGAAAAAAGTAAAAGAAAGACAGTGCAGAAATTGCATGCAAAATTTCTTGTCGATAAAATAGTGATGAGCCTGAAAGAGTGCAACAATTTCAGAACTTCAAACGAAAAAGGATATTTTGTAGGTAGAAAATTTCTAGGTAATCATATAAATCAGCAGTTGGCTGTAGGTATACTGTGTGTGTGGCGGCAGAGAATGGGCACACAGCTGATTTAAATAAATTATGCTTGTACTTTGATTTGTAAATTTCTAAAATTGATGTATTATTTACACATTCTTGACCGCACAATAGCCCCCTTTTTTCGCTGCCACTGCAAATCCCCCCACAATCGAAAACAAAACGTCAAGCCTTTGCCCCAAACTCCTGGGGAACCTTTCACAATGCCAGCCACAATTTGCTTAACAAAAAACCTTTTGACTTGGGCTTTTGGGCTCCATTCGAGTGCTTGTTTCTTGGGTTTTCCTTGGTCCCCTTGGGCTTTTTGGCCCTGGCTCAATCAATCAAAAGACGCTTGTGACTTTGGAACCCCCTTTGATCCGCTCCTGCTAAATAAGTCGTGTAAACTGGCAAAATATTTGCGGTCCTTGGCAAAGGATTTCCTTTTCGTCAATGGCCTGGGACAACTGGGAGAAGGCCTCTCTGCCATTCATGATGGCTCTAATGAAGTGTTGAACACTGTTCTTGGCCCTTTGCCCATCTGCCATTCGCCATTTGGAGCGTTGACAGGTCAGCATGTTGAAATTATGCCAAAGTCCCCGTTTGTTTCCATCAATATCAATTTCGGTCTTGGTTTCATTTGCTGCTTTTCTGGGAATCCTTGAGGAGGTTATTACAATTTTCATTTTTTTTGGGGAATGGGAGTGGCTAAAATGGACCACAATATACAGTTATTTTCTTCTTTTCATTTGAGATTGTATTTAGAATTTTCATATTAATATTTGTAAACAGATTTATGTGTAAATTTGTTCTTCAATATTTAAATTTAAAATATTGGTTTAAAGTAATATTATATTTATAAAATGTTATTTTTTGCAGATCAAGATTTAATTTGAATTTTTAGATAAACTTGGTTTTAGGGTATACTCATTATAAAGGTCTCTGAACTTTACTTATTGTTTTACATTTCTTTGCCTTGTAATTTGCCCTCATTACGGAGTGTCAATATTTGTCTAAATAATTTTTTTCCGTACCGGAGAAAAGTGACGCTCTATTTTCGTAAGGAGTTTTGACTTTTAAGGTGGAAATGTGAAATCTTTGACAGATTGATGGGAACCACGCCCACCTGGCCGCCCCTCGTTGATTTCTGGCCTGTCGCTCGACACGAGAATGATTTTAAATTTGTTGTTTTTGGCGCTGGTCGTTTTTGGCGCGCTCTGTCATTGTCAATTATTTATGGCTGGGGCGGATCGGGGAAACCGCCTCGGGCTTTGGTCTTCCAGAGGCCCGCTCCTCCGCTCCTCCGCTCCCTGAGTTCCTTGGGTTCTTCAGGAACCATCCCCGCTCTATAAGCATGGCGTGTCAGCTACACTGTGTGCGCCTTCCTTTTTACCGCGTCATTTTCTGAAATTGGCATTTAGTTGGCGACGAACGGGATTTACACAAAACTCACCCGCAAACGCATACCCAGACAAACACTATGAAATTCACACGTACACTGAAGAAAAATATACATTCTTTTTTTTTAGATAAATAGAACATGTTAAATTAGGAAATGTAACGAGTCGTAAAGAAAATTTTACGTTTGGGGTATTGAAATTTAAAGTTTAATAGCGTTTTCTAAGAACAAAAAAAATTGTATAAATTCTTAAAAATAAATATAATAACAGAAGTCATATAATTTCAATGCCGAAGTAATTTAAGATCTTTTAATAATTTATTATGTTCAGAAAATCACTGAAAGTTATAAGATTCTATACACTTTTTTTTCGCAGTGTTCCCGCATATCTGTGAAGCTTGTCTGCCTTGCGATGGTTTTAGTTATACAATGGGTGCATTCACCTACGCGATGTCCCGCTGAGAAAGTTCCCCCTCTCTTGCTCCCCTTTCTCCCTAACCCCCTTTTCGCCGCCTGTCGCTCAGCATTTGGTTTTTTCTCCAGTCTGCCGCACTTCCTTTACATGTGTGTGCTCTCTCTTTCTATTTCCCACTCCCCGTCTCTTTCTCTCCCCCCTTTTCGGTGTCTGTGGGAAAAGTGTTGCCAATATCTGTTACTGCATCGCTGCGTTTGTCTGTCTGTCTCTCTTTCCGTCTCTTTCGCTGTTGGTCCTTCCCCATTCTCACAATTCGTTTATTAAATGACAGCACGATATCTGCAAATGAAATTTTCCTTCAACGCATTTAGCCGCTGCCGACGTCGCCGCTGCAATTGCTGAAATTGACAGTCAGACAGATAGATTGACATTTAAGCAACACTCCGTTCAGCTGTCTCTTTTTAGTTGAGTCTTCCTGTCTCTTTCGTGGCCGCATTTGGATGCATCATAAAATTTTGTGTTCTAGCCGCGAGTTTTTTTTATGGGTTTGAGCACTTTACCTCAAGGGTATTGCATATTTTTTGGCTTCCAAGCTTTTTAGCTTTTATTTATTTTGTTATCAATAAAAAAAAAAATAATATTTAGAAAAAAAAATGTTTATAAAAATATACTGAAATTCGCAGTGGAAATTAGTTAAATAATTTTATGTAATAATCTATAAATATAAAACTCCACTTAAATTTAAGAATCAACGTGCAGTCTAACCAAATATCTAGCACCTTTTACCATTTATCTTAATTTTTAGAATTTTAACTATTAATTCAATTAATTAATTAAATTTTTAATTGAATATATAAAAGCTAAACCAAAATCCGTTGGATCTCCCAACCCTGCTTATTGACAAAAGGATGCCTAAAAGGATTTGGGACCCTTCAATATTGATTGGTTGCCTGACCAGTGACGAAAGTAATTCCATTATGAATGAAAGCTCTTCCTTTCCCCGAAATTATTAATAAGGCCAAAGAAACTTAAGTAGAGAAGAGGATTTCGCAGAAGAACGAAAGAAAAGCGGGCTATGCCAACCAGCATTTTTCTCCACTGAATTATTAGCCAGGAAAAAAAGAGCGGATAGAAATGGGAGGTGCCACGGCAAATGAAAAAACTTGCCCCAAATCTCTGTAGAAATCTTTAGCAAGTCCAATTAGACGTTTGGCAAATGGACACAACAGCAGCAGTGTGTCCGGAAAAGTCCAGCCAAACTAATTGTTCAACATGAAGCGGCAAAAAAAAAGGAAGAAAATATTGCAGCCAAAGTTTGGCGAGTTTGGTTGTTTGTGCAACAATTGTTGCAAGTCAGTTGGCGGCGCTAATGAAAAACGACAGGATTCGAGGGGGGCAAAAATAGTTTAAGGAGGGAAAGGCAACCGCCATTAAATTTTGCTTAATAAAGTTGCAGCTGCTCCTCCTCGGGAGAAGCTGAGAAAAAATTACCAGCCATCAGCACTTAATTGTTTCAACAGACCAAAAAGAAGGGAAAATGGAAATTGGGAAATCCTAGGGGTTTCCCTCTCCAACTCCTTCTACATATATTACTATATATACCGAATTCAGAAATTCACAACACCTGCAGGCAGTTGCCAATCCCAGTTTCTCCCTCTTGATGTCTTGATGATGTCTTTCCTTCCGCTCAAATTGAGTTAATTAAATGAACGCCATCGGAGGCGGAGATATGTATTTTCACCAGGCGAATGGAATTAATGAGCATAATGGCTGGATTCGCTTTGGCCAAGGAGGGAGAAAGTTTTCAATTACCCAGCATTTATTTTTGTTAAATTCTAATTAATGCAAAAGAAAGCGAAGGAGAAAGAGAGCGGTGTGCTGCACTTTAGTTTTCTTCTGCTTTGTCAGCTTTTAAGTGATTTAAATTTTCCGCACGCATAAATAAATATTGACTTGTGGGCAAAAGAGTCGAAAGTCTGAGGCTGTGCGGCAAATAAATATGCAAATTCTTTGACTTTTGTTTTCAATTAACTTCTTTTTTGCCCCTGCCCAACTTCCGTTGTTTCCTTCGCCGCTTTTCTTTGCTTTTTTCCGCCGCTTTTTCACCGGGAATTTTAAATTTTCTTCTTTGACATACAGAGAAAATAACTGTTTTTCACTTGAATGAAAAATATTATTTGCAATTCAATGTGGCATTTTTATTGGTCACACTTATTTAGCATTTTACTTCTTTTTTTTTAATAATTTATTATTGTTAAATTTTTTTCTATATTTTTTTTATTAATTATATATCTATATTTCTTGTACTGTATGATTTTCTTGCGTTAAACACAAAACAGTATTTCAGCATGGCAAATTAAGCAAATTTGTTACATTTTGTGGTTCGTCCTTTTTGGCCACATGCCCCGTGTGGTTTATATTCCCGCTGACATTTTGAGTAGTTTTTAATGGGCTCCATTGAACCCGACTAACTTGTCGACTTTTCTCGCTGCGGGCGGTCTACCAAAATGTCCTTCCCTTTTTGGGGCAGCTGCTGCACATATATTATATCAGGGATCCTTGAAATATTCTCCCCTACGACCACAAAACTTGGCCTATACTGTATACCATATAATACATACATATATTCCTTACCCCCGACAAAACTTCTCCTTTAACTGGACAAAGAGGTCCTGTGGAACATTCATTAACCCATTTATGGGCACTGCAGGCAACTCCAACTTATAATGGCCGGCTTTAAGTCTCTATTTCTTGGCAGTAAGTTGGCATTATGCCCGGAGAAACCCTTTCAAGTCGTTAGGATTTGAGTTCCCTTTGCTCCTCTGGTTTTCTAGTCCTGTGTAATGTCCTGTCTTGGCTGCCAACGAAAAAGGTGGTAAAATGCAATTTTCCACACGACTGGCGGGTTATGAAGACGCAAGAAAATTGTACCCCAGCTCCTTTTTTCAATAAGCTATAGTAAAAAAAAATAAAAGTAGAGAAAAAGAGAGCAGAAGAAATTTGCATAAGTTCCCCAGCACATATTGACTTTAAGACCGCTTTCTTTGTGGATTGGGGATTATGTCACGGCTTAATTCAATTAGGACAGATTACGCATACGCCACGTGGCCGCCCTTAAGCGAAGGCCAAAAGGTCAATGCTACGTCTAAATTTTTAGACGCTCCCGAGTCAACTACCTTTGTGCTTCGGGATATATTCGAAACAATCCGCAAACAAATCCTTGATTTATGCGCACATCCTTGGGCAGCCAAAGCCAAACATTTATTTCCTTATCCACTTGTGCCAATGTGATTTCGACCCATCTTCTTTTCATTCTCTGCCCTCAACGCTGGACCCTGGTCAGCAATCAGGATGAGCAAACGAATGGGGTACAGTGAACTCTGGCTGGAGGAAGTAAACTGGTTTATTGTAAAAAAATTAGAAAATTATAAACGTTTTTTTATTATATTTTTTAAAGAGCTTGAACTATTTTATATTGTTTTATATTTCACATAAATTGGTAAACAACTTATAAGAAATAAATCCCGAAACTGACCTGTTCAAGGATTCACCTTATTAAGGACCTGCTGCACCTGTTTTCCTGATCCTTTTGGCAACTCTCGGTTCGTGCGCTGCGTTGATGATGATTTACTGTTGTGTTGCTGCCAGGATTTGCCCGTGTACTCGAGCGTGTCTGAGCATGCATTGTGCGCATCCTGAATCCCACATCCACATCCTGTGCATCCTGCATCCTGCGAATCCCGTGCTCATCCCGCTTGATACATAACCTTGAATGCGGTTTTGATGTTTGTCTTGCATTCGACTCGAATAGAGTCTGGTTTTATCCCTTTTACCAACTTCTCCGTTTGATTATTTGTACAAATGGCCAGCTTCCTTCCACTTTTTCCCCTTACTCCTTCGAAGTCCTGGCCATATTCCACTGCCATGGCCATGGCCATTGCCATGCGAAAAGCGGATTGCATTCGTGTTCATAAATTGTTGGAGCAGCAGCTCCAATGGCAATGGAAAATGGCAAATGGCTCCAAATGGCAGCCAAGGAATGCTGCTAAAAAATTGCTGATAAATGATCTTTGCTGCTGCCGCGCGTAGATATTTTAATATTTTCCGTCTCAAGCTCAAGCTCAAGCTCAAAATGCCGGCAAAAGTCCATGGGAAAAGTCCTTGGCTGAGGGCAAATCAAGTTCACTGCTGCAGCTGCTTTTCCACCGACTGCAGTTGATTTTCCTGCTGCTGCTTCTGCTGCCTTTCCGTCTGCTCACTTTGCTAATTCCACATAAACACTGCCAAATGGCAATCGTCTGAGCTCTAAGGCGGTGTTGCTTAGTTTAGCTATTTTTTTGTAGTTAGAAAACTCCTTTTAGCACCAAGAAATATAATATTTTATTTTCCTTAAGTTTAATTACACTTTTACAAATATTTTACATTTCTAAAAAAGTGCTGCAAACAAAAACAATGGTCTTGTAAACAACAAAAATTCATGTTTTTTTTTTGGGTTTATTTTGATGAATTTGTAATTCCATAACATTTTTAGAATATCGTATATTTTAAATAAATTATTTCAGTTATTCTCAGGAATTTATCATCAAAAAATACAAATTTTCTTAGTAGATTTTGTAGATATTTTCCTTGTTTTTAAACGGATCTGAAAAAATAAACAGCACTGAAAACGCTTTGTATTTGGCTAAAACTTTTGTATAGCATACTTTCTTGGGGGCATTTTCCTTTTCCTCAACCCAAGGACTTAGCTTGACCAGCTTCCGCATATGTCCTGCTCCTCGCATCAATCTCACTGAGCTGTCAGCAGAATTTGAGGGCTTCAAGGAGGCCTCCTTAGATCTTGTCTTATTAATGACCCCGCATAATTACCCCAACCGTTTTCCCGCGTTATTTTCTTTTCTCTATTTTTTGGCAAGAAACCAAGACCACTAAGCCACTGAGCAGCAAAGAAAAGGAAAAACTAATTTTCTGCTGCTGATTTCGAATTAACTGAATGAATAAATGAAGGAACAAATCAGAGTGAGACGAAGGATGTTTTGCTTGAGGTTAAGCCAGGGACTACAGTGCGTTTCATAAGGAAATTTCTAGATTTATTCTGGATTTTTCTTAAGTTCTTGATTTTGAAGAAAATATATTAAATATAATATATAATATTAAACAATAATCAATTTTTGAAATGTAGCTCGTCTTACTTTTATAAAACCCCTGTTATAACATTTTATTGAATTTATTTGTAGCAAAAGTCAGTCGGCACTTACAAACTTTATTAATTCAATTAATTCTTGGTGTTTTTTATGCAAATATATTTTTATTGCTGCGACTTAAACAGGATATGACCCTCTTTTGCGCACCTGTGACCTGTGTGGCACTTAAGCTAATCCCGATTTCTGGACCTGTGCTGAAAAAGCATCCATGAATTTCAATTGCTTTTTGCCCGAATTCCTATGAATTTTCATCATTTATTTAATGTTCTTGTCGCTGCCAGTGGCGTCCATAAAAATTTGATTGAAATGATTTCGGGGCCAGGAAAAGCTGTCACAAAAACCGAGATAAAAGCTTTACCTACGTGGTTGGGTCCTTTGCATTTATATATTATTTCTCGTTTTTTTTCCTACAGGTTTGGGAGGCGCTTTTAATTAAAATCGAGTTTATGTGGCGTCCTCGTTGGGCCAAATTACTTGGCAACGTTTTCTCGGCCCAGCTGTCTCTTTCTTTCGCACTGAAAAAGGCGCAATCAAAATGCCTAAGACCCTCCTGCCACGCCCCTTTTTTGCGCCCCACGCAGAGCAAGTTGCTATTATTTAATTTTTATGCCCCAGCGCTTTTGGCGCCGTAATTTGAGACTTGACAATTTGCCAACCAGCTGAAAAAACACTGGGGTGAAAAATGTTAGTATAAATTGGATAAATTAAATAGTCCAATTACTTATAAATTATTATTTACATGCTCTGCTTATAATAATTAAATATTTTGAATTTTCATAATTAAAAAGTATTAAAATATACATATATGAAAAGAAATTATTCATCCGTTTATAATCTGTTCTATTTAAAATTTAGGTTCTTAATATAAGAATCCTTTGTTAAACATAAGGGACCTATATCTTTGGATACTTAAGTTGTTAAATAATATATATTGAACATTGTAAAAGGTTAAGTTAATATTTTCTCTGTGTAGCTCCGTTACCACCCCTACTGGTAACCATGATAATACTTCCTGGCTATCTGTTTAAGCCAAAAGATCTCTGGAGTACCAGGAATGTGCCAAAATGTAACCGATTCGGTTTTGTATCTGGTTCAAGAGCTCCGTATCTCGATTATGACACATTTAATGGGCGGGGCGGTTTAGACCGCAGAAGATTTTGTTTATTGTTTTTGTGGTGGCGTGGTTATTATGCGATTGTAATATGATTTCTCTGCCAAGAGCACTGGGCAAACTTGAACCACATTTACTTGCGAGGGGGCTTTTAACTAATTTATTACTTGCATTTATTCAACCCAACTAATTCCTTGATTTATTATCTTTATATTTTTGCAGTGCTGAGCAAGGGACAGGGTGAAACCTCTCGTTACCGATTTCTGGGAAAATATGGTGGCTATTGCTGGATTCTTAGCCAGGCCACGATTGTCTATGATAAACTAAAGCCACAGAGTGTCGTTTGCGTTAACTACGTCATAAGGTGAGTCAGTCAGATCTCTATTTTTTACCCTATATACCGTATTATACTAATTGTAGAACGGGTCCCAAAAAGACCGAATTGAGCCAATTTTGGGGAGGAATTTTCGAATTTCTATGGAACCGGAACAATGCCGGATATTTGCTCATTACATACAATTTTTTTTTTTTGGAATTTTTATCTTTTAATTAAGACACCAAACGGGAAGTAAAGTTCTCTTTATTCCTTCCATCTATAATCGACCAAATTTAATTTCCCCGCTCTCGAAATATTTGAACAGCCTTGAACTGGCTGGGGGTAATTGTGGGTGGCTGGGTGTTTTTCTTTTTGGAGGGGGTGGTTGGTGCGTGTGCTCGACATTTGCATAAAGAATTCTGCGCCTCAGTTGGCGCTTTATGTAAGCTTTTCCCCTCTCTCTTTTTTTCGCATCGATTTGGTTTTCTAATCCGTCATTTATTGAATTGTCACCGTAGTAGAATTGACGCATGGCCCAGATTTTCCATTTGATAACAGGCCAAAAATTAGCATCCCGCAATCGAATTTTCCTTTCCTCAATTTCCATATTCATAATCCATTCGATATTTTCTACGTTCTCTCCGTTTCGTGCCTTTTCCATTTGCGTTTTTATTTTCTTGTTTTTCGTGTATAATATATATTTTATTTTAACGGACGTTGCGTGAGTCCACGTGCGGGTCAACAATGAATAATAAATTAACAATGTCTCTAATGAAGAAGCACCTCTGGCCCCCCAGAAAACTCCCCGAAAACCCCTATTTACCCCTCCATGCCATCCACCCCCTTTTTTCAGCTCGAATGGTAAGTACCCCGCACGATTTTGTATTTACTTAATTTAAGCGTGTATGAGCAAATATTTGTGCATTGTTCCGTTTTCCGTTTCATATTTTTTTTTTGAGCTTCACACTTGCCTGCTTTTCAAACAAAAATGAAACAGAAAAAAAGGAAGGCTGGTTCCGTTTATAAACTCTTTTTGAGCGCATTTAGTTGTTTTACCAAAAGAATACAAATTCATTTTTAATTGTGCACCTTTTTTGTGTGTTTAGAGACTCGTGTCGAATTTCATACAAATTCGTTAATTCGGTAGCTCAGAGGAATTAGCGGCATGGGAATCATCAGAAACTTTCACTTGGTCAAATGAATTTTCATTCGTTTTTATATACATAATGTTAAGACATTAAATATAGTTTAACAACTATTTTATCTATGACTACTATTAAAGATGGCAGCTAATACGGTTTATATAAATCTTAAAAACTGCTTTAATTATTTTGTTTATTTCCAAAAGTTAAGTAATTTCTCTCTGTGCACCCCTTACTTGATGACGAATGCAGTGATGCGGTGCAAATGAATGCTGACAATTTGCTTTTAATTCACACAACATGTGATTAGCCTCCCCTCTCTCGTTGATTGTCCCCTATTTTATTCATTTCTCTCGTGTCTTTATTGTTCTTTTAAGTGCGTCAATCAAATTGATTCAATTGTTCAATTCTTGATTAAACTTCTTACCAATCGATTGTGTAACTACGCAATGCGTGTGGGTTCCATAAAAAAGTGGGGGAGAGTTTTAACAAAAGAGATGTAATAGAAAACCGAAGTATCTTAATGATGTTAAATTTGGTATACACATATATTTAATTATAAATAAATTCAAATTCAATACTTTCCAGATTAAATATAGGGGATCTATGCCATTAGTAAAATTTGTATTGAAAGTACCCACAATTCTCTTTGATCCTTTTCCCTTTGATGCTTTCCAAAAATAGTGTGTTAGCTATTCGAATACATTCCATATTTATTTGCTATCCGTTTTCCACTCGTGTGCATTTAAATGACAACAACTATATTGGTTTGCTTGTAAATAGTCGACCTATTTGTTTTTGCTGCTTTTGTAATTGCTGTTTGCCTAATTGAATAAAAACAATATTACACAAGCAAAAAGAGAGTGAAAAAGAGCGAGAGAGAGCCTTTGTAAGACTGCCAACTGAAGAATCTCTTTGAACTTTGTTTACCTTTTTGGGTTCCATTTCTCTCAATCTTTATATGGGATGTGGTGTTGTTTTGGTTTTAATTTACTCTGGGGCTTGGCTTGATTTATTAACTGTGTGATAACTGTTTCCCATAACGCAACAGACATGTGATGATAGCCACACGGCAAACAATAAAGATTATTAAATAAACTCAATTGCATTTGGACTTAAAATGTAATATATTTAATACATAATAGTAGATCAGTAATGTTTTTAAAGCAACCAACAAAAAGATCCTGAAACAAAAAATTTAATCTTTAACCAAACATTGAAATTATAAAATAATAAAAACTAAATTAATTTATGCATTAAACATTTTTGAATTTAAAGGTTTAAAACTTGAATTGTATATAACTTTGGTTTTAAAATAAATTTATTAGGACGTTTTCTGTAAATTGTTTATTCTTAAAAAAAATAATCTTTTCACCAATTATTTCTGTTGGTCATATAAAACAGATATTTAAGAACAAAAACCTTATTTGTTTTTAAGAGTTTTAAATAAATGGATTAAAATATTATTTTTTTCAGTGCACAGTCCGCTCTTTCTCTCTCTCTCCGCCTAATGAGCTTGTCACTCAGTTGGCAGCTGGCTCAAGGTCGCTTATCTTTGGGAGCGGTGCAATCTGTTTCAGATGCGTAATTGCCGCTGCATATTTATAGATTCTAGATTCCTACATTTGTTCGGAAAGCCAAGAAAAGCGGCGAGTAACTTGCAAATTTCCCACGCCAATCCAATTAACATTGATTAGTCGATGTTGTTTTCGGGTCCTGGAAAGAAATTTACATTTTTATAGCTTATAGTCCCGTAGTCCTTGCATAATTCCAGCCACGCGTTGCTTTTAATTACCGAATTTTTCTCACTTTGTCTTGTAGATGCTTTTTCGCTCCTGCCTTTTCTGATTTATCGCGCTTGACAGAGCCTTCGGCTGGAATCACCACCCCCTGGATTTTCCCCTTTTTTGCCAGAAACTTTTTAGCCCTAATGGAATTTACACGAGTTCTTAACACTTTCCCCGAAAGTTTCCCCGGGTTTTTCTGAGGGGCTCAGGACGCCATTTTGTGGCCGTGCGACTAAAAATTAAAACAATAAATTAAGGGCAGTAAGGAGTGGGCCTGGTTTGGGATAAAAATCATTCCAGGCCCCGAAAAATGTGTGTTGCATACTTTGGGGCAATAAAAGGGTATTTCATTATGATTGCCGACCTGCCATAAAATGAACTGAAAGATGACCAAAATGACTTTAAAGCGAATTAAAGACTGTGCGGATCCTTTGTATTTTCCATCCATAATTCATGTTTTCTTGGGACGACCTTTTCGTAGAGCAAATTCCATTTGCAGACCACAGCATAAATATTTCATATACACATGCTCTAATCGGGATTATTGACGGGTTCTCTCTGGTTTTTGGTAAAGGGTTCTCGAAGTTTATGTATCGCCTGCCCCCAAAAAGTTTTTCTTTCCTTTCACTTGCCTTCTGGGCTTGATGTTTGCGTGGTCGTAATTTTGATTGTGATTTCTTCCGAGCGATAACTTTGGTCACCTGGCTAATTGAAAAAGTTGAAGGCAGTTTCACCTTTTATTTTTTGTTCTTCCTTCTTCCTCGCCGTTGACCTTAATTGCCTTGGATCGATTTTCCACTCAATCCGCACCTGGACATCCATTCCCATCCCGACTCCCGGTGTCTCTTTAATGGGAATGGTATTTGGCAGCAACACCCGGACAGGCGTTAAATTGCCCCGGAGTCAGTGCAGTAAGCCAAAGCACATTGGGCCAGCCGATCCGAGTTTTGGCCAAAAATACGATTTTTTTTTTTAGAAAAATGACCAATATAAGTTTGAAATCCTTTTCATAATACATTAAACTAATTTATGACAGAGTTTTAAAGAATTCGGGCAAGTAGTTTTCTTTTACCGTATTTTCAAAGTGGGAAATTCATCAAATATTGATAGAAATTAAAGAAAATCTTGAAGTCAAAGATGCTGATGTAGCTGTTCGACTCTTAACTATACTCGTAGATGTGATTACATTCAACAAATAAAAAATATAATATAGGTCGTATGACTTACTTGTTTCCTAAAATAAATGTATTTGTGGATTTTTATGGCTTTTTTTAACAAATGAGTACTTTGCTGTTCAAGTGCCTTTGAGTGCCATCCCCAAATTAGTTCATTCCTTCAAAAAAAAATTCGTTGATCAAATTACTAAAAGCGTATACCGCCGACTCGATGCGGTTTTGCCTTAGTTTTCGGTAATTTAAGTTTTAATTGAAGGCTTAACTCGAAGTCGAGCCATTTTCATGAGCTTTGCTAAGAGAGCCCAAAAGTAGGCCGTACTTTTTTTTTCTTCAGGTTTTAGTGAACATTTTGCGCGCCAAATTTGATTTAAGTGTGACTAACATCTAAAATCTACTTTTTACGTACACTAATAGACCATGGTCGTTTCGAAATCTATATAGTATAGATTTGGAAACCAAAAAACAGGAAATTACAGCGCAGAGACGAAATGCCTGACAGAGCGCCTAAGGGATTTAAGGGAAGACTTTAGTATGCCCAAAGGTATGCAGCATTTCTTGTACTTTCTTGTACTTTCTTCAGATGAGAACTGAAATATGACTAACCTGAACTATACAAGTATAAATGTAGCATTCTTTTGTGATGACTTCAGAAAATGTCAAATTAACATTAAACAAATTAAAAAGCAATATTTTTTAAACAATTTTTTTTAATAATTTGATTATAAAAATCTTAAAAGAAAAGAAGAAAAAAAAATAAAAATTTTTTTTAAATCGATTGTTTGATCAACGTTGAAGTGGGAGCTTCCGAAAGTTGCAGTTCTTTACGGTTCATAAATCTTAAACGACATAATATTTTTTAGTGATGTTAATTTTTTTTAAATTGTTTTATCTCATACTTTATCGTGTATGAAAATGGATTGAGTGCGTCTTCTAGTTATTTTTTTAAAAATAATAAACCGAAAAGTGCTTAAAATTTTCCGACTTTGGTTTGGATTATCTATATCATATAAAATTCCAAGAAATTTTACTTTTAGTTCGTTGGAAAGTTCAATCTTTTAAGAAAAAAAGGCAAAAAACTGCATCCTTCTAACTGTCCTAGGAAAGAAATTACAGATTTTTGGCCAAAAAATGAACTTTCTGGCCCACAGTGCAAAGGAGAGATTTATGGCCGCACAATTACCTAAAGGCTGTTACAATGGGCTATAGATATGCGGGGAGTGTGAGAACTATTCTTGATAGCCAGAAAAATACAAGACACAGAGAAAAACGTAGTGCAAAAAATGTGGAAATTGAATCTTTATAAAAAATTATAAAGGTATCCAAAAGTATGCAACAAAATATTTTTTCAAGATTTTAGAACGTTTATTACATTTTAATTTAAACCATAATTTTTATTTTATTGATGTAATATCCTAGCGCTGCTATAATATAAAGAAAAAATAGTTTTGAAACCTAGATATTTCGATTATCACTTTTAAAATGTTTTTTAAATTTTTAAAAACCTTTCATCCCCTTCTTTAGTTAATGGTAACTTTTCTCTGTGTATTCCTGAATGAAGAATAACGTTCCTTATAAATTTCCTTGTATTTTCTCCCCATCCATAAACCTTGGTTATCTGGTCACGTAGTCGGCACCAGTTCGATGGTGTAGAATCCCTGGGAAGTCCCTATTAAAGCCGCGTTATTAATGCGGCTAAGCGATGAAGTTATTCACTCGCCTTCGATAAACCAGGCTGGGCCAATTTATTATGCTAATGTTTGCCCTTTTTCGGCCTGCAATCCCCAAAAACTGAGCGGAAATGTTTGTTGATTTCCGGCCGGACTCAAGTGGACGCTCTGTGACGTCAGGATAATTAACTGTGAATGGGGAAACACTTTAAGTTGGAAATATACTCGGGGGATGCTCGGAAAATCCAGAGAGGGAGGGGGGAAATATTTTACACACGTGTAAGCCCAAAAAACTCGAAGGTACAGAAAAAAAGAGAGGCAGAGAGAAAGAGTGGAATTTTCATCCATTTGACGTTGATGTAGAGCGTTTTTTTTCCATCTCTCCTTGAGGAATTTAATTTGGAAAGCCGAAACGGAAAAAACCGGTTTATGGATGGAGTTTTTCGTATCCTTGGGCAATTGTTTGCTTATCGCACAGCCTGGCAGCTGATTCTGTTTTGATGAAGTCGCTGGCTCTTTATCTTTATCTTTGTGACCCCATCAACGTCAACATTGCGTATACGCAACGAGTGTCGCCCGAGCATTATTTGTATAAATATTTTCATCATTCCTGCGCTGATGCGCCAACAAAATGACAAATTCATAGTCGCAGCTGAGCCCGCTGAATCAACTTGTTTGCATATTTATTATTTGTACCTTGATGGAAATGGCAAAGGAAAAAGCGTGGAGGGCAGGGGAAAAGCGCTTGAAAAGCTTCTTACAGCTCCACATGTGTGTCGTTAAATTATGTCCTGTGCACGAGTGGAAATTGCATTTTGATTGGCTTGTTGCTGCCGCTGATAGGACAGCATCTTGAGCTCTCTCCTTATTTATTTCGATCCCCATTTTTTCCCCCGCTGCAAAGAGTTTGGGTTTGATTGCACATGAAAACGTTTTTATGCTTCGCATAAAATTTGCGTTGGAAAAGCCAAGCTCTTTCGGACAAACGGAACGTAAACGTTGTAAATTTGCCGGCATCAAAAATGGATCTTCCACGTTATCGAATTGCGAAGCAATCGCTTGGGCAAAGCACTGAAAAAACTGGATAGGATAAGATTAGCAAAAAAGTTTAAAATTTTAAAAAGTTGTCTTAGGATATGTGACAATCTATTTTGCATTTTTCACTGCATACTTTTAGGCACCTTTATAGGAGATTTTAAAATCTAGTGATTTCTTTTATTTAAAAAAAGAAGTGACAAATAATATTTTTAAAAATTAAAATGCACAAGAAAAATTGTATTAAACTACTTAAGAGAAAAATTGATGCTGTTGACTTTAAGCAATACAAAATTCATGGTATTATGATCCTGGGCTTTTAGCTAAATTATAGCTATGCCTTTCAAGTAAAATCCAACTTTCTCCTCTATTGTAAGCTCATTTTGATGGCCTTAGCCTCTCGTTTACACACGCAGTTCATAATTTGATGGGAAGCCGCTTTAAGAACAGGCTTTAAAAGTTGATGGAGTGGCCTCGTTGTTGGTTTTGGGTTAAGAGGGTTAAGAGCGGGGGAAAGTGGTGGATTACCATATTAACATATATCTGCGGCAAATGCCAAGGAAAAGGCCTTGTGTGATACGCACAATAAAACCCGATAAATCCGCCCAAAATCACAAAATGTTACGAAAACTTGAGGACTTTTTCACACGCAAAGAGAGGTGACTTTTCCGGCGGAGTGAGGGGAAAACACACGCACACCTGGGGGGTTTTTCCGACTATCCTGCTCTTACTTTGGGGGGCTCTGGAATTATTTCCCGCTTTCCTTCCTTCCCTTTTTTTCTTTTTCCTAATGTTGAGTATTCCTGGCCGTGCGTTGCATATTTGAATAAACGTCAATGTAATTGACACTTAACGGAGAAATGCGAATGGTTTGGTAAAAGTGGAAGTGTACGGGGGGAACAAAGATGAGCGACAAAGGGTGGGAGTTTTCCTTCTTTTATTTTTTCCTGGGGGTGGCCAATTTTCCCTTCCAACCGGAAGTCAACGAACTGAACGCGTGTCTCTTGTTTGTATATGTGCGTGTGCTTACCTGTTTATTTCCGCTTCCACCTGCTCCTTCGGCCAGGATATTTCGTCCTTCGGCCAGCAAATTGCGTAATTTAGCTCACGGAAATGTATTTTCTTTTTCCATAATTTTAAAGTTGGCCAAGACAGCCGAGTCGGAGGGCCATAACCATCAGCATTTTTCATCTGGCCCATTTGCCTTTTCACCGCCCGCCCTTTCCTAACCGCTCAATTTTTGGTAGATTTAATACTTTGCGTTACCCACTTTGCCTTTTGCACAGGGAGAAAAAATCATTATATTTGGTTGGGATATATTTTTTTATAAATAAAAAACGTAATAATTTTATGATTTAAGGATTTCACAATTTTAAAAAAAGTTATTTAATTTTGAGTTTTTAAATTAATAAAGATAGACAATTATAAATTTAAATATTTATAAATATTATAAATAATACATTTATAAATATATTTTAAATAATATTAAATATTTATAGGGATTCTATCATTTACAAATATTTAATTAAATATTATTGAAACTATATTCAGTTTATAGAGATTCAAGTTACTTGAGATTTCTAATTACAATAAGTTTATCTAATAAAAAATAATGAACATATTTAATTTTCAGATGATTAATTGCTCACAACTATTATTGTGATGGTAATAATATAATATTATTTTCGAGTTCTCTCTGTATCAAAACACTCATTTTTTCCGGGCCTTATTTTTAGGCCCTATTTGGGGCCAGGGAATTCCCCGATTTCTCCTGACCCTCCACACCCCAGCTATAAATACACGTGCCGTGCGATTTGGGGAACAATGTTCCAGGACCTCCCCCTTACTAAACACCCCAACCCCCCTCCCTCAGCCTCTGATGATGTGACAATTACCTAGCATACTTTTTGGGGGGCTGTCCCTGACATTTGTCGGACAATAAAAAACCTAAGCAAAAGGCAAATCAATTTCACCTCCTCGCCGCCTATTACAAAATTTATTTGTTTGTTCGCCGAGCTTTTCTTTTTTTATGGCACTTCGATTTAACAGGAAAAACAAGGGGAAAAATCGGAATAAACAACAATAACATCATCATATGTTTTGTTGTTCTTGCAAATATTTTTGCGTCGCATTTGTGTTTGCCTTTTATGTTTTTTTTTCTGTACCCCAAACGTTCTCGCTTTCTCTCTTTTAATGTGTGTGTTTGTGTCGTTGACTGGTGAAAGTGAAAGTTTTGCTCATTTTCCATGCCATTGCACGAGCCTAAATGGTTCTCTCTTTTACGCTCATCTGCGCTCTCCCAGGAGGATTACATAACGCGGCGAAAGTGAAAGCCGAGTGGTTCAGGGAAAAAAATTCGAGTTCAAGGTCCCTCGTAGGCCGCATGCTCAAGAGAAATTTTATGGTGATAAAGAGAGGATTTCTCTCTTTTTTTGAGCCTAAAAGTAGGCCGCATTGGAGTAAAATGATGGAGATGTGTAAATTTTCCCATTTTCCACCCACTCTCATTTTTTGCCCGGGGCGTGGGTAACAAGTTCCTGCTTGCACCAGAAATTCAGAAAACAGCTGAGCGGAGAAATTTCTTGGAGGTGTGAGATTCTTGGAGGGGGCGGCACGTGTAACGTTATGCGAAATGTGGAGGACGATTGCAGGTAATACCTTCTGCTATCTGGTAAATTGTCTCCAGGTGGCGGTGCCTTCTTTTATGCCAGCTTTTTGCTTTGTTGTTTCAACTCCGGGTTTCAGCGATAAAGGAACAAAGAGGAGGAGATTGAGAGAGTGAGGCATTTCTTAGGAGGTTGTTCTCTCACTTTCACTTTTTTATGCAAATCACACGATTTGTGGAATTTAATTCAGTGACAATTTACCAAAAGTTGTGATTTATTTTTGGTATCGATACTTATCGAGTTTCTTTTAGATAATAGAAAGGCATTATCTATGAAATTTTAACTTATAAAACGTAAATTTCTGGTGGTTTTGAAATTAACGATTAAGAATCCATATCGATATTTATCGAATTTCCTTTAGGTTTATTGTAATTAATCGAAATAGTCGATTAAAATAAAATTTAAACTATATTTTTTATTGTTCCTTTTCAAGAGGTGAATGTAAAATCTAAACTCTGACTTTAAAACGAGATAGACGAGTGGGAGTGGGAAAGAGAGACAGACATCTTATCGGTCCCAAACATTTGGCATTGCATAATTTGGGGCGCAAAGGGCTGGCAAATATTCGAGTACACAGGCACATTCAAGTCTGGAGAAAAGCCGGAGGAGGTTGGAAAAAGTTTGCCATCGTAATTGCAAATTACGCAAGTGGAGAACCAAGAGAAACCCAAAGACACAGCCGAGTTATCAAAATGGAAATGTTTTCTGACATTTTGAGGGCGTCGAAGCGTCGGCCCCGAAAGGCAGTAGACAAAAGTCGATGGGAAGTGAGGAAAACACGCCAACTACGCATAAAACTAAAGAACTTTTGGTCCCAAAGTTGACACAATCCACTGTCGAAAACAATAAAGAAGACAAACAGCGACTCGATAAATAGAGAAATGGAATGGAAGAATTCTGGAAAGTCAGGGGGTCTATCAGAATAAGAGAGAGAAGATTGCAAAACATTTTTATAGTTGACCTGAAGAAGAAAACAAGTTATTAAGATAGTTGGGGAAAATATTTACAGTCCTTTTACGATTTTCTAATATCTTGGTTCGTTAATCAATTACCAATCAATATAATTCCACGACTAAAACTAAAAATATATTTTAAAAAATATAAATAATTCAAGAAATAAAACAATACGTTTACTAAGTCTTATGACAGCATTTAATTTTCGTTCTTTTTTTTTCATACATAATATATTTAGACACATAATTTTAGGAAAATCTTAAACCAATGACGACATGGATAGTTTCCCAAAAATATCCTTTCCCCTTCCGTTGGAAGGTCAGCTCTTCATCTCCCCCCCTTTTTGGCCTACGTGAGCTGGAGCAATGCCAAGGCCTGAAATTTTGTTAAATTAATGTTCAAAGATCTTACAGAGAGCTGGGCGCTACATAGATAAAGAAATTCCGGACGATCTAGCTATTTATATTAATGATAATTTGCCGTGCTCGACATCGGGCGACAAACCGCTTGACTATAATCGGATCAGGCAAAAAGCATAAATCTTTGGGACTCTTCTCCTCTTTTTTTCCTTCCATTAATTCTTTTATTTATTTCGCTGCTTTCTGCTTCTTGCTCCACTTGCAACATGTGACCCGATGAGGCTGGTTATATCCAACCCACGCAATTCGCTTTAAATCTAATATTATTTTAATATTCGCTCGCCTCTTGTTTTTTGTCACCAACAACCCATATTACTTTTTTTTATTCCATCCGATTCCGCTCTGTTTCGCCTAATTCAATAAAAAAAATTGTTTACACAAAGCCTCAGGGGAATCGGCAGAGGAATCAAGTGGAATAGGTTGTGCGAGGTCTATTTTCATTGGCCCAGGAATACCCTGTTTTGGAAAATGATTAAGGGGTTTATGGACTGAATAAGCTATGTATATCTATTCTATTAATATTCAGCAACAAAAAAAACTGTTTGATATAGAAAACTAAAACAAAGGACGAAAATTCGGAAATAAAATTGATTAAATTTTTTTTTTTATAATAAATGAAGCATTAAAAAATATTTTTTTTCGAAGTCTTAAGAAAGTTTTATTTCCTCAGAAAAAATATAAACATGGAATAATATTAACATATCTTAGTTTATTTGAAATCACTTACCTTCCCAAATATTGATTTAATTACTTCATAGGGTTTTCACCTTACAGGGTATCCCGAATTCGTATATTAATTAACCCCAGCTGATCGCGAGTCACATGAATTTTGTCGCCGTGTCTAGATTGATTCGAATGCTTCGCGGTCTTGTCGATGCTGAAAGCCATTTTCATTTTCATTTTCACTTTCGGTTTCATGCGGCCAGCGTGTGCACACACAGAAAAAAATAAGATCATCTTCGAAATGATGTGAAAAGATTAAAAATGCATACACAGTTTCATGTCTATTTGGAAAATATATAATGAATTATAAGAACGCTTCTTGCTCATTTATTATTATTTGAAATAAGCAAAGCCATTAAGAAAATTTGTTGCTGTGCAGCGAGAATTCGGATTGGAAATAGAAGTGGGAGGCATCGAAAAACAGCGCGTGGCATGAGAATTTCCAAAATAGCCGAAATAAAAAAAGAAGAATAGAATTCTGGTCACATGCAGAACGATGAAAATGAGGGCGAGGGGCAAGAACGGAGGCACGTGGGTTGATTCCACTTCCAACGCGGAGAAAGGCAGAGAAAACTAGAGAAAGAGAACCCGGGAATGGAAGAGCGAAGGAAAGAGGCTGGACCATCCATGATACACATGTTCCTGAGTGACTTTTGATGGATGCCACGCCTCGTTTATATCCTGTTTCCTAAAGGACCCTCGCTTTTGACTGCCTTTTTTATATGTTTTTCCTTTTCTTCCCGTTTTTTTTTGCCCATTGTCCCTTTTTTTAAGGCCGTTTTCTTCTTATCAATTTGCGAGCCAGTTTATTAATTTTCCTGGCCCCAAACTAGATTTATATTTGTCTCACATAATGATGAGCATAAATCAGTTGGACATCTGCGGAATTTGGGTTATGAGGAGTTTAATAAAAAAAGGTTGGGAATTTTTGTTGAGAATTTGTTGTTTTTCGTTAAAGCTAAGAAAACGTTTATCACTTTATAAGATACGATTTTATATATTTTTTTATAATTAAATATATTTTGACAAAATGAGTTGTTAAAAAATTAAAGCAACATAAAAAATATATATTTTCATAATAAAACTTATAACAGCTGATTCGAACCACTCCCATTCCAATTATGTGCACTTTTGACCATTGCGTGCCATTTGGTCATTATTAGTGGACTCTGTGTTTTTGTTATTTTGGCCAGACATTGTTTGGACAGCAGACCAAGTTTAATATTAATTCGTGACTGAACGCCCCCCCCCAAAAAAAAAATACCCGCCCACCGGAAGGCGAGCAATCAATGGGCCAGTCTTTTATTTTTCGGACTAGCTAACTAACCGAATGAATAAATGAGTGAGCGAGAATGAAAATGGCTTTTCCTTTGATGACTTCGTTTTAGACGGAGCCAATTTCCTCCACCCGCGGTCGACATTCAATTGCGGCGCTTTTGGCCTTTTTATTAGCGATTCGCAGTATAGAAGTACCCATCATCATCATCGTTTTCATTCTCATTTTCGTCATCTCCGACATGCCAGCCATCAATCATGCCACGCCAAATTGTTTAGAATAAATGTTGTTTTAACTTGATATTATTATTTTGTTGTTATTTGCGTGTCGGCGCTGTCTGGAATCATCCTCCCTTTTTGTTGCGGTGGCTTGTTATTTTAATTAAGCGTTTCATTATGTCGCTAATTTGTTGAAATTAAACCTAGAAAAAGAAAAAATAAAAAAATTAATAAAGGCGAAAACATATGACAAACAATCGGTGGCAGGAAAGCTTAAAAACGTGTGACACAAATTTTGTTATTTTCACAATTATTCGATGGCGATACCATCTTCATCGGCATTCAAACAAACGGATTGTTGGCAACCTTTGGTCATTTGACGGTTACACAGAGAGAAATTATGCTTAGAATTTTAAAATCGATTTCTTGAGTAGCAAAGTAATAAAAAGAATTTATCATTTAAATGTAGTTTTTATCAAAATCAATCTGAATCTTATAAAGATGTCTAAAAGTATGCAAAAATATGCATTAAACCCGAAAATGTGATAACCGACAATATTATGTGAACCTCTTAATTTTAATTTGCCTCAAAAATATTTTTTAAAAAAAGTTTGTTTTTAGTGGACATGTGCCTATATTGATATTTCGTTTAGAGTGCTGGCACTTTTTCGCTTGCTCCGCCAACAGATGACAATTGTTTATTTGTGTTCTCACTTTTCCGCTCAAACATTCATCATTATCGGCATATCTGTATCTGTATCTCGGCTATAACTCAACCGCTTAGCCATTTGGTGAATCCCCCCTCTCACTTTTGTTCCATCTCTCTTTTTTGCGCTGGCTTTTGTACCTTTTGTTGGCTTTATTGCTCGGCGCTTAGATAAACACACAGACTGAAAGATACGCGGATACAGATACTACGGATATAGATACAGATACATTTACAGGGCAGCAGGACGTTGAGGACTTTTTTTCTGGCCTCTGTTGGCTGAAGGCACACAAAAAGTGTGATATATAATAGCCAGCTGTCTCCTGCTATTCCACACAAAATTCTTTTTTCCTTTTCCTCTGACAGTTGTCAAACACTTGAGTTGTGGTTGTTGTTGTAGCCCTTCGTCCTGCAAAAAACATAAAATCCATGGCTCGTCACAGAAGAATAAATCAATATTGTCCGAAACACCAAGATTTGGCCTTTGATTCGCTGTTGATTCGGTTGCTCGTAAATCGTGGCTTATCCCTCCAATATTCGCCTCCCCCACGGAGCTTTCCGATCGATTTGCGTCAGCTTTAATAATCTTATCTGGGACCCCCAATCCGCAATTAGCTTCTGGTCAACTTGTGGCCCATTTATAAAGTATTTACTAACCCATTAATGGGGGTGCCATGTGCACTGCGGAAAAAACGATTCCATTTATCAATTTCAGATGGAATTAATTTTTTAAAGATTAAATGGATCCTAAATATATCAATAATAAATTAAACTTATCTTTTTTTTTTTTAAATAGTTTTTATCATTTTTGTTTGATATACTTTTTAAAAACTTTCTGCTTAGTATTAATAGAGATACTCTTTTACCATGAAATTTCAAAGTTATAGGAAACTTTCTTTCAAATTATAAAATAATAACACAAACCAGTTTTTGCAAATCTTCCTCAACCGTTTAACACCCATTCAAACACCTGTTTGCCAAACATTTTCAAATCAAATCCGGTTGATTGATCATTTATCAGGTCGGTTATTCCAACCTCATCAAAGCGAACCCCGAAAAACAGTAGCTATTTAAGTAGGTAGGAAGAAAAAAAGGGAGGATATAGGAAGAGAACCCCCGAATTATCTGGAGAACTTCCCTCTTTTTTCCCCTTCTTCTCAACTTTTTTTTTTTGTTTTTTGTATTTTTTGTGAATGCCTCGTCATTGCCTATTGTTTTTGTTTCTGTTTTTTGGGCCTTACTTGCACAGAAAACTTGATTTGATTTTCGGTTTTGGTTTCTCGTTTTTCTCGCCATCACTCCCTCTGTACGTGTCTGCCTTATCATATGTTCCCTGTCTTCTGTGCATTGCCAAATCTTCTTTTCGTTTTCTTTATTTTTTGCAAAGTGCTTGGAGTAGAAACCAGTTCCACCAGATGCCGGCCGGCACAGAAATGGAGAAACGGAGAAACACAGACGGCGGCACACATTCGATTCTGCCTGCTCACTTTTTGCACATTTTCGAGTGGTACGAGTATTTCAATGGAGATTTGAGCACCCCGTCAAAACATACCACCCGATTTTAACTCTCGATCAATGGAATCGAATCACTACTTCTCTTTGACTCACTCTCTCTGTTTTGAGTTTTGAGTGATCTTATCGAGTATTTCATATGCTGCTCGGCACGTATGCCAGGTTTAAAAATCCCATAACCATAACCAGACTAGCCCCAGACCAAGACCCACAATTCGCCAGGGGGCATTTCTGCGGAATTCCAAAACACCGCTTGCACCTGCTGCCCCATGAGTCTATGGACAGCTATGGTGGCAAAAATATATCTAGAGGTTATGGACATTTAAAAGTATTTAATAAGGTCTACAAAATAGGGTCTCGATCATATCAATCATTTTGGTAATGCAAATTGTGACTGTGAATAACCTAGTTTGTGAAATTGTAATTTCAATGGAAATTCTTAAGAAAAAAGTAGGAATCCTTCACATAATATTTTTATATAATCTAAAATATATTTTTGTTACTAAGAGAACAAATGGATTATTTTAAACTTTACTTAATATATATTCAGCACTTAAACTTTATTAAAACAAGGGAGAACGCTATAGTCGGGTTGGTGTCCCGACTATCTAATACCCGTCACTCGGCTAAAGGGAGTGCGAGGGAGATGGAGATATATGTAAACTTTGATCAGGCTTAACTTTTTAACGAATGGCCCGATTTAAAAAATTCTGCATTTCGTTAGGTAAAACTAAACGCAACAAAATTGCATTTATACTTCTCAGAAATCTTTGAAAATGTGGGCGCCAGACACATTTTAGTATGGTTTGTGCGCGACTATGGGCGATTGTGGGCGTTAGAGGGGGCGTGGCGGTCCGCTGAAATAAACTTGCGCTGCGTAGGTAGCCCAAGAATATGTGTTCGTAATCCCAATATTCTAGCTTTTGTAGTTTCCGAGATCTCAGCGTTCATCCGGACGGACAGACGGACGGACGGACATGGCTAGATCGACTCGGCTAGTGATCCTGATCAAGAATATATATACTTTATAGGGTCGGAAAAGCTTCCTTCTAGCTGTTACATACTTTTGCACGAATACAATAACCCTTTTACTCTACGAGTAACGGGTATAATAATCTAAATATTATTAGAAAATTTTTTAAATTTTATTCAGCATATTTAATGCTATTTTTTTCACCTCGCCTGTTTTGTATCTATATATCTGCAAATCCAGTAGACGCGCGACGTGAGTGAAACGGCGTCGCCCCTTTCGATTTCACGAGTTCACCGCCTATTGAGCATGTTTCGCAAATTGTTGCCAGAATTACGTGGCAGCAGCAACAAAAAGTATAAAAAATAGCAACAATGCGCTGTAACTGCCGGCGGAACTTATGAAATAATTCTCCAGATGCCATGTTATAGGTGAGGAATCGGGGGATTTCGGGGGTTATGACAGAGATATGCATCTGACCGATTTGCAACTGCGCAAATAATTTACTCACCCGTGTCTAGACTCTAAACCCAGTGCTCTCGATATGGACATGGATCACGATGTGGATTTATTCATAATGCATGTGGGCAGATGTGTAATCTATAATATAGTATCTGCGCAAATAAGTCAAATAAATCGACTGAATTTTCTGTTTTTTTGTTTCGATATGTGCTTAAATTAAACATTTTTCAAATAGAATGTAATAAATGAAATAATAAATATAACATTTCAAAAATCGTTACTTAAAGGTCTTATTAAAGTTTTAAATTTTTCCTTGGCAACAGAATGCTGAATCAAATAATTTGCTGATATGAAGCTGCGATTTCAACAGCTTTAAATCAATGTGGGTTTTTTTTTAGGTAATTTTATTACGTAAAGGCTTCCCCCGTTCTTTTTCAATAAATTCGCATATACAAATCCAACCAGATAAGTCAGCTCCTATTCGGAGTACTGAAGTATTTCATTTTGCGGTCGAATTCCATGAAAGATAAGGCTCTTCCCCCCTCACCGATGATTTTGCCCTGCCCAAACCCTATGTCATGGATCTTGAGTCATCATGGGATTGTTATTATTATGCTTACGAGTAACTTCTAGCCGGGTCGACTTTTGGGGGCTTGTCATTCCGTCTGAGGCGACCGAGCATGATGAAGCACTTTGCGATCTGACAGTTGGATTGCACATTCTGTATATATATATTTTCAAGTATATAATGCATAGAGACCGGTTTATCTGGACGACGCCTGATTTATTTGGGTCATATATTCTGGAGTTCCTGGACTGCATGCTTTTAAATGTGATTGAAGTCCGACAGTTGATTTGTATATTGTGGCCAAGTGAATTGCAGAATGCTTCAGCTTGTCTGCGGTGGCATCCAGTCCTATTTCCTCGTTTTTTCCATCCCAAAATCCCCTAGATGCCAATGCAGCATCCGAAAATAAACTCAAAAGGGGTGAAAATTCCTTTCCAGCTAGGGAAAGATGTCTTTTTTGTCCGGTTTTTCTCCTGCTTTATTTTGTTTGCTTTTGGCACACTTTGAGTTTATTTTTAAAACAATTTCCATTGATGCTTGCATTGGGTTCGCTTTTATGGCTTGCGAAATATTCCCCATAAAAGATGCGGAAAATGTCGGCACTGACAAGGTGATAACTGCTCGATCTTGTCCAGTCAACAAGATAAATAATAATCGATTCATTAAAGAGTCGCTAATGGATTGAATGGGCATGGGAATTAAACGCAGCTAGCCACATTCCAGTAGACTCTAGAAAGATTAATGTCTTGTGTGACTGTTGTTTGTGGTTTTTTATGGAAACAAAAATAAAAAAAAATTTTCTAATCCCTCAAAAAATAATGGTTTTAAATTCGCTGAGTTTTAGTTTCAACCTTAATTTGGCATAATATTCCGATGCATGGTCACACTGAAATTTTGTAGTTTAAAATAAGAATTGTAATTATATAAGAATGTTTATCTTGCGCAGCCCTGGGAATTAAATACATTCTTAACTACGAAAATCTTGGGATTTTATATTGAACATCTTGAGATATTTGCAATGTGCAATAATTTGTTGCTTTATGTATCTTTTGTCTGGCCTTTTTTCTGCCTCCAATTATTTATTGTTCGCCTCGGTGTGGAAAATGTTTGGCCCGAATTTAATTTGAATTTATTTCTGTCCCCCCCAGCAACAAAAACTGCATAAACATTTGGAATTTATTTGCCTTCATTCCGACTTTAATATGGTGTTTGGCATGTTCTTTTCTCCTCTCTATCGGATTGTTTGCTCTGGTTTGAGGAAAACACATTTCTGGGGGGGATATTCTGACATTTTTGAGGGCCTAGTGGGCGGTGGCATCACCTTTCAACCGCCCACTTTTTCACCTTTCCCATTCCATCCACATTTTCCATTTAAGTGAGCTTTTAACGAAGAGGCTCACGAGATTTCATCAGCGAGTTGTGTAAATTTGATGCACTCGAAAAGTGAGAAGACAAATACCACTAAAGAGGATATACCCACACACACTCGGAGTTACGCACACTTACGCACACTCACCTACACACTTAAACGCTTTATTTCGTTTTCAAGGCAAATCGTAAAATTTCAGCAAATACTTTGCTCGTCTCTTGTCTCTTTCACTCACTCGTCTGCTCTCTCTTTCATTTTGTGTTTTTCGTCCTGGCAGGCCTATTATTTATCCTTCTCCCTCTGAATGTGTGTGTGTGATTTCGTGTGTCCTTTTTTATGCCCATCACGCAATGGCTTTAGTTTTATGGCGAAATTAGCGAATGTCGACTCGGGCAATGCCAGCTCATATTTGTGAAATATTGGATTAAGCCTAAAGCATACAGAGAAAAATAGGAACTTAAGATCCGTATGGATGTTAAAATTAGCTTGTATTAAATGAAAACTTAAATTAGAAGGTTTTAATTTAAATTACCGAATTTGATACGCATGGTCACACTAGACTTTTCTTTTTCTTTTCAACATAATAATAAATTAATTGAAGTCACTTGTTAAGAAAGAAAGGAAATCATTTGGAAATAAAATCCTGGGTTCTGAATATAACAAGAATATTGCTCATCCGCCATGTTGCCAAAATTTTGTTTTTCGTTTTGGTTTGCAAAATGGTCACTCTGTTCAAACTGAAACCCTTTATGACTTTCTACTGTACAGGAAATTGAAAAAGCAATAAGTTCTTGTTTCTAACTGATAAACATGAATATTTTTGGGGTCTCGTTTTTTACGACTTTTTTTCTGTGGACTTGGAGGGAGAGTCCTTTTGCCCATGCATCGATTTCCGCTTTGCCCATTTACGACTTTTTTACCCTGTTTCTTTTTCATTATTTCTGTCATACTTTTAGGCGCCTATGAGGCATTAAACCCAAAAGAAATACCTGGACATTGGTAATACAAATTCGATTTAGCCTTATCATCACTATCAGCTGAAATTTTTGGGGTTCAACGTTTAATGCAAAGTTTTGGTAGACAGGAAAAGATTAGGCACGACAAAAAAAAGCGATGTGCTTAAAGTTCACTCTTATTTTATTTGACGAGAAAGGGAGATTTTTTGAGCGGAAGAGTGGTGTTTCTATTTTTTTTGCAGCGCTCAGCTGATTTGTTTTGGCATAAAAACAATAATAAATCGCTAGTGAATATGAGAGAAATATTTATTTCTTACTCACTCGCACTTCTGCACTCAGATTTTAGCTATAGAAACGAGTATTTTTTGAGTACTTTTGAGTGGAAAGTACTCAAAACTCAATGCGCCGGCGTTGCTCTCTCCGCACTCAGAATCCCCAGCTCTCTGGGAGAATTATACTCGCTCTCTTTATTTTTGGCGTCGCTTCGCTGGCGCTTTGAAAAAAGCCTTCGCTTTCGAATTTCCACTCATTCGTCTCTCAAATTTCGCAGCGCTCACTTCACTTTTTCCGTGCACTGCTCCCTGAACAAAAAATATATAAAAAAAATTTACAACTTGAACCGAAAAAAACAGAGAGGCACACTAACTAAAAAAAATACAATAAAAACTATTAACTAAACTCTGCTGCCGTCGCCGCCGTTGCTATCTCGCTCGCACCTCTCCGATCGACGCGTCGTGCTTAAAAACAATCGCCGATTGACGTTTTGTTTTACTTCGCCAGCTGCCGTCGAGTTGAGTCGAAGTGCAAAAAAAAACTTAGTTAAATATAATGCTAAATATCAAAGCAAAGAAAAATACTAACTAAACAAGCGGTAACTGTAAATATTAAAAACTAACTACGCAAAGAAACCAAACCCACTAAACTGAACAACCAAAGTTCAAAAGGTAAAAGATCAACAAAGTAAAACCAAAAGTTAATAAATTACATAAAAAGCCTCAAGTTTTTTTATACCCACCTAGTGAAGCTCGTGAAAAATAATAAAAAAAAGTCAGCAAAAAAAGAAATAAAACAAAAATACAAAAAAATTGACAAAAATAAACTTAATCACACACACAAGCGGGGGACCTATATACATATTATAAAAAAACATATAATTGCTATTTTAATCAGCCGCTGTTTGTGTGTGTGAGCGATTATCAAAATCTGAAACGGTCCAGAACAAAAATCAAAAAATAAAAAGAATATTAAAAAAACACAAACTCATTAGAAAAGTGTGCAAATGCTTGTTACACGCGGAAAAGAGAAAAGCGGTCGTAAAAATTAATAAATGATCGAATGAAAATAAAATCGAAAAGTAAATTCAAATAAAAGAGACTAAGTTTTACACAACACTCGTTCCTAACCTGTAAAATCCTCTGCTGCTGCGCTGCATCTGCGACGTCGACTGCAACAAATTGCATTCTGCGTGCATTGTCCAAAAAAAAGAATTCCTCTCTCTTTGCTCTCTTTCTTCGCCTCGCTTTTCGCCACATTGCAATTGCAAATTTGCATTACATAAATTTGCTGAGCATTTGCATTTGTTTATTAAATGTTAATAGGCTGTTTTATGGCCAAGAGTGCGTGTAATTAAATTGATATGTATCTTTCATATATCTTATTTCTGCTGCAATCGATTACACAACTCTCAGTAAACATAAAACACAATTCTCAATTCTCCACTCTTTTGATCTCTTTTTTTACTGTCTTTTTCGTTCATTCAATTTACTGCACACGCACACACACAATCGCAGACAATTACTGCTATTTTAGGGGGGCTGTGCTCAGGAGGAAGAAGAAGCAGAAGGGGCAGGGGGGTTACCCGTTATTGCCCTGCAATTGAAAGAGGGAAAAAATAAAAGAGGAGCAAAAAAAAAAAGAAAAGGAGAGCGAATTCGAATTTACAGCCTCTCGCTTTTCAGACAATTTGTGTTTGTTGTCGTCCGCTTGTTTTGTTCCTCTCTTTTTATGGTCGCCGATTTCTCGCATCTCTTCCTCTGTTTTCCGTTCTTCGACGCAATTTGTTACACAATAAGAAAATGTGCCTTATTGCATCAAAGAGCTCGGAAAAAGGATTTTCCAAACAAGAGTTTTTTTCGAAACTCTTTAGCAGCTGATTTATCGTTTAATCTAGAAAACTGGTTCTTCATTTTTCAAAGTACTCAAAACTCTCAATAAATTTGACGATTTCAAAAACCGAAACGTCCTAAAAACCCTTTAAAAAATTGGAGATTTAAAAACCAGGAACCGGTCAAATAGTTCACTCTTTATTTGTTTTATTTTTTTTTTCTCAACGGCAGCTTGTTTAGTTGCGCTCGGTAATTAATTTGTGCATTTGCGAAAATCGTGGGGAAAAGGGGCGCGTCAAAAACATCAGGCGATCGAGCAGCGCTGCTGACTTTGCACTCGAAAATCCATCAGAACTCTTAGAGATTCGCTATCCGACTTTGCGATTCACGTTCCACATTCCACTCGAAAAACAAAAACTAGAGTTGCACAGTTCAAGAGTTGAGAGGAAAGATCGCGGGTGCAGTTTTCTATCTGTTTCCCTTATCAGTCACTGCAGTCGTTCTCGAACATTTCATCAACTCAACGGCACTTCAAACAGCCTGGAGTGTTTGTTGCCGCAGCCTGTTACAAACAGCAGCGGTCGTAATATTAGCACACCATCCCAAGTTCAAGAATTCTACAGTAGCAGGTGTTTACCCTGTGAAATAATCTAGGCATCAGTTAATTAATGGGCTTTTCTTCAATAGCACTTTTCTTATCTAAATATTTTTCATAAGTAAAACTATTATTTTTGATATTTTTTATACAAGTATCATAAGCTTAAAATTTGATTTGTGCAATTAAAAAGTGGTTTTATTTGCTTTAATTATGGCATGACTAATAGTTTGTAACAAAAATAATTGAGATAATCAAGAGACGGTGGAAGTGATGTATCATTGCATAGTTATAAATATATTAGAGAACCGATCTTGTAACAAAGATTAATTTGAAATACACCCATGGAACCCCTAATTAGTTCAAAGATCCCATTAAATTTTTAATTTTAAAGTTTTCACTCAAGTACATTGCTTCACGTTTACCGAAGATGTTTAAAAAGATATCATTGATTATTTTCTAGACAACGCAATCATTGTTTTCAAGTCGCTAGGTGTTTTTTTTTCGTAGCACTCCAGATTAACTAATATATTAGTCTGTCAACAAAAAAGTTGCCAAAAATAACCACGTTTCAACTGGTTTTATTTTATAATGACCTTTCTCCAAAATCGAATGGCGCATTGTTAGTGTTATCATTTCAACCGTAGCTGTACGTATTTTTGGCCGGCTTTTAATTAATAATGTGATGTAAGCCTCCTCTGCGAAAAAGGGGGCCGATCCAGCGATCCACCTTTAACGATAGTCGGTTCTAACTGGTTGCAACTGGCCCCGCCGAACAATTGGCGAGCTCAACAATGAAGATGAAGCAATTATTTAAGTGTAGCGACGGTAGACTAGTTGTGTCTATATCTATACCTATATCTTTTGTTGTCCACTCAGTGCCTTCCGGCTTTACGCTTGGTGGGTGTGTTGTTTTCCAGGGGCATACCTACAATTCTGCGTACGATTTCTCAATCGTCCTAATCAATCGATTTACGCCCGAATTACGCAACACCCCAAAAAAGTCGTGTGACATTGAGCCCCCTTTTCCGCCCCCAGAAAGTGGGCTGGTCTGGTCTGGTCACCTCTGAAGAAATCGTAGATCTATTGAAAACTGATAGACAAAAGACTGAAGACCCTTCACTTGAATGTCGAGAGCTGCCCCTATATTAACTGCTTCTCGAACGACGTATTTCACGACTATTTCACCAGAGGGACGAGCCCCCAAAAATCGCTTCTTCTACCAACTGGAAATTATAAATAATACTCTACTCGGCTGTTTGTTTTGGCGGTGGTGGTGTGCTGTCGCTGGTGATATTCCGCCCCATCATGTCCAGCACTCGAGGCCGGGGCACTACGAATATAGCTTCAGCTATCGTGCGATGGCGCCTTTATCGCCAGATCACTCGTAGCACGCATTCCACGGGGGTTTCACGGGGGCCCCACGGGGGCTTCACGCGGCCACCGCTTGACTCTCAGCCACTCCATGCATGCACAGTATTTTATAAGGCTACACTCTATACTAGCTATACGTCCATAAAAACGTAGGCCCGAGACGATGTGCCGTGCTGAAGATCAGGCTGAGTCGGCCGATCGCGCGTAGTACCATATCTTATCGGTAGGGAGCTGGAAAAAAAAAAGTTCCTGAGACATCACATCAGCAGTGTTGCCGGGTTCTCTACGGATTTTTTCGGTCTGGGTTTTCAGTTTCATCGGATTACTGATTACACCCTATATAGCCAGCCAGCAAGCTTATCAATCTGGGTTTCTGTTGTTCTTGTCATTTTGCCTTGTTTTTGTTGTTGGGACACACCCACCTAGTTCCATTTTTTGCTATCTATCATAGCTGAGAAGTGAAAAAAGTACACATTATGAACGATGCCCAGCCGTCGTCGTCGCTTTTTTGATTTCACTCGGATAATTGATAAGGTATAGGTAATGGTGAGTCCCTCGAAAATTGGTCTGGCATTGGGGAAACGTGACTTATCGGCGGGCGAAAATTTTCCAATGGCAATTGTGAAATCTAGGAAACCGCCCAGAAGTCGCTAATTCGGAATAGGAATGATCGGTGATCACGTTTGAGCAAACCAAGTACGGACTTGTAACTGCAATAAAGGTGCACAGAAAGTAGTTATTTTTCTAATTTTATAAAAATATTTTAAAAGGAATTGGATGATTAATTTTACAATTATCTGGAATATTAAGATATCATTGAACTTGTAAATAAACCAAAAATACAATGCTATTTTAATCCCATCAAAATGTTAAGCTAAAATTAGGAAACAAGTTTGCTGATAAATACAATAACTTATAATAAAACCTTTATCTTATAAAGTCTCAGTAAAATCAGAATGCAGGCAATTGCTGAACACTCTTATCACGAAACAGCCTTTTATAAGCGATATTAACGTTTGTATAAAACGATAATGTTTTCTTTTCCGTGTACTCAAATTGCTAGTTTTAGTGAGGAAATTCCGGCTCAATTCGGCTCATTAGGGGACCCGTAGAGTAAATTAAGTCTGGTTAATTGGTATTTACTAACCCAGTGCCAAAGCAGTTGTGTCTCTCTTTGAGATAGAATGTAAAATGTATGCTCATATTTTATTGTTCAAAACGAATTCCGCGAAACTCTTTTTTCTCTCGCCGTGGTGTAACAAACGAGTGCAACGCGAATAAGTTACCGAAAATATGCATTTCAATTAAACCCAATCGAAACGCGCTTTGTGCATCTTCATCTTGCAGTAATCTTGAGAATAAACATGAGATATACTCACTCGCTCAACAAACGGCGGCAAGTGAGCAAAAGGAACAACAACCAGCTGAAATCGTCGAGCAGGAGCCAGAGAAAGCAGTCGCCGATCTGGAAATAATCCTACAGGAGACCAAGGATATAGTAAACAAACCAATACCCATAGAGGTGGAAGATAAATCTCCGGAAATTGAGATCAAGGAGACAAAGAAAATCAACGAGGAAATAGCTGCACCAGAAGTCGGAAAACTAGCTGCAACAAACAACCCACCAGTAATTGAACAGATAAAGCCACTGGGCAACGAGATCAGTCCCTTTAAGCAGATCCACCAGGCGGAGCTGTTCATCAAGCGGGAGAATCACTCGCCAGGACCGCGAACGATTACCGCCCAGCTGCTCAGCGGCGGAAATACCAGCGGATTGCGCCACGAGGAGAAGCGTCCCAAGTCGGTGACGGCTTCGGTCTTCCGTCCAAGTTCTGCTCCACCTTTGACCCCAAACCCAACCGTAACCCCACCACCGCCACCGCCTGCAGTAGCAGCAGTGCTCTGCAAGAAGACTTTGCCTACGCTCAGCGTGGAGCCCAATCTGCCGCCCACAACCACCGCCACGGCAGCCATAATCTCCTCGAGCAATCAGCAGTTGCAGATTCCACAGCCAAGTCAACTGCAGAATCCACAGCCAACAGCTCAAGATATGAATAAAGGATTCTGTTCGCTCTTTGCTGACGATGGACGAGGTCTGACAAGTAAGTACAAAAATCTTTATCGATTATTCCTTAATTACTAGGGGTGTTGCAGAAATATCTATATTTTATTTTATGCAAAGTTTTGAAATTTCTAAAGAATTCACGTACTATCGTACTTAAGCAGTACATACATTTTATCATTTAAAGTATCTAATTAACCGAGGAACTCTTTATTTCTAAAGAATTCGCGTTTTTAATTCTTGAAAAAGAATCTTATAATGAAAAGTAATTAATGTTTTATCTTTCTCAAAATCAAGAGTCTCTATTTTCTAATCAACAAAATGCATTATAATCTAGTGCTCACATTCAACTAAATATATTGTTAAGAGGCTTTTAAAAATAAAACTGCAGCGATAGCAAGTTAAGCATTTCGATTGATAGAGATTTCTGTGTTACACCCCTTTTAGCTATATACATAACTCAATTCGGTTGTTAGGGAAGGTACCTATAGCGGAATCAGCTGATAACTGTAGAAAATAATAGAAAAACAGGAAAGATTCGCAAACCACTTTGGAGTAGTTTTTGTGTGAAGTGCATCAGGTGCAGTGCTCTGCGTTCAAGGCTAAAGTCAACGTTTTTCAACTTATACATATGCAATCCGCTTGGCTTGTTTATAAATTCTATGCAAAAATAGGTAAAAACAACAGAAGGCAGGGGGGAACTCGGTGACGCGCGCTATTTGATGTGATTTGACGCATTGTGCGATTTGATTGGTCAGTCAGTCGGTCAGTCTGTCAGTCAGTCAGTCAGCTCAAACTGGCAATCTGGCATTCATTCAGTCAGCCAGTTGGTCAGCCATTCGTTTGGCGATCGTTTTGCCTTTTGG
The DNA here is from genome assembly GCA_037075205.1 of Drosophila prostipennis. Classification (NCBI taxonomy): domain Eukaryota; kingdom Metazoa; phylum Arthropoda; class Insecta; order Diptera; family Drosophilidae; genus Drosophila; species Drosophila prostipennis. The sequence continues at coordinate 148,593 of JBAMCJ010005418.1, read as the reverse complement.
CTCGCTTATCTGTGGCCGCAATTTGCGCAAATAAAACTATTTATTTGTAAAGACCGAAATGCCCCGCCAACCCTTCACTCGAAGAGTGCATTAGTAAACAATGTTCAGTTCGCTCGCCTGATAAGTGCATACCATATAGGTGCTGTACATATATGGAGGTATATATATTATATAATAAACGTAGTATATAGATTCCCATCCCGTACTTAGCCGCAAGCCGGTTGCCGATGCAATTGCCCGGCTCTTATGTCACAGCTTGCCGGCATTACGCATACGCAGTGTTGTGCACATGAAAACCCAGGGGGATCGTTTATTGAAAGATTAGAGTTGGAAGGTGCTGGGCTTGTTTTTTTTAAAGTGAAGATCGCGGTTATGGAATCGGTCAATATATTTATGGGACTGTAAAGTGGGTTACCTAAAGGTAATCAATTATTGTGTATACGCAGTGTGTTACAGCGAAAAGTATTTTTTGTTCGACTGTCTAATATCTGCCAACTAGAGTGTGATATATAATAGGCTCAATTAAAATTCTAAACTAGCAGTGGGTAATTTATTAACAAAGGGTATAGTGTTGCCTTAATTTAGTAATGACTGTCACTTATGGAAAAAGTATCTTGTGGGCTATTTTTTTTATAGAACCCATAAACAAAGTAATAATTATTTTTTTCTGAATGGAAAAACATCATAAAAAATGGTCTCCTTATATTTTCCACTGGGCATCATATGATTAAATTATTTAGAAAATCGTCACCGTTTGTTTTGCCCACTCTTTTTCTTGCTCTACGGAAATATTTGTGTATTTTTTGTTTCTGTGCCCATCGAGTGAATTTTTCCGCTCTTTTTTTCGGCCGCCGCCTGGTGACAAAAACAGAAATATGAATATTAACTTGAGCCAATTAATATGCTAAGCGATGTGGCTGTCATCGGGGGGAGAGAAGGGTTCCTCAAAAAAGTCTACAAAGAGTGTATTTTTTGGCGCGTGTGCCAAGGTTCGTGGACGGATCAAGCATGTGTCGCATGTGCCCCCTCTCCAAGACCATCCACCCCGTCTTCCATCTCCCATCTCCGAATTTCTGAATAGCCCAGTATTTTCGACACTTTTTCAAGTGGACCTGCAGCCTCTAAACGCTTTCGTTTTCTCTATGTTGACATTTTGCTGGGCCTGCAGACATTCGGATATATAAAGAAACATTACTATACTTCACTTTCTTCCCACCGCATCGTCTATATTTATTTTCGATGCTTCGTGGAACGTAAATAAACAGGGGAAATGCCTCGGCTTTATTTTCATCTCACATGGATTTCGACCTAAAGGGGATGTGTTTCTTTTTATGTAATTTTCTTGTCACCGCTGTTGTTTTGGTATTTTTCCAAACACCTCAAATATTCCATTCGTTATTGGCTAATCAGTAAATGTAACACTCGATCGGTTGTCAGATACTCGGCTTTTCAAGGCGTTACATTATAGAGTAGAATACAGATAATCAGGGAAGCGGCTTCTTCTTGATGGCCAAACAAAAGCAATCCGTTGACAAACAAAAACAAAAGGGGTCCCAGTGTAATTACCTTATGCTCTTATCCGTTCACAATCTACAAAAGCAAATATTTGTAACGATAGCAAGGGGAACACACTCTTGGCCATAAATATCAATTGGGCCGATACATTTATGGGCTTTTTGGTTTTAGTCAGTGGCTGGGCAATTATGCTAGGGAATGGGAAATGGGAATGGCAATGGAATTATATAGGGATCGAAGGGGAATATGGACAACGCACTTCTATCGTGATTAGCACGCGTGATAAGCACGCTTTGTGCTGCTGAATAAAAAAAAAAAAACAAAAAAATAACAGACGGACGTCTATGGATGGATTGGATTCTCTCCTAATCACCCGGGTTCAAGTTCACAGCTGATATGATGATGAGTCCAAGTCCGATCTGCTGAGGCTGCTGTGTAAAAATTGTCAATATGTTTTTCGGGCTCTTACATAAAATGCTGAATAGTCTATAAAATATAGAACATCACGCCCTGTTTCCATTTCTCTCTGCGGGCTTCTTAAGTGCCCGTGTCCGTTGTTTACATATTCCGATTCTGATTTGGAACTACGTCACATCACGAGTCGTCGCCATCGTCTTCAATTGCAGATGATGACATAAATTTATTTAAATTGAAGCCGTTTTGTTCTCGCGTTTTTGGGCTTGAGTTTGAGTCCGAAGATTCCTCGCAGCATGAATTTTCGTTATGAATTTTGTGTGTGTGCTAATGTGCGGCAACCTGTTCCCTCGAAAACTTTCGAATATAATAATACGCACACGCCTCAAGTGCACCGAATGTGGCTCAAGTGCAGAGATGCCTTTCACAAGTGCCTCACGACCGTCCTCTCATCGGTTGCACAGGGGGAAATATTGGGTTCTTTAGAGGATAGCACAAACAAATACCAAGTAATCTTTGAAAAATCATTGGAAAACTACTTAGGAACATAATTGGATCATTAGATCTTTATAAAACAGCGTTTCTTAACAATAGGGTGTCAGAGTATCAGTATATCTTAAGAATCTATCATTATGTAAAGAATTTCAGCTCTCAATATTTTTCCCTGTGTAACTGGGTTACCTACATACCGGGTGATTCGATGTTTGGGTGACTGGATCACTGGGTAATGGCCAAGTCTCCTGCAGCTGCTCTCTGCTTCTCTTTAGCCTTGCGTGTAGGCCCAGTTAGCCAGTTAGCCGCTAAATGCCATTACTGGCCTTGCACTTTGGCGAAAAACAACACATTCGATGAGCTGTAAAATGTAGAAGCACTTTGCAAACATCTCATAAAATGCACTCCTCGATTTCGATATAGATATAGACCCCCAATGGACGTTGAATAGTAGGGGGCTCTGTTTTCTGTTCTGTTCTATGTGTGTGTTGTATTATCATGCGCCATAATTTCTGTTGTTTTTTCCGCAAAAAGCTTTGCCAACGTTGAGTAGCACTCGAGTGCCATAATTACAAGTCACACTGCCGGGTTGGTTGGGGTGTTCGGGGGGTTGGGGGTTCCATAATGCAATGGTGTGCGGCTTGCGGGGGGTTAGACCTTTGGGCGTGCATTGTTAATTAATTTGTTTGTGTCGAATGCAACGACCGCAAGAGCAAGCAGATGCCGACGGGACAGCTCCAGCTACAAGCTGTGCAAATCCCTTACACACGGCTAATCTGATCTTTATTGTCGCTTCCCTGAAAATGGCATTGGAATATGTTCTGCACGTAGAAAAAAATTGGTTATATATCGTGAACAACTAATTTCAGAGTGACCTTTTCCCTTTTGCAGGCAAGAACCAATGCAGTGTGACCATGCAGGCAAATATCATTTCTAAATTAGGTGATTATTAATGGGGGAATTCAGTTCTTTAGATATCACAGGTTTTCCACCGTGTAAAATGCATTAGCTAAGCCGAGTGTGGGTTGGTGAGGAGCCGCAAACCCATTCCAGGCAATCTGCTTACTATATTCTGGCTTATATGGCTGCCCGGTGGCAGTTGCCGCAGTTGGGGATTTATCCGCATTATATATGGCTCTTTTGATAGAAGTAAAAGCGGCTGAGCCAAAGGCAAACAATGCACTTGGACTTGCATTTGAAATTCTATTTGGCCTGCGGTCGGTCTCTCCGTTGTTTTAGTTAGTTTTTCATTTCCATTTTGCAACTTAATAGTCGGCACCTCACACAGGCGGTTGGGACCAGTTTTATTAGCATATGCCATCTAGTATAGCAAACCCCATGACGGGAATGGGACTGGGATTGGAATTGGGATGGGTATGGGTTGATAGGCTGAGGCTCGGCTTTAGGAATTTCTGCCTCAGATGACGCACAGCCAGCAATCTGGCGGGAAGATCGCCCCTGGTTCAAGACCCCTTATTATTGATAAGCAACCTTGCACCTGATCTGGGGCGATGCACCCGATAGTTATTTAATTGCATAAAAATAGCTATAGTTCCTGTTTGGAGGATTGCTTGTTTTTCGCGGCGCTTCGCTTGCATATTTTTATTCCGTGTACGTCAATAGGGCCGAAATGCTGATTAATGAGTTGTATGGCCATAAAAATCATGGCTCCGCTTCGATTGTGGCGGCAATTGGAGCGACTAATTCACGAGGGGAGCTTTTACGGGTTGCCTTCAATTAGATTCAATTGAGAGCTGTCAATTAGGGGCGACTCTGGCGAGCGATAATTGAAATTTCGGCAGCACAAGGGTCCGTTTTTTTTTCGTAGAGTTAATTAACAGTAGAGCAAAAAACCGAGTTGAGATGTGTGAACTAGGTGAAACCGCCACTAACTGCATTTATTTTCTTCACTCGAATTTCAGTGCTCAAGGAAGAACCCGATGATTTGTCCCACCACTTGGCCTCCACCAATTGCATTCAGCTGGACGAGATGACTCCCTTCAGCGACATGTTGGTTGGCCTCATGGGCTCCTGCCTGCTGCCCGAGGACATCAATTCCCTGGACTCGACCACCTGCTCCACGACGGCCAGTGGCCAGCACTACCAGAGTCCCAACAGCAGCAGCAACAGCAGCAGCAGCGGCAGCAATTCTGCAGCAGCCACCAGCAATACCAGTAGCAATAGCAATAGCTATGCCAACAGTCCGCTCAGCCCGCTTACACCCACTCCTACGGCAGCTGAAAGGAATCACAGTCATCAGCAGCAGCAGCAGCAGCAACATCAGCAACAGCAACACAACCAGCCGCAGCAGCAACAACACCAGCAGCAACATCATACACAGCACCACGACAACAGCAATAGCAGCAGCAACATTGATCCCTTGTTCAACTATCGCGAGGAATCGAACGACACAAGTTGCTCGCAGCACCTGCATTCGCCCAGCATCACCTCAAAGGTGGGTTTCCTTAGATCTTAAGTCCTTATTGAACCCCTAATGATCAATATTTTCATTTTATACCAACAGAGTCCCGAGGACAGCAGCCTTCCATCGCTTTGCAGTCCCAATTCGCTGACCCAGGAGGATGACTTCTCCTTCGAGGACTTTGCCATGCGTGCTCCCTACATCCCCATCGATGATGATATGCCCCTGCTAACGGAGACGGATCTCATGTGGTGCCCGCCAGAGGATCTGCAGACCATGGTGCCCAAGGAGATTGATGCCATACAGCAGCAGCTGCAACAGTTGCAGCAGCAACATCATCAGCAGTATGCCAACAGCAATACTGTCTACCAGCAACAGCAGCAACAGCAACAGCAGCAGCATTTCTCCAACTCCCTGTGCTCGTCGCCTGCTTCAACGGTCTCCTCACTGTCGCCATCGCCAGTGCAACATCATCAGCAGCAGCAGCAACAGGCGGCGGTCTTTACCAGCGATTCCAGCGAATTGGCAGCCTTGCTGTGCGGATCCGGAAATGGAACTCTGTCGATTCTGGGAGGAAGTGGTGTTACAGTTGCAGAGGAGTGCAGCGAGCGACTCCAGCAGCAGCAGCAACATCATCAGCAGCAGCAACAAAATAGCAACGAGTTCAGAACCTTCCAGCAACTGCAGCAGGAGTTGCAGTTGCAGGAGGAGCAGCAGCAACGTCAGCAGCAGCAGCAGCACCAGCAACAACAGCAGCAGCAGCAGCAACAGCAGTTACTGAGCCTAAGCATCGAGTGCAAAAAAGAGAAATACGATGTGCAAATGGCAGGCAGTTTATGTCATCCCATGGAGGATGCCTTTGAGAATGACTACAGCAAGGACTGTAAGTATCTTGGGAAACAGAAAAGGGAAACAAATTAGTGAAATTCGGAGATCATTATAAATTAAGCAGTATAAAGTTAAGACATAGGATGAAGAAAGTGATAAATATTAGGTTTTATGGATTATAAAAAAGTTTTACAAAAATGTAGTGGACAAAAATAGATAGGAATTTTTAAAATAAAATGCCTTTGTTTTTATAGACTTGTTATTTTAATAGACACATAGTTCTAAAGATAATTTGATAGATATTAAACTAAAAACCAAAGGAAAATAGTAGGCTTATAGCAACCAAAAAGCACATAAAAAGAATAACAAAAATATTTGAGCAATTGATGGATAATTATGGAGTGGAAATTTTACGACACTTTAGTTTTTTAATAGAAAGAGACTTTTGATAGATTTAATAGAGCCGAATAGATTGATTTACGGCCCTCTGGGACTTTCCTCTCCCCATTGGCTTTGGAAATATTCCACAATTTCGCCTCCTGCATTTGGAGAGGCCTAATTTTATGGCAGTTCCCCGGTCTAAAAATACCCGTGGAAACTTGCTTTATTTTTTATGATATGCTGCCAACGCACACGCACACACGCGCACTCAACACGCCTACATGTAAAAATAGAGGGAAACATGAAGAAAATTTCAGAATTTTTGTTGCGTGTCGCGGAAGATGTCACTTTGGGTTGGGTTGTTTTTTCTCTTTTTTTTTGTTATTTGTTTGGGGGGGAACTGCGGGAGAGCTAATTGATGTGGGTCTGCCGCTTCACTCCAGTGGTTTGTAAGCGATTTGCGTAATTTTCACACACTGCTCTCTTACCTTTGACACATGTCACGGCACGAGAAGTCTGTGATTGATGCCCATCCAGTGAGGGAATCGATGGCACCAGCCCCTAACCTTGTCACTTGTAGTGACTGCAAGTGCCGGGGACATATGACAGGCAATGAAAAAGTGGGAAGATCTCGGGGTATATTGACAGATGCCTTTAGGCCTTTATGAATTTTCCACTAGCTAATCGCGACTGATTTATGTCGCACACACCAGGCGAAAAAACCAAACGAAACAATCTGTAGATACCACCTACTTATGATATAGATACAAAAAGATACAGAGACAAAGGCAGGCAGAGAGACATAGATATATTGTATAGAGTGGGCAAAATGTTTGCGCCAGCCAAATATTATTGTTTTAAATTAGCACCAATGTCATGGGCAAAGGAATTAATTTTTGGCTGGCCATTCAATTCAATAAATTCTGAGGATTAGACAGCATAAATGCTACTTGATTTCTTATTAATTTTATCGGTTTGCTTTTATTTCTTTTAGCCACCAACCTGGATTGCTGGGATCTGCTGCAGATGCAGGTGGCGGAGGCTGCTCCCGTGAGTCCCACGGCTGCCTCATCGCCGGCTCCCTGCAAGGTGACCACCATCCAGTTGATTCAGCAACAGCAGCAGTTGCAGCAGCAGCAGCAGCAGAATATCATCCTGAATGCAGTGCCATTGATAACCATACAGAATAACAAGGTGTTGATGCAACAGCAGCAGGAGCAGCTGCAGCAGCCTGCTTTGAAACTGCTGAATGGAGCCAGCCTGGCGCCGGTGACCACCAAGGCCACCATTCGTCTGGTGGAGACAAAGGCACCCACCACGACGCAACCTCGGGTGGCCAAGGTGAACCTCATCCCCCAGCAGCAGCAGCAGCAGCATGGAAACAAGCGACACCTAAATAGTGCGACAGGAGCAGGAAATCCTGTGGAATCGAAGCGCCTGAAGAGCGGCGGCACCCTGGATGTCCAGTCGCCGCAGCTCCTGCAGCAGCTGATTGGCAAGGATCCTGCCCAGCAGCAAGCCCAAGCAGCCAAGCGAGCGGGCAGCGAGCGATGGCAACAGTCATCGGAGAACAAGCAGCAGAAGCAGCAGCAACAGCAGTCGAACTCGGTGCTCAAGAACCTGCTGGTCAGCGGACGCGATGTAAGTGCCGGTTACTGCATTGTGCCCATGCGGCCCAAGAAGCAGCTGGCCAAGGTCTAGACTCGATCAATCGATCGACCGACCTTCCACCCGCCTCTCAATTAGCTAATGGAAGCACCCCACACAGCCGGCTATGATTAAAAGAAAAGAAAGGATAAACAACCAAGGATTGTTAGGCTAAGCAGCGAATGGACAAGCCCATTTCTACAATTTGTCTTTGTGAATGGATCGATTTTATATTGCTAGACCTAGAAAGTACGACTACCACTACCGCATCAGCAGCTAAATTGTAAACTTTAAACTGTAAACGTGTAAACGTGTAACCAACAAAGCAACCTCCTCCCGCTGCGAGAGGAAGGCGGGCCTAGTTTTAGTCCGTTTTTGTAGTCCCTAGAGTTTAGTCCCTAGATATATTTACATAAACACCTATACATATAGCGGATAGATCTAGTCTAGATGTGTAAGAGAGCTGCAGTTGCGGCTGCAGCGTGGACTTTAAAATTATAAATTTGTAGACTATTTAAAATAGTGCTAATCGAACCGAACCGATCCGATGCGATGGAAGAAGGGCGAGCGATCGACCGATCGACCGATCGACCGATCGACCGATCGATCCATCGATCGATTGATAATTTTAAGTTGTAGCTTGGCGCGATTTGTTGATTTCTTTTTAAGTTACCGACCTAAGAACCTAAGCAAGTTGTTAAATAATCTTCTCTTCTGTTGAGCAAAAATTCTGTTGTACATACGACGACGAGGAGGAGCAGCGGTAGGAATATATACTATTCGAGTAGTTATAGCGAGTGATCACCGTGCCGTAGAAGAGAATCATCACAGCGGATCGCAGACGCACGAACACACTCTGGACGTAGTTTTTATTAGAGATGTAGATCGAGATGAGATGAGGAATGCGAATCAGAGATCGATTGCAATAAAATTGTAAACTATATAAATTCAAAAAAACAAAAATACGGCAACTTTAAGTTTTTTACTGTGATAGCATTTGCTTTTGTTGTTTGAGTTACCGGCATCCATCAGGTTTATTTTTTCTAGACCTTATTATTATCCCTATGATTTCTGTTAACTTATTCGAGCAATTTGTTAGATGTGTAAGCTTTGACTGAGCAGGAAAGAAGCAGCAGCAGCAGCAGCAGCAGTGCAGGAGTACGGATATAAAAGATCTGGTAATCTGATAATATGGTATATATATGATTCAAGACAGGACGCGTTTGTTTTCGAGTTCATTTTTGGCCTTTTTGTTGTGGAAGAAGCATGTAAATTGTCAAAATTTGTGAACGAAAAGTAGCAAAATTGAAAACAGAAATTCGAGCGCTGAAGGTACAAAAAAAGCAGAAAAGGAAATCCCTAAATAGGAAGGTTAGAAGCAGGAGCAACATTTAAGCTAGCAAAATATGCACACTAATTCTAGTGAAAAGTCAAAACTAAACGAGAAAAAAAAGCATACAACACATATACATAGAGCAACTATTAGCAATTAAATAACAATCCTCGTGTTGTCGGCGTTTTCAATCGCACAACACACACACACACATATAATATATATAGATATATATACCTAGACTTAGTATAGATTTTAGTGCGTATATAGAACAAACCTCGGGTCGCCACTGAAGCTTTAACCTGGCAGGAGCTTTCGTTTCTTATTAGTTGTCGTTTTTAATTTAGTTTGTAGTTCCTTTGTTTTGTTTTTATTAGCGTTAAAAATACACCTAAAATCGAAGGAGAAGTCAATTTTCCAAAAACGAAAGAAAAACCAAAAAACATTATCGAACCCTGTGTTTGTTTTCCTTATTTACTTATTGATTTTCCAATGATTTGTAAATTTTTAAGTATTCCGGGGCTCTTGAATATTTAAAAACCCAAAGTGTCTATTGATTTTCCGTCGTGTACTGACCTACATACTTCAAAAAGGGGTTGTTATATCGCCCATATAACCCAACCAATTTCTCATTGTGTCGCCTGGCAGCTTAATTAACTTTCTGAAGTCTCTGAAAACGTGGCGTGTCTGACGCACATCGATGGCAATACGAAATGCCGAAATCATAAATATCCAGCTGGCATATACTATATGCGAGGTATATATAAAGCTCTGGTCGGCAAACAAATTTACACGCAACTAGGCTCGAATTTAAAATGCCAGGACCTGGCACTATTGACACTGCTTTAGTCGGGCCATTGAATTGGGATTTGCTTCCCTGGCCGAAGGGACTCCGCCTCCTCTTTGGCATTCCGATAAGACCCGGAGGCAGCGCGTGCCGCAATTGGGCCTGCCATTCGTATTGATTTTGCACCTCCAGCTGGGAGAACCCGCCATCCTGCCACCCACTTTTGGTTCTATCCCTTTGCCTGTTTTATTTTCCTTTCCTTTCCGCTGCGCACAGCTGACGCTTCTCTTTTTCTGCGACACAACTTTCACTTTCACTTTCACTCTGGCCTGGCTTTCTCTTTTCCCCAGGACTCTCCTCTCTTTTGTTTAGCAAGGCACGTGTCTCTTATGTACTGAAAAGTTGCCCCCTCCGCAACGGGGTTTGGGTTTACTACTCCGGTTTTATGGCCTACACGAGCTACCCACTCTGGGACGGCGGACTTTTTGCGTCACTGCCGGCACTTTTCCGTCGTCCCTGCATTAATGAATCGCCCGACTTTTCCGTAATTGGCTGCAGCTTCTCCGGAACCCAATTTGCATTATTCTCGGGCGACACATGTGCGTACGTGGTTAAATATTTGCTCCCTACTTAGGGACATCCATCCTATGCCTCGTTTACTTTATTTACTTTGTTACTTGGGTTTTGTGTTCTGTGTTCTCTGCTTTGTGTTTGTCCAGGCCAGAAAAAGCTTCTCTGGTTAAATAGAACAATTCATAGGAGAAATTGCCAGTTAGATCAGTTCGTAACCGCATCTACCTCGTGTGGCGAAAAATGGAAAAACTAAAAACTGAAACCGAAACTACCTCCGGATCAGCCATCAAAATAGTAAAATAGTAACCTCAAATGAAACAAAGGCCAAAAAAGGAAAATAGAGAAAAAACCGATGCCCTCATAGGAAATTTTTACTGTTACTATAGCAAATTGACAAGCAATCCTCGAGATATTTAACTAGACAACTTAGCCTATATATATATGTATTCCTCTCGATAATCATTTAGCCAGAGCTCCGAATTGGGGTCTTGAGAATATTTGAATAAAGAAAATAATTATAGCCCGAAAAGACTGCGAGCCGAAAACTCTGAAAAAGTAAAAATATTATACACATAGCGCGGAACTTATACATAGATCTTAAGCAGGGATGTAAATAAAGAAATAGACACCAGAAGAACAGCTAGTAAGCTAGGAGAACTCTCAAAATTAATCGATGTGGCTTTAACTAAACTTAAACTAAAAGGTCTCCAAGCATGTGGAGCAGCCCAGCCTAGCCTAGTCTAGCCAGTAATCTGCCTAATATTTAGCTACGATATCGAGATAGTATTAATTAAAAGCCCGCGCAAGTCAAATTCAAATCGACTAACGATAACAATAACAATAACGACTTTGTAGTAGACGATCACGGATCCCAATCATCACATTTAGTTGAAATTTTTCGCGTTACGTATGAAAGAGAGAGGGAGAGGGAGAAAGAGGGATAGGAAATGGGGAAGTTGGGTAGCTTTATCGCGACGGAGTGCAAATTCAAGAACGAGAATCGAACAGAAAGTACATACAATACCACAAATATACCACATATACCTCAGTACATGCATAAGTACGATCGTGTAGGTCGTCCGGGCTTGGATATATAATCGTATATATCCCCCCGGATCGACGCTTACTCACATACATACCTCGTGTAAACATATAAACATTAACTAAAATATACATACATATACCTCCTATCCTAAAAAAACATATGCCTATTCCGACTTTTGATAGTTCAATACACCTTAGTGAATGTTGTGTACCGACCCTTTGATAAAGAGCGTTTTTTACTACCTCCCAATTCTTGTTGTGTGTGTATCTCGCATTTATAGCAAAGAATTAACTAGATCCCAAGAACTAAAACATAAAAGCTAAAACCTAAACTAAACTAAATTTAAAGCTAATGCAAGTCTAGAGCAAGTAAACTAAAGAGTAAACTAAACTAAATGTTGTGTCATTTTTATAGCCTACTTATGTGCGTCGAATACCTCGGAGAAAAGCTTCAGTAAAAAGTAACGAAAAGTGAAGTAAATTTAGTGAAATTTTGTGAGTCACCAGCGAGAGTCCCATCCTAAAACAACAGATTTATTGTGCAACTTTATTAGCTGTAATTTCTCCGGCTAGCAAATGATATACTATATACCACAACACCCCCGACATATCCGTCTTGCTGTAGCTCCCATTTTTGGCCAACTCATCATAACTCAAAATGAAGAAGTCAAGGTGACAAGCACTTTGTGTGCGTTGCAATTGATTTGGCGGCTGGCTGATTTTGATTAATGTTCGGGATTAGAATTCCTCATCCAGGCAGTCAATTTCAAGTTGATTAATTGTGCAGGCATTATGCAAAATTACATTATGATAGCTCAGATCAACAGGTTAGAGTGTTACATTTACAAAAGCAACCTTTTGCCCCGAGACTCATTTGTCAGAGGAGTCATTTTCATGGGACATTTGCTTTTATTTGCCATGCCAACAAATCTCTTCAACCTCCGCCATCCGGTTAATTTGCAACAATTACTTGTTGTGTGTGTTTTGTCGACAGACTAAGCTGCTTACATGAGACCCAAAGAATGGAACCCTATACCACACAGACCCCACCCACCCCCACCCAACCCCACCCCCAAAAAACACACAAAAAACACCGAGAATACCTCCAGTTCCACAAGATGTTAGCGTAATTTGAAAGCCTAGAGCGAAACTAGCCTTGAATTAGACTCGAATGTAAGGCAAAAAACTAAAAAACTAGTGTGTAAACGCCGCAAAGTATGCAATATTATACATATATACACCTATATACATAAAAATATATATATACAAGATGTCAAGCAACTTATACATATACAAGCGAATGTAGTACGATACGATATGGCATATGATATGATATCTGGATTATAAAGTATTTTAATAAACTTTTAATAAATATTTTAGTAAATCCAATAAAAGCGACAGAATAAAGCCGAAAACCCCCAGCGAATCTAGTGATACCAGCAGAGGATAAGAGGGAATCATCTTGGAGAAAAGCAGGGAAAATGTGTGTGTTTTCTTTGTTGGGCCTCGTTGGTGTTTACAACTTTTTCCCCTTCGATTTATGTGCATACATTGGCCCGGCCCTCCGGCATATTTGTATTGACAGGCCTGGACCGACTGGGAATTGATTAATCTCCATTCACCATTTGTATATTCGCCTGCTCCACTGACTGGCAATTTATTAAAATCTTTTGATTGGAATAAATGATGCTGCTGCCAGCTAATCAAGTTGCCCCAAACTTGTGCTGTCTCCTCTGGAATTGAATTCCTTATTGTCTTGTCGCTCTTCAAGGCGAATGAACCACTTGAGTATGCCGGGCACATCCAAACACACGGCCAACTTTCTCTCTTATCTTGAGATTCGAGATTTTCGCTTTCACTTTCGTTGGCAAATTTAAATCTTTCGCTTCGTTTGCCTGTAAATAAATGACGAATTTTCGTCACACACGAGCGCTGTGACGAAATTAAATTCCGCCCTGGAAAAACTCAACCTCTATTTCGGAAAATATGCCGAGATAGGCGACAATTGCATTACGTATACGCCACATTGTCTCCTTAAGGGAGGTGACTGCATGAGTTATTCAAGTTTATTGCTTATTGATTTTGGCCCCAGTTTTCCATTTCACCTCGTTATGAAAAGAGGCCAATCCTTTCGAGCGTTTCTCCCCAGAGAATTGCGCAATGCGAGACGAGTTCGAGTTCGAGAGTTGAAGAAAATGTTACTTAAGTACATTTGCTGCCTACTTTTCCTTTTTATTATGCGGTGACAGCAGATTTTTCTGCACCAACTTGGAGGCAAAAGTTTCGCTTTAATTGCTTTTGTTTTTCTATTGGACTTTCCCCGTTGTGGGGGCGGGGGCCGAGGGGGCGTGGCACGTGCGAGGCGTCGATGAAATGCGATGCCATAAAAAGGAAAAATCCAATTAGACGGCTTTAAACGCAGCAGAGTCCTAGCTGCAAAGCCAACTCAGCAGAACATTGGGGAAATCCGCCATAAAGTCGGCGCAAAGCTGCCGTCTAAGACATCAAAATGAAGCGAGGTAGCGGAAGAGAAGAGTACGACCAATTATTGTAATGCCTTGGCATTTCCGGAAACCTTTACCGTCTTTATCTAATAGTTTCTGCCTTTTGCGTGGCAGCAGAATTGCCTTTAATAATTTATTAGAGCATATTAGACCAATGCCCGAGTTCTGGCAGGCATGCCACACAATATATCAAACAATAAACCTATTACACGGGGCTCCTACATTTTTTTTTGGCCATCGATGATGTCCTGAGGGGCAGAGCGCGTGTCTCTCGCTGTTTCGTTACGCATACGCCCTGTCAGCCGGGGACAGGGAAAAATGTTTTTGGGTGTTTCCCATCGCTGTTCCCAATGGTATAATGCCCTCCGGAGCGAGTTCCTTCTGGGACAGATGTTCTGGCAACGATTTTCACTTTCTTTGTCCCAGCATTTTGTTTGCACATCGCTCAACTTACAGCACTTTCGCCTTCAGTCTGTAATTGCTGCAATTAGCACTAGCTGCAATCGAAGACTCACAATCGGCGATGAAAGCTTGGCAAACAGAGGGCCGGGGTGCGGTTCAATGGACTGCACATGAACCCTTGTCCAGCGGACATCAACGCACCCGTCGGGGTAATTTTTGGCAGTTTTATCTTCGTCATGGGCTGTTGTCAAATTTTGCACAGAGGAAAAATATATTCATAATTTTAAACATAAGTAACCTTATTGGAAGGGAAAGACCTATTTTTGACCTATTCTTTCAGAGTAAGGTCACTCGAAATCTTTAAGAAAAGATTGGTCACACTTTTAAAGCCTTACATTTAAATGTTGTATCAAAACAGTAATATGAACGAAAGAAATGAATATTTTCTTTTCTGTGTAAGAATGCAGGCGGCAGCTTGGCAGCGTTCGAAATTGATATATTCCCCACTTCCTGTCAGTCCGACTGGCGGGAATGGAAATGGGCACGGACTGGTAGCTCTTAAAGCGAAAGTGGGGGCTTTCTTTGTGTCAATCCGAAATCCCAAGCATAATAATGTCCCGTCGCTGGATTCTGTTTCAGCGCGAGCAGCAGGACCCATTCCCAACCAACCATCATTAAAATATGATTTATTGCGGGTTTCGCCCAGCCTCCCACTTTTCGGGTTGGACTTTGCCGCTTGGCTTTTCACTGCCTAAGAGCTTCCTGCTGTGGCTTTTCCACAGGGGACTACTAGGCCTTGAGCGAGTGACTTTAAACATCTTCATGACTCCTTCGACTTAGCCCCAGTTTTTCCGCTCGATTTTCGTTCGACTGTCAAGGTATCAAAATCTCCCTACACAGGTCTCATCGAGTTAATAGGCCGACATTTGCATAGGAATAGCCGTGAAACTCAGTCAAAAATTGCCTTCTCTAGGGTGTTCGAGTTGCTAAGGGAATCGGGGAGTAATTTAGCTGTAAATTGGTTAATTTAATTTAATTTACGCACAGATTGCGGTACTTAAGTTATAATTATAATTTCAATTGTAAGCTATTAGTTATGTATGCCAATAAGTTAGGTTTAAGTAGGGCAATTATGAAAATCGATCCATTTAGTGAGACAAATTTGTAATTATTTATAGTCCTTGCGTAATTGAAAGTTGTGGTGTGCTTTTTACACAGAAAAGATACTTGTTTTTATAAATATTAGATTTCTAATTTTTTAAAGGCAAGTTTCTTTCTTATATTTTTGTTTTTGTATATTTTATAAACCCTTGGCTAATTTTGGATATTCCTCTTTTCTTTTCCTCTTTTCTGCCCCCAAATAAACAGGCTAGCTCATCCGAACCCATGATGATCGATGATGACAACTCCTTGGAGCAGCAGTCGAACCCCCTGGGCAAATATGCTTTGCCCCTGCATTGTCACACCTCCACGTCGGCGGTGTTGAGGGATTATCACCACAATCCGCTGATCAGTGGCACCAACTTCCAGCTGTCTCCGGTCTTTGGAGGCTCAGATGCAGGTGGAGGTGATTGCGAGACTGGGTCAGTGGTTTCCCTAGATGATTCAGTGCCACCGGGCTTGACAGCTTGCGATACGGATGCCTCCAGCGACAGTGGCATTGATGAGAACAGCCTGGTGGATGGTGCGTCGGGGTCACCACGTAAAAGGGTTACCCTAACTTCCACTACCAGTGAGCAGCTGCAGCAGGTTGAAACTGCACCAGCGCCACTTGATGTGGTGATCCAGCAGTCGGCGGAGGAGGAACTCGAGGAACTAGGATGTGGAACCAGCAGCAACGCCCCCAGCAGGAAGACCTCCATCTCCTTCCTGGACAGCAGCAATCCTCTCCTGCACACGCCGGCAATGATGGACCTGTGCAACGATGACTACATCATGGGCGAGGGTGGCTTCGAGTTCAGCGAGAACCAGTTGGAGCAGGTCCTGGGATGGGCAGATATTTCCTAGGATCATCACCATCTTTGCATGCACTGCATTTTGATAGGAGGGCATTTTTTTTGAGGGAGGAGTAGGAGAAAACATTGAAATTAAACTGAGCATCAAAGCGGAAGCTAACCAAAAGATTGATTTTGAGCCTTGCGTGAAAGTAGAAGTCCGCACGACCAACCTGACAAGACCTATGTAGCCCCACCAACCGATTCCAGTTCCCCACCCAGACACTCGACCCCTGATGACCCCATGCTAACCGACACACATTTACAAACAGGAAGGGTTAATCACACTTGAATAGTTTTGTAGCCATGTTAACTGCCTAGAACAGAAGAATATATACACGTATGTAATTTAGTCTTAATGTTTTTCTATATGCAAACCGCGTTTACACAACACAAAAGGATGAGGAGCAAAATAGTTAAAGGAGAAGGAGTACCAGTCGAAAAAAATAACGATAAACTACAGATATAAATTACGAAGAAGAAAATATCTTGGAAAAATGTTCATAGTTTTTGTTGCTAGAAGGCTCAAAAAGCAAGTTTTTTGGTGATGGTTGTATTCTGGTTTTATAACTTTCAAGCAAAAAAGCTGTGACGGAAAAAAAAAGTTTTTGAACATGTTTTACAAATAAATATTAAAAAAAGAAAAAAACACAAAAAAAAATGTATACATTAATGTTAAATTTATTTTAAGAATTTAATTTCAATGTTTTCAAAATGCTACAGTAAACACTTGTAGCAATTATAATATTTTTAATATAATTAATTTGAACTAAGTAAATATTGTACCCGATTCAGTTGATCTTAACTTCAGGCTATACTTTTGTGCATTTCTACAAACTAACTTTGTGTCAATCATTTTAAATAATTTCTCGATTTTCGTTTCCCTTTGAGTACCAATTCTCTATGTAAATTAGTTTTAATTCTCTGTTTAAGGCGCATCATACAAAACAAACTGTTTGCTTGCTTAAATCCAAATTCAATCAATGTTCAGTGTTTTACAATTTGTTTTAATATTAATTGGCAAAATAAATATAGAATTCATTTCGATGAAAGTTGCATGCAGAAAATCTGTGCGTTGTTTTAGCTTGGGGGTTTGGATTTGGTTTCAGAAAAAAGGTATGGAACATTTTCTTTTTGCTTTTTTTAGGCGTACCTTTTTTAATATAGGTTTTTTATAAGGGATTACATCAGGATTTTTTGCAAAAAATAGTCTAAAATTAAAGTTTACGAACTTTACATAAGTAAGCGAAAATATTTAAAATATATTATATTTAAAAGTAAGTAATAGTAATTGTTAGACTAATAAATTATAAATCTACATTTTTATACCCGTTACTCGTAGAGTAAAAGGGTATATTGTATTCGTGCAAAAGTATGTAACAGCTAGAAGGAAGCTTTTCCGACCCTATAAAGTATATATATTCTTGATCAGGATCACTAGCCGAGTCGATCTAGCCATGTCCGTCTGTCCGTCTGTTTGTCCGGATGAACGCTGAGATCTCGGGAACTACAAAAGCTAGAATATTAGGATTACTAACACATATTCTTGGGCTTCCTACGCAGCGCAAGTTTATTTCAGGTGACCGCCACGCCCCCTCTAACGCCCACAATTACCCATAGTCGCCCACAAACCATACTAAAATGTGTCTGACGCACACATTTTCAAATATTTCTGAGAAGTATAAATGCAATTCTGTTGCGTTTAGTTATACCTATCGAAATGCAGAAGAAATTTTTTAAATCGGACCATTCGTTAAAAAGTGAAGCCTGATCAAAGTTTATATCTCCATCTCCCTCGCACTCCCTTTAGCCGAGTGACGGGTATTAGATAGTCGGGACACCAACCCGACTATAGCGTTCTCTCTTGTTTTATTTTAATTTGTTTGGTTTTAATTTTAATACAATTTAAAGTAGAACCGTTAGCAGGTTTACGTCTCACTCTCACTTATCCAAGACACGAACCATATACGACGGCGAATGAAAAGTGTAAGTTTCATGTATATCAAATGTAGATAAAGTTGGATAAAAAACAAAGACTATCAGAAGAGAAACAAATATTATAAGCATATTTAACAAATTAAAAACAGGCTATTTAAACTGCACATTATTGCGCAACAATTCCAGGATTTCCTCTTCAGGAGCCGTCCACTTGCATTCCGGATACTTGATGGCGCAATGATGGGGAAAATTAACCTTTCCCGCTTCGATGGCATCTCGAAAGGCGGATTGCTCCAACCAGGCGAGCAGCCAGGACCATTTGGTGGCTCCATCCAATAGGTGATCCAAATCCGAGGCCTGGCCCTTGGTTACCTTTTCGCCTGCACTGTGGGTCAAAGTGCAAATGGATTTTAGCAGACAGACAGATAAATCCACGTCGTTTTTGAGAAGTGTTCGCTCAATGACACCCAAAATATTTGGAAGACTGGTAGCTAAAAGAAAAAAATTTAATTACATGGTTATAAACTAAATTAAAGGTTAAAATTAAAATAAAACCACTTTTTTTAAATATATATCACCTATTCGATCTCCAGTTTCATTGCGGTATATCAGCTTAAAGTTGTCAAAGATTCGAGGAAAGCTCAAGTTATCATCGAAAAGTCCCCTCGCTGTGGCATTTGAACTGCTCGGTGCTGGTGTGGAAGATGTTATATCCTCCTCCGAAGACTTTGGTTTGTGCGTGGAAGAATTCCCAAAAATGGGCCGCTGATCATCTCCAGTGATGGCCTCCAATCCCAAACTCCTGATGAGGTGGCCCACAAGAACTCCGCCGGCCACCACAAGTCCACAGCTAACAACTGCCGCTGAATTAACTATAACCAATGGCTGAAGAAGGAAGAAGTTTTAAGATACAGGGGAATATAAAAAGGTGTATAAGTAATTCTTTAGAATATGATGTCTTTGGTGTATAAACTTGTACAAAATAAAATTTTAAAAAACCGCAAACTCTTCAGAAAATTATTTTTATGATTAAACAAAAAATACCTTGCAGAAATTGATCGATATCTAACAAAAAAAATTAATTTAAAATCTAAAATTAAATTTGTTTATTTAATATACACTGTTTGTAATCTCGTTTTCAAAGAGAGCCTTACCTTAGGTGGCGCATTCCTTTTTCGTTTGACAGGAACCTCCAAAAAGGGCACTAGATAATCCAGCCCCAAGGCTATGTGCTTGCCCACTGCATCGAATGATATGATTTTGAATCCTTGGCCAGGATGTGGTCCCTCCTGCTTGGATAGTTTTCCGGATCCCGGCGCCTCCTCTTCCTCTTCACCACTGGCCGCCCAAATAACGGCACAGCTGGCCAGGAGAGCGAATGTCAGGTACAATAGCTTCATTTTCCCGCTGACAGATCCGCCGGGTTGCGTAGTTGATGAACATTTGAATCAATTTCCCAGGCGGTGTCACCACCAGACTTTTCATAAACCACCGCCGCTTTGCTTCGATGGGTAAACTGTGCACTTAGAAAAAATATATTATTTTTATATAAATAATTCGTTAAAGCATCCGAAGGCATATATTCTGAGATTATAAGATCTACAAGATCTATTTAATATTTAGTTAAATATGTTTTAAAAATTATTTTGTTACTTGTACATTTTTATTACATTAATATGTATTTATCGTATTATTCATTATCAGATGAGAACTTTAAAAATTAATTTATCATTTACAGGCTGACTTATGCACATTCTGATATTAAATATTTATAAAAATGTCAATGAATTATTTTTTGAATTCTATTAAACCTTTAAATTTATCAGATAATTTTTCTAAACTCTTTCTTTTTTTTTATAAAAGTTTTAGTTTTTTCCAGTGTGAATACCGCTTGAGTGACTTTTGGTTGCTATAATTTTCGACTGTGACTCCAGTTCCCACTCATATGATGAAGACAAAATGCAACAAAGTGGGGAGTGTGACATAACAGGTATGGAGGTGCGAAAACGATTAGGTGGAGGAAGTGTCGGGCCAGATGAAAGCGGAAGATAGCTATAACTACCTACTTTAATTGGGGGAGAAGTGGCAGAAATTAATCCAATTTCCCGGCATTTCCATTACATAAGAAAACATTTGCTGCAGGGGGAAAATCATGTGGGATATTTTAAATAAATCTGTTTATTTAAAGTTTTTAGCTTTAAAACTATGATAGGTACAATATTAAATAATATAAAAAATATTTCTTTTCAGTTTTAGTCTCTTTAAATTTTGATCTATTTTCTAAAGTTAGGAACCAATAAATAAATAACTATAACAATGTTTATTTATTTATTTATAAGTAATTATTATCCATTGAAGAACTTAAGGACTTGAGGTAAGCCACCAGATTTCCAGTTTAAGTGATTCGGCCATCTGCAACTGCGATATGTGTGGGTACAACTGCGACTACTCTTGGCAGATTGAATGGCATGGAAAACTGCAGTTCCATCAACAAATGAAAATAGCCAGGGGGAGCTATTAAATGTAAGAAGTAATATTATTTAATTGAAAACTTCAAAGTTGTATCTTTTTTTTACCTGGTCAAGACATTTAGAACCCTGGCATATCCGGAAGATAGGTTTTGCTGCAAGTATTGGCAGATCAGGCGCTGAACACAGACGGACATATCGATATTATGCTCCTCCAGTTGGGATTCCACCACATCAGTTAGCCGGCGCACTGTTTACAGAAATAAATAAAATAATATCGCTTTATGGATATATCTGTAATCTAAACTTACTGCCTCTGTCGGGATCAGATTTATAGCCATAGCCATTGCCCACAGAAGTGATTACTAGGGGTGCTATAAGTAATCGTACGACTGCTGCAATCACAGCTCCTGCAGCCACCACAACTGCCGTGTTTATAATAGCGCCGGTTCGCAAATTGAGGATATTCTGGATGGCATCTCGGGCCAGATTCATGCTCCTCTTCACAGGCACCTTGAGGAAGGGCACAATGAACTCCAGTTCCACACTGACATCCTCGCCGCTGGCATGGAAATGGAAGCCACGTCCCTGGCGTTCCGATTCGGCACTTCCGTCGCCCTCCGAAGACAGTTCCATTCGTGCACTCTGCTGACGCGGTTCAAAGTCACGGAATCTCAGCATTCTCGCAGTGGCATTGCCATAGAAATCCGCGTGGCTCAGATCGCTGCCACCAACACTTTCCCCAAAGTAGCCCAAAAGTGGAAACAGGGCCATTACACCCAGCAAATGCAAGATGCGCACCAACCACATGCTGTCGCCGGAGCGGTCGGAATTCGTCTGATCGCGACTCCAAGTTGCCGAAAACCAAATCCCCCGAAAGTCTGGGGAGAATTACATGCCCCGTGCGCCGGCAATCAAGATATGTGATATTCATTTAGTCGGAAAACTAAAGCGTAAGACGGAGGCGCGACTTTAACGCTTCGTGAATTGCGAATGTGCGTTGGGGAACTTGCGCAGGCAGATGGCCAACGATTGATTGAATAACGATAACTGATTCGCAAAAAGGATAAGGAAAGAAAGCATGCAAACCTGAAGAAGTGATTCAACAAATTGGAATCAACGCCGATGGTGCTGCTAATAAAGCGGGTGCAACAGTCCGCGACGCAACTAACACGCAGAAAAATAACTTTCTATTTATATACTTTTAATGGAAACATTACATTTTGGGATGTATCGGTAGGCAACATTTTATTTAGAACAACATTTTTTTTGGTACCATAAAAACCTTAATTTTAATCCCAAAAAAATAACATATTGTCCATAACAATGCAAAAATTGTCCCAATCTTGAGTGTCGTACCGCGTTGAGTTCCTAATAAAATTCCCAATCGATTGGCATTCAACATAAAAACTTTAATTTGGGACGATTTATCGGAAAATAACGTTTGTAAAAAATCTAAAAAATACCCAACAAATTAATTGTTTTTTATCCTTAGGGTAGATAAAAAAAATAATAGTGATGTACATCGTTGGATTAGGTTGTTATCTGATCAAAATTCTTTTTGCTAAAGCACTCCATTTAGCCAAGTTATGACTAAAAGACACCGAAAAAATTCACAATATTTTCCCGAAATCACCCCTTCGATTATTTTTCCCTCACAACCCTGATATTTTTCTCTGTGCATTGGGAATCTCGGGTAAACTCGCCTTATTAGAAAGACATTTGCTGTCGACTATGGCCCGTGAAATTTGCATATTCCGCGAAGTGAACTCGCCTATGGGCTTATAAGCAGTTATGTCACCCGTAGTGCGACAAAGGTTAGGTAAACAAATCGGAATTGAGCAAGAGCACCATGGGAATTATTCAAGACTTCCTTGGTTCCCCAGTACTTTGGCAAATTTAGACTGCAAAATGTGTTAAAAAGTTAAGGTTAGAAAAACAAACTAGCGTTGGTGTAATGGCCTCAAAGTGAATATTATTCATCATTTAAATATAGGGTTCAAGAAACAAAAGATTTTAAATAATCACAGTAATTATTATGGGTCATTTAAGGTGGGTTAAGGTTAGATAAACAAACCGAAATAAAAAAAATGATTAGTGGTGTCAAACTGCAGATATTACCTTCAAAGTTATTTGAGGTGCGTATAGTAACTGGATATTAAGATGTTTTATTTGTAATTTGGTAGTTTACTAGTCTCCTTCGTTGAAAATATTACTTCAAAGAACATTTTTAAGAACTTACTATACAAAATAATAACATTTACATTTTAATTTAGGTGTTTATTAAAACTTACGGTAATACTATACATTAGCGGGCTCACCCCCGAAATTCGCGAAAAAATTATCCTCGATGGACCGCGATTTCTTAAGAATTTACGTGCAAAAAGAACTTGGCGGTCGGCCATGGTTCTCTTGTAATTGAATTTTAAAGTTCCTGGGTTTGCTATAAAAAACAAGGGTGCTTTTCTCATACTTGCTATAAAAATCGAGTTGTCTGCCCCCAATATTCAAATTTTTATCAAAAAATTTTGTTTATTGATTCATATTGTTCAACATGACGTGCCAGTCTTGCTCTGTAACGTTTGGAGAGTTTCTCGGTATGGATGAGAGCGTCTGTGGCGGGACCTTAAAGAGACCATTCCGCACTATGGCCGGAAAAAGGAAAATTATAAAGGATATTTGGCGCGCTTCGCTTTTTTAAAGAAGCACAAACCGCACACCGTGCAGCTTCATTTCTTTTTTGCAGCCATGGCGGATATGTACAACCCGAAGAGCAAGTCATGTGATGTATGTTAAATTTGAAATGAAAGCATCGTGCAAGTACAAATTAAAAAAAAAATGGAACGAGTCACAAGTAAAATTTGGCATGAAATTAAAAAAAAATCGCCGCGATTTTTTTTTAATTTCATGCCAAATTTTACTTGTGACTCGTTCCATTTTTTTTTTTAATTTGTACTTGCACGATGCTTTCATTTCAAATTTAACATACATCATAAAATTTCGCATATATATTTTTAGGACACCTTCGACAACAACTCAGCTGTTAATTAGGAGACTCTTTGTTATATTCGGATCTGAAGCGTGGACTAGGCCTAACGGGGACACCACTATAAAAAAACGCGCCTGGAACTTTACCTCAATGGTGGTGCGGAAAAGTGTTCATTGAAACTATTTAAATAAATATAAAGATACAAATTGTTTGAGGTTTAATTAATGCATTAAAATGGTGGGGGACCTTGGATGGATGTGATCGTTCCTGGCCGTCACTAAAATCTCAATCATGTCCTTTATAGTCCACGCTCCACTCATAACATGATTATTTGCATAAGTTTTTTCATTAGACAAAAAATACAATTAAAAAAATGTGACAAAAGTCTACACTTTTTTTATAGGAACTCATTTAAGCAATTAAATAATTTTATAGGAACTCATTTGAACAATTAATTAATTTTATAGGAACTCATTAAAACTTAATTACTTTGATTGAAAATATGAGAAAAGCACCCTTGTTTTTTATAGCAAACCCGAGAACTTTGAAATTTAATTACAAGAGAACCATGGCCGACCGCCAAGTTCTTTTTGCACGTAAATTCTTAAGAAATCGCGGTCCATCGAGGATAATTTTTTCGCGAATTTTGGGGGTGAGCCCGCTAATGTATAGTATTACCATACTTACAATTTAACGCGGATGACTAAAATCGGAACTTTGGTGGGCTAAAATCGTATGTGGATGGGGGATAGGTGTTCCAGGCATTACGTGGGGAGGATATGGATAACTAGAGGATACAACTGTCGGAGGAATGAGGACCGATGGTGGGATCGAACCGCACCAGCTTCTTGGTCCTCCGCTTGGCCCTCAGCCTCTGCCTCTCCTTGGCCATCTCCCTCGACCAGGGCTCCTTTCGCTGGGGGGCAGTGGGTGGATAGGCGGCCTGATCCAGCAGCCTCATGTGGTGGCCACTCAGCGGTAGCTCCGAATCGGTGCTATAATCCGGAGGAGCATGAATGGCTATGACCCGAGGATGGTTCTGAGTAGCCTGGTTGTTCAGCCGATTGTAGACGCTGGACTCCTGGTAGTCCCGTACCCCAGCCTCAAATCCACCCGTCACCCGACCCGGAATCGGCTTCTTCTTCTTCGGCTTCTTCGGGATGTTCCGCAGCTTGGGCGGCTTGGGCTCCTCCTGGATGACGCCCTTGCCGTAGATCCAGTTGAACGGCTTCTGCCGCTCGCCCAACACACAGCTCTGGTACTGAACCTTGGAATCGGGCATGTGGGGATATAGACTGGGCATCGCCCAGTCACTTTCATCGTACTGCGTCTCGCTGTGCTTCAC
This sequence comes from Drosophila prostipennis, assembly GCA_037075205.1. Taxonomy (NCBI): domain Eukaryota; kingdom Metazoa; phylum Arthropoda; class Insecta; order Diptera; family Drosophilidae; genus Drosophila; species Drosophila prostipennis. The sequence continues at coordinate 123,517 of JBAMCJ010005418.1, read as the reverse complement.
ATGGGAGCTCTTCATCCGCTCCGGATGCATTAAGCCCGCCGGCGGGGTAACCCCAAAATCGAACTCCGCCTCGCTGTCCGAGGTATCGGTGAGGACCAACTCATCCTCGCAGGAATCTATCTTTCGCCGCTCGCACTCCTTCCGCACATGGTACACCAGCCTCTTCTTGTCCACAAAGCTGCGGCAATAGCAGCTCATCAGTGGCTTGTGGCAGGAGCACTTGCTGAAGCCCATGCCCTTGAGGCAGCGCTTCAGATCGCGCAGTTCCTTCAGCAGCGGATTCTTGACGATCCGAAACTGAACGGGTTTCATTTTCACGTACGGATTGGCGGACCGCGCCAGGGTCTGCGCATCCTTCAGCGGACGCAGGGTGATGGTATACACATCGTTCTTCTTCTCTATGTGGAGAGTGGGCACCTGCACCAGATCCTCGGGAGCGGACTCATCCTTGGGCGTCTCCTTGTGCCTGTAGTAGGACATGTACTTGGAGACGGGCACCGAGTCGACCGGAAAGTCCTTGAGGAAGTAGCGCATCAGGCCGCGAATGGAGCGACGAATGGCGCCGGGTCGCCAGCCGGGCTTGGAGGCCAGCGGATGGGAGGTCCACAGCCAGCCCATGTGGCTGGGCACCTTCTGGTCGCCATCGGGGGCATCCTTCTTTGCTTTGGGTCGCTCTGGAGCGCGATACATGGAGTAGAACCGGGACTTGAAGGGACGTTTGCCCTTCAGCCGACGCTTTTTCGACTTCGGTGGCTTTCCGCAGGCATCCTCGGGGGCCTCCGATTTTCCCGCCTTTTTCCTGCCCTTCTTGTGAACCTTGGCCAGGCTACAGGCCTCCGTGCAGATGTCCTGGATCTTCTGCTCCTCATCCGGGGGCGACTTTAGCTTGAAGAGATCCCTCAGTTCCGCAAATACCTTGACCAAATCCTGCGGCTTGGCCTCAGCCTCCTGATTATGAGGATTTTGGGGGACGGCTGCCCTGGTATTGGATTCGCGAATGCTGCGCCTCAGCAGCTGGTAGTCCCGCACTATGGCCTCAAAAGCCTCCGAAGTGTGGCCAGGATCACCCTGATCTTCATGCTCCGAACAACCCTCCACGGAGCCCAGGTCAAAGCTCAGCTCCTCGACGGGATTCTCCAGATGATCCAGCAGGATCGATTGGGCGGTGGCTGCCTCGTCGTAGGGTCGCTCCTTGAACTCGGGAACGGGCTTATAGCCACAGCCGGGACAGGCGGCCACCTTGGGCAGCCAGGAGACATCCTCGCCGCAAAGGACGCAGGATCGCGTGTTGCTGATGTGCATCTGGCGCAGTTTGGGCGCCGAATACTTTGGGCCCAGACGATTGGCATTGCCCTCGCCCAGGATGTTGCGTTGGCAGGCGGAGAACTGGCTGGCAGGACCTGCCGGAGGCTCAAAGGACACACAGCAGTCGTCCACTTGGGGACAGGAGTAGACGGGATAGGGACCTGCCATGTCCACCAAACGGGGAGGCGGTGGATCCTGCGGGTGAAATTAATCAATTAGAAGTGGTTCGCTTTTCATATATATTTTAGTAACCTGACATCCTTCGAAAGCCTGATCCTTATCCTCGCTGCAGGCGGGAGAATCTTCTGCCACATCGCTGGGCATGAAACCCGCACAGGGATCCAGCGAGGAGGAGGACATGAAGGAGGCGTCCTGGGGATCCACATTCATGTCCATGCAGCTCCTTGCCCTCTCCTGGCCGCCCGCCAATCGTCGTCGTCCGTCGTCGAGTGGCGCGTATTCTCTATTGAAGTTCAGGTGCTATCAAGGATCAGGTCCTTGGCGGCGCTACTTACTCTTTGAGGGTCTGGCAGCGCATCTGCATGGCGAAGCGGAGGTTCATCAGGCCGACGGTGCATCCCTTGCAGGTCAGCTCCACCTGGGCATCGTGGACGATCTCCTCGAACTCGTTGATCATGCGGTTGACCACGGCGGCGGGCGGAAAGTAGCAGCCGCGAGCTGGAGGGGATTAGAGGGGTTAGGATTGAGGTACTAGGAAATCCATAACTTCTCACCAATCTCCTTGCGCAGATAGACAACGGAAATGGTGATGCCCTCGGCCAGCTGCCTCTGCAGGCACTCTGGTTCCATTTGGAAGGTCTTTTGGGGATCCAGGGGCAGGCAATTAACCCCAATGCTAGTGGCATCCAGGCAGATCTTGCAGCCGCGGCACACATTGGCCCGGACTTGCAGCTTGTCCCGGCACTCAAAGTCCCTGCCCGGCATGTCGAGCCTCTGGACGATCAGCTTGGAGGCAAAGCAGCGCATGTAGTCCCTGTTGGGCTTGCCCTTCTGCCCAGGAGCCGGGCACCGCGGCTCGTAGACCCCCTCCCGGTTGCGCACCGGACAGGAGGAGCAGCAGCAGCCCTTCTTGTCCTTGTCCTTCTTGTCCTTTTTGTCCTTCTTCTCCTGGTAGGTGGAGCAGTGCATGTACTCCGTCTTGCAGCTCGCCAGTCGGGTGCTGATCATCCCGCGGTGCTTGTAGTAGTTCTCCCAGTCCATCAGCTCCTCCACCGGCTTCTCCTTCCGCTCCACGGGCTCCGGCTTGCACTGGATCTTCTCCATCCTGATCGATGAATTTTCTTGCACAAATAATTTGAGAAAGCGCTCGAGAATTCACTTAAAAGCTAACAATTTATAGGGGACTTGGACCCGAACCGAACCGATCGACCTGAACTTTCAATAGAGAATGAATTCGGCTGTTAAATCCCCAATGGAAGTTCAGATGAAGCCAAATTCACGGCATTCTGGGTAACATCTAATCGATTGGACAAATAAATGAATAAATAATATTATAATATTGATTATACGTTTTTAAAAGGTAATCGTTTAAACCATCTGAAAAAGCTGAAATAATTAGTAGTTTTTAATACAATAACAACAACAAATTTAGTAATTAAATTTGAATCTATTGATCATTTTTATTCTTGGCTGTTAGCAAGTAAAGTTCACACGTCCTTCGGCTTAATCATCATTTCAGAAGAGGTAAGGTAACCTAAGGAACCCCAATAAAAACGGGAAGAGTATTTTGAATTAAGGCTGCAATCAAATTTTCTGTTAGTGATACAACATAAATTAGTTTATAATGTCATATGCATACCTGTAGCCACAATTATCGTACCACCAGCCGCCTTCATGTGCTTCAGCGCAATTTCTACGGTAAAAGTCATTGTCCCGATCAAATGTGCTGAACTTCATTCCTTCGTAGTCTCTTATATCGTCTCGAATGTTGTATGACCCACGAAATGCCCCCAGAGTTTTTAGCTTATAGAATTCCAGTTCGCTTCCAATTTGGAAATTATCATAATATAAGTAGCCAGTTTCTCCTCTTCTATTGACAAGTTTAATGCTCAGTTGGACGGGCTTATCCTTAGTCATCTGGTGAAGATACTCTAATCCGATAAAAATCTCTCCTGTTAGGTTTCCAAATCCTTTCTTATAATCATTCCAGTTTCGGTTAAAGTCCACTGAGCCGTCTTGACGCCTTTGAATTGTCATCCAGCCAGTTGAATTGCATGGTGCTTCAAATTTAGCTATCCCGGGTTTATTTATTATATAGTTTCTATATTTACGGCCGATGGGACAATTTTCAACTTCACGGCAAAATAAAAGTTCATCGGTCATTTCACTTATTTTTTCCAAATCAGATCTAGTCTGATTGTTAAGGCCATCGATTTGATTATCTTTGGTGGAAATCTGCGCTCTTAGGTCCGTAAGTTGGTTATCTTTTATTGCCATTTCCTCCTTTATATTCTTAATTTCTTTCCTGTTATCTCCAATTTCTTTTTCTTGGCGCTCCAGGTCTTTTGATTTATCAGCGATTGCTTTATTTTGGCCATCTACTACCTCATCTTTGGTTTTAATTTGGTTCTCCGCATTTCGTAATTCACTCTGCAAGTTACCAATAGTTGCTGTCAAATTTTTCACTCTATCATCTTTTTCCAAGATTTCGGTATCCTTTGATTTGATGAGAACCTCTTTGTTTTTAAGGTTTTCAGTTGTGTTCGTAAGTTCTATTACTTTTGAATTTATAAGCTCATCCTTAATTTGTAATTCTTCTTCGGCCTTCATCAACTTACTTTTTAAGTCACTAATAGTTTTTGTCATGGAGTTTATTGTATCGCTGTGGTAGAGGATTTGCTTATCTTTTAATTTTAGAAGGTCATCTTTGGTTTTAAGGTTTTCAGTTGTAAGCTTTATTTCATTTACTTTCGAATTTATTAGTTCATCTTTGGTTTTTAGTCGTTCTTCAGCTATTTTCAACCTAATATTTAAGTTATTGACAATTCCAACAATTTCTTTATCTTTTTCGTTGATTTGACTTTGGCAATTGAGAAAAGCCAACTGACCTTGTAACTTGTTAAGATCATCCTTGGATTTTATCTGCACTTCAGCAACGGTCAACTTACTATGTAATTCTTTAATCGTGGCTTCCGTTGAAATTAACTTTCTGTTGAGCTCATCTATTGAATTTGTAGTATTTGCTGGATTGATGATCGAAAAGCAGTAGGCATTGCATGTATCTCCCAGATTCAGGTTCAGATGAGAAGATCGCGGTTCCGTCTTTCCGGTGGCGACGTCAGCCAGATATATTTCCTCGAAGACAGAAGTCACTAGAATAATCGCGATGATGACCGACTTCATTATGATTGTTTTTCGAACTGTAGGTTTAGCGACTGAAAACTAAATTGACTTCCAACCCACAGATGGGCTCATATTTATACTCAAAACTCGGAGAGTATAAGAAGAATCTAGTTTGGACTAGCTCAAATACATAGAACTGGGAGATGTGTATAATCAAAATTTGTCTTGGAACAGCTTCGTTCGCCCTATGAACTTTTAAAAACAAATTGATAAGAATGAATTTCTGATGTGTTTCTTAAAATCGCGACCATGTAGATTAATTCCCAAAAATTAAACATACATACCTACGTATATAAATATATATATATATAAATTGAATTACTTCCTTTATTTGCAAAGCTAAAATCATAATTATTGTCAGACTTGAGTTAATATGGGGAGTTGGACCTGTGCCAAGGTCGGCTGAGGGGGGTGGGATCGAAGCGGCGGGGGTCATCGTAGCCGCCGGCGTTTCGGAACGGTAGCTGTTTGCGCGGCTTCTTCTTGGGAGGATTCCGCATCCGGGGCTTCGGCGGATCGGCGTGGATGTTGCCCTTGCCATACAGCCAGGGGAACTTCTTCTTGCGCTCGCCCATCACACATCCGCCGTATTGGACGGCCATGTTGGCCGGGTGCGGGTACATGGTGGGTGCGGCCCAGTCGTGGTCCACATACTGGGTCTCCACATGCGCCCTGTCCGGCTGCCGCCTGCGATCGGGCTTGATAACGCCCGCCGGGGGCGTGACCCCGAACTCGTACTCCCGATCGCTGTCGTCATCGTCGCTATTCGGGGAGTAGACGAAGGTGTCCGAGTTGTCCGGCCAGCCCCGTCGGCGACACTCGCTGGCCACCTCGTACTGCATCCGCTTCTTGTCGTTGTGACTGCGGCAGAAGCAGCTGGCCACCGGGCGATGGCAGGTGCAGGGGGCGAAGCCCTTGTCCTGCAGGGCCACCCGCATCTGGCGGAGTCCCGCGGCCAGGGGATCCTTGGTGATGCGGAAGACCACGGGCTTCATCGCGGCATAGGGATTGGCGCTGGAGGCCAGCGACTGGGGATCCTTCAGCGGACGCAGCGTGATGATGTACTCATCCCCCTGGCGGACTATGTGCAGCGTGGGATGCTGCACCAGGGGCTCCTCCTCCTCGTCGTCGTCCTCCCGATTCCTGGGGCATTTCCTGCGACGGTAGTGGTAGCGCGACAGGCAGATGTTGTCGGCCGGAAAGTCCTTCAGGAAGTAGGCCATCAGCTGGCGGATGGGCCGCGAAATGGCACCGGGTCGCCAGGACTTGTGGCGAGCCATCTCGCTCTTGGTCCACATCCAGCCCATGTGGCAGGGAATCTTGCAGTAGCCCGTGTACTTGCTGTCCGAGATGCAGTCCCCGTGGCCGATGCGCGGGTCCTTGGGCTCCTTCCTCGACTTCAGGAAGGTGTAGCTGTAAGATAAGGGGGTTTTCTAATTTACTGGTAATAAAAAGTACACTGAAATAAAATGACATAGTAGAAATAAATTAAATTAACGCCTATTTTAAGATTATTTCGTCATTACGAACAAGATTTTCATATTTTAAATCAAAGTTTCAAAACTTTTAAATTTAATATTTCCATATTTAATGTGGAAGAAAACCAAAGCGTTGTGCTTATCAGTTTATCAGTGTAGAACAGATGCCCATAGTCAATGCAAAAGTAATTATATATGTATATAGAAATCTTAAACCAGCCAATTTAAGTTAGCTTAGCAATTGGATTTTAATATTTATAACTTGGCCAATTTAAGTGAATTTAGCGATGGGAATTTGATATTAAATTATAAATGTGACTAAATAAATAATAATAATAATAAATTGTACTTGGGTTTATATCTTTTCAAGTTAAGTTCTTAACAAAAAATTTGTATATTTCCTTAATATCTTTTAATCTTACCATCGGGATTTCTTGCGGTGGATGGGCTTCCTCTTGACCCTGATTTTCGGTGGCTTGGGATAGGCGCTGTCGATCTCGTCCAGGGCCTTCTGCAGTGACCTCCTGGCCTTCCGTCGGGCCTTGGCCGACTTGCTCTTCCGGCAGGCGGCGTCGCACTCCCTCCTGAGCTCCTGGGCCACCGCATCCGCCTCGACGGCCCCCTTCTTCTGGCCAAACATATTCCGCATCTCCGTGAAGATGGAGATCAGTTGAGTGCGCCGCTGAGAGGTGTCCGAGTTGGTCTTCTCAACTGGGTTCTTGATTTCCGGCAAGGATTTGGACGTAGTTTTCGGTTGAGCCTGTGGCAGGGAAACGGGCTTTATCTTGCATTCGGTTTCCTTGAAGAAGTTCTCGCAGAGTTTGCGAATGCGACATCGAGTGCAGGGCTTCCCACCCAGGCAGCCGCATTGCTTGGGCACATTGGGATCATCGCCGTCGTGGACTTGGGACCTCCTCAGCCTATCGCCCATTGCCTCATCATCCGGCGTGGATTTGGAGGAGCCCAGTTCGCAGGGCTCGCGGCGCAGGGAATCCCTCAGGAGTTGCTGGGCTGTAGCCGTAAGATCGTAGGGCTCCTCGCTGGGCTGCAAATCCTCGAAGGTTTTGTAGCCACAGTAGGGACAGGCGGAGATCTTGGGCAGCCAGCTGATGTCCGAACGGCACAGCTGGCAGAGATTAGGTGGCTTGTAGGACTGCTGCTTCAGATCAGGTTCTTTTAGGGGACACAGGCCCATCAATCTTCGACGAGCTGCCTGCTCCCGGGAAGCAGTCAGGGATAGGGCCTTTCTCTTTCTGGGAGGCCTTTCCCCCTCGAACTCATTGACATCGCAGGAGGATGTGGAGGAGGAGGAGGAGGAGGAGGAGGAGGAGGAGGTGTCCGTGGCGACCTGGGGCGACCTGCAGTTGCAATGCCAGCGACGGGATTTGTCATGAGACTTTGGTGGCTTGGGCACTTTGACTTGATCCAGGCCCAGTTCGTCGATAAGCTTTTTCAGGGCAGCCCTTCCCCGCTTTTTCTCCGTTTTCTCATCCTGGCTAACATGCTGCATTCCCCTCAGGAAGCAGCCACATCCCGAGGTGGCACCCCCCCTGTGGTCCTTGCCCCCCTCCCCATCGCCACCTGTCGCATGGGGACACTGGAAGGGTGCCCCGGCATGCGACATCAGACGCTCATCGGTGATGCAACTGTTGGTGGGACACTTGCCAGACCTTCCCAGGGTGAATATGATGTCCCTTTTGTTTATCGAATTATCCACAGGCTTGCACACATCGTAGCAGCCAAAAGGAATTAGGCCGTGGCTGGAAGGGATTGTAAATTAAGTGGATGAAATACTTATTACGACTAAACCACTAGTAAGTCTTACTATTAAAAAATGTCATATTAGCCACATATAAATTTTGTTGATCATTACGAAGATGAGTAACATTGTTGTGACTAAAAGCAAGAGAATCTTTCTTTATTCAGATGTAGCTTATATTTTACTATTACTAATTATTTACTAAATTTATTTTTAATGCCACTTACTCAATATCTGGGGAAGCTGCGCTGATCTTCAAGAGCAGCTCCACCTCGCCCACTCTATTCTTGCCCTTGGTCAGCTCCACCAGCAGTTTCTCGGTTACCGAAAAGCTGGGATCCGTCAGCTGGCGCAGGATGGGTGAGTCCAGCATGGCACTGCCCGATCCTACGAGCTCATCGTTGTCCTTCAGGGTTACGCCCACGCCCTTGGAGGTCAGTGATCCAATCAGCTCACACGGACTGGCCGTAAAGCCACCTAGAGCATCCGCCGGAAACTGGTCCACCATCATGCGCTCCATGGACAACTCCTCAAAGTCCTCGAACAACCTTACCGAATAGATGGGTCTGGAACCTACACTAAAACTCGCCGATTTGCGGGGAATTGGCAAACTGGAGTTCACCAGAATCACATCGAAAACGTACGATTGCGACATATTGCTAAAATCGAGCTGGTACTTTTATACACTGTCTAAAGATTTGGCTAAAACTTGGTTCAATTTTAAAAAATATAAAACTCCAGTCTGAATAAAAGCGATGTGAACAGAAAGGGATGTTAAAGATAGAGTGACTGAAAATTACAAGGTACTGGTTAGTCCGTTGGAAATTTTGGCAAAGGTCACTGGGGTCAAATAATATAGATTGCATACAGCTACACAAAATTTGGTTTTAAAAATAATTATATTCCTATATAAACATATGTGCATGTAAGTAAAGAGATTGCAACTCATAATTTGCCAAAACTTGTGTACCAAGAATCTGGAAACATCCAGGTAAGCAATGAACTCTAACCAAAAGTATAAACTGCTTTATTTTCTAATCTCAAGTTGGGCTATCTGGGGAAACATTGCTAATCTTTGAAAGCTTATTTTATATAAACAAATTTTTGCCAAAATATTACAAATTATTCTTCGAGGCTAAAAAAGCATTGATACCTTAATGGGTTAATATATGTTGTTTTCTTTTAATAACACTTTTGATTAAGATTTACACAATGCACTACTATACGTTTAACAACGGGGAGGTAACTATGAATTTGGTGGTGACGACAGCTAGTTGTGTGTGCGTAATGCAATTGCGGCGACGAGGAGGAAATGAAGGAGGCTTCCTGGGGACCCACATTCATGTCCATGCAGCTCCTTGCCCTCTCCTGGCCGCCCGCCAATCGTCGTCGTCCGTCGTCGAGTGGCGCGTATTCTCTATTGAAGTTCAGGTGCTATCAAGGATCAGGTCCTTGGCGGCGCTACTTACTCTTTGAGGGTCTGGCAGCGCATCTGCATGGCGAAGCGGAGGTTCATCAGGCCGACGGTGCATCCCTTGCAGGTCAGCTCCACCTGGGCATCGTGGACGATCTCCTCGAACTCGTTGATCATGCGGTTGACCACGGCGGCGGGCGGAAAGTAGCAGCCGCGAGCTGGAGGGGATTAGAGGGGTTAGGATTGAGGTACTAGGAAATCCATAACTTCTCACCAATCTCCTTGCGCAGATAGACCACGGAAATGGTGATGCCCTCGGCCAGCTGCCTCTGCAGGCACTCTGGTTCCATTTGGAAGGTCTTTTGGGGATCCAGGGGCAGGCAGTTGACCCCAATGCTAGTGGCATCCAGGCAGATCTTGCAGCCGCGGCACACATTGGCCCGGACTTGCAGCTTGTCCCGGCACTCAAAGTCCCTGCCCGGCATGTCGAGCCTCTGGACGATCAGCTTGGCGGCAAAGCAGCGCATGTAGTCCCTGTTGGGCTTGCCCTTCTGCCCAGGAGCCGGGCACCGCGGCTCGTAGACCCCCTCCCGGTTGCGCACCGGACAGGAGGAGCAGCAGCAGCCCTTCTTGTCCTTGTCCTTCTTGTCCTTTTTGTCCTTCTCCTTCTCCTGGTAGGTGGAGCAGTGCGTGTACTCCGTCTTGCAGCTCGCCAGTCGGGTGCTGATCATCCCGCGGTGCTTGTAGTAGTTCTCCCAGTCCATCAGCTCCTCCACCGGCTTCTCCTTCCGCTCCACGGGCTCCGGCTTGCACTGGAACTTCTCCATCCTGTTCGATGAATTTTCTTGCACAAATAATTTGAGAAAGCGCTCGAGAATTCACTTAAAAGCTAACAATTTATAGGGGACTTGGACCCGAACCGAACCGATCGACCTGAACTTTCAATAGAGAATGAATTCGGCTGTTAAATCCCCAATGGAAGTTCAGATGATGCCAAACTCACGGCATTCTGGGTAACTTCTAATCGATTAGACAAATAAATGAATAAATAAAATGATAACATTTATTATACGTTTTTAAAAGGTAATAGTTTAAACCATCTGAAAAAGCTGAAATAATAAGTAGTTTTTAATACAATAACAACAACAAATTTAGTAATTAAATTTGAATCTACTGATCATTTTAATTCTTGGTTGTTTGCAAGTAAAGTTCACACGTCCTTCGGCTTAATCATCATTTCAGAAAAGGTAAGCTGACCGAAGGAATCCCAATAAAAATAGGAAGAGTATTCTGCATTAAGGCTGCAATCAAAATGTCTGTTAGTGATACAACTGAAATTAGTTTATAATGTCATATGCATACCCGTAGCCACAATAATTGTACCACCAGCCGCCATTATACAATGTAGCGCAATTACCACCACTGTTAATGTCATTGTCCCGATCAAATGTGGTGAACTTCATTCCTTCGAATTTTCTCATATCGTCTTGAATGTTGCTTGACCCACGAAATGTCCCCAGTGTTTTTAGCTTATAGAGTTCCAGTTCGCTTCCAATTTGGAAATTATCATAATATACGTAGCCAGTTTCTCCTTTTTTATTGACAAGTTTAATGCTCAGTTGGACGGGCTTATCCTTAGTCATCTGGTGCAGATTCGCTAATCCGATAAAAAACTCTCCTGTTAGACTTCCAAATCCTTTCTTAAAATCATTCCAGTTTCGGTTAAAGTCCACTGAGCCGTCTTGACGCCTTTGAATTGTCATCCAGCCAGTTGAATTGCAGGGTGCTTCAAATTTAGCTATCCCGGGTTTATTAATTATATAGGTTCCATTTTTACTGCCGATGGGACAATTTTCAAATCCACGGCAAAATAAAAGTTCATCGGTCATGTTAGTTATTTTTTCCAAATCAGATCTAATCTGATTGTTAAGGCCATCGATTTGATTATCTTTGGTGGAAATCTGCGCTCTTAGGTCCGTAAGTTGGTTATCTTTTTTTGCCATTTCCTCCTTTATATTCTTAATTTCTTTCCTGTTATCTCCAATTTCTTTTTCTTGGCGCTCCAGGTCTTTTGATTTATCAGTGATTTCTTTATTTTTGCCATCTACTACCTCATCTTTGGTTTTAATTTGGTGCTCCGCATTTCGTAATTCACTCTGCAAGTTACCAATAGTTGCTGTCAAATTATTCACTTTATCATCTTTTTCCAAGATTTCGGTATCCTTTGATTTGATGAGAACCTCTTTGTTTTTAAGGTTTTCAGTTGTGTTCGTAAGTTCTATTACTTTTGAATTTATAAGCACATTCTTAATTTGTAATTCTTCTTCGGCCTTCAACAACTTACATTTTAAGTCACTAATAGTTTCTGTCATGGAGTTAATTTTATCGCTGTGGTCGAGGATTTGCTTATCTTTGGTTTTAAGTTTTTCAGTTGTATCCTTAATTTCATTTACTTTCGAATTAATTAGTTCGTCTTTGGTTTTTAGTCGTTCTTCAGCTATTTTCCACATAAGCTTTAAGTTATTGACATTTTCGGCCATTTCTTTATCGTTTCCATTGATTTGGAGTTGACAGTTGGAATATGCCAACTTACTTTGTAACTTGTTAATATCATCGTTGGATTTTATCTGCACTTCAGCAACGGCCAGCTTACTTTGAAGTTGTGTAACAGTGGCTTCCGTTGAAATTAACTTTCTGCTGAGTTCATCTATGGTATTTGTAGTATTTGCTGGATTCACTTGACAAACTTTATCGAAGATTGGCGTGATGATCGAAAAGCAGTAGGCATTGCATGTATCTCCCAGATTCAGGTTCAGATGAGAAGATCGCGGTTCCGTCTTTCCGGTGGCGCCGTCAGCCAAATATATTTGCTCGAGGACCGAAATCACTAGAATAACCGCGATAATGACCGACTTCATTATGGTTGTTTTGCGAACTGTAGGTTTAGCGACTGGCAACTAAATTGAATTCCAACCCACAGATGGGCTCATATTTATACTCAAAACTCGGAGAGTATAAGAAGAATCTAGATTAGACTAGCTCAAATACGTAGAACTGGGAGATGTATATAATCAAAATTTGTCTATATAGGACAATAGACAAGCTTTCTCTCTCGCTTAAGTCTTCGAAACAACAAATATTATTGGAACAGCTTCGTTCGCCCCATGAACTTTTAAAAACAAATTGATAAGAATGAATTTCTGACGTGTTTCTTAAGATCGCGATCATGTAGATTAATTCCCAAAAATTAAATATACCTACATATATAAATATATATATATAAATTGAATTACTTCCTTTATTTGCAAAGCCAAAATCATAATTATTTTCAGACTTGAGTTAATATGGGGAGTTGGACCTGTGCCAAGGTCGGCTGAGGGGGGTGGGATCGAAGCGGCGGGGGTCATCGTAGCCGCCGGCGTTTCGGAACGGTAGCTGTTTGCGCGGCTTCTTCTTGGGAGGATTCCGCATCCGGGGCTTCGGCGGATCGGCGTGGATGTTGCCCTTGCCATACAGCCAGGGGAACTTCTTCTTGCGCTCGCCCATCACACATCCGCCGTATTGGACGGCCATGTTGGCCGGGTGCGGGTACATGGTGGGTGCGGCCCAGTCGTGGTCCACATACTGGGTCTCCACATGCGCCCTGTCCGGCTGCCGCCTGCGATCGGGCTTGATAACGCCCGCCGGGGGCGTGACCCCGAACTCGTACTCCCGATCGCTGTCGTCATCGTCGCTATTCGGGGAGTAGACGAAGGTGTCCGAGTTGTCCGGCCAGCCCCGTCGGCGACACTCGCTGGCCACCTCGTACTGCATCCGCTTCTTGTCGTTGTGACTGCGGCAGAAGCAGCTGGCCACCGGGCGATGGCAGGTGCAGGGGGCGAAGCCCTTGTCCTGAAGGGCCACCCGCATCTGGCGGAGTCCCGCGGCCAGGGGATCCTTGGTGATGCGGAAGACCACGGGCTTCATCGCGGCATAGGGATTGGCGCTGGAGGCCAGCGACTGGGGATCCTTCAGCGGACGCAGCGTGATGATGTACTCATCCCCCTGGCGGACTATGTGCAGCGTGGGATGCTGCACCAGGGGCTCCTCCTCCTCGTCGTCCTCCCGATTCCTGGGGCATTTCCTGCGACGGTAGTGGTAGCGCGACAGGCAGATGTTGTCGGCCGGAAAGTCCTTCAGGAAGTAGGCCATCAGCTGGCGGATGGGCCGCGAAATGGCACCGGGTCGCCAGGACTTGTGGCGAGCCATCTCGCTCTTGGTCCACATCCAGCCCATGTGGCAGGGAATCTTGCAGTAGCCCGTGTACTTGCTGTCCGAGATGCAGTCCCCGTGGCCGATGCGCGGGTCCTTGGGCTCCTTCCTCGACTTCAGGAAGGTGTAGCTGTAAGATAAGCGGGTTTTCTAATTTACTGATGATAAAAAGTACACTGAAATAAAATGGAATAGTAGAAATAAATTAAATTAACGCCTATTTCAAGAATATTTCGTCATTACGAGCAGGATTTTCATATTTTAAATCAAAGTTTCAAAACTTTTAAATTTAATATTTCCACATTTAATGTGAAAGAAAACCAAAGCGTTGTGCTTATCAGTTTATCAGTGTAGAACAGAGGCCCATAGTCAATGCAAAAATAATTGTATATATAGAAATGTTAAACCAGCCAATTTAAGTTAGCTTAGCGATTGGATTTTAATATTTATAACTTGGCCAATTTAAGTGAATTTAGCGATGGGATTTTGATATTAAATTATAAATGTGATTAAATAATTAATAATAATAATAAATTGGGTTTATATCTTTTAAAGGTAAGTTCTTAACAAAAAATTCGTGTATTTCCTTAATATCTTTTATTCTTACCATCGGGATTTCTTGCGGTGGATGGGCTTCCTCTTGACCCTGATTTTCGGTGGCTTGGGATAGGCGCTGTCGATCTCGTCCAGGGCCTTCTGCAGTGACCTCCTGGCCTTCCGTCGGGCCTTGGCCGACTTGCTCTTCCGGCAGGCGGCGTCGCACTCCCTCCTGAGCTCCTGGGCCACCGCATCCGCCTCGACGGCCCCCTTCTTCTGGCCAAACATATTCCGCATCTCCGTGAAGATGGAGATCAGTTGAGTGCGCCGCTGAGAGGTGTCCGAGTTGGTCTTCTCAACTGGGTTCTTGATTTCCGGCAAGGATTTGGACGTAGTTTCCGGTTGAGCCTGTGGCAGGGAAACGGGCTTTATCTTGCATTCGGTTTCCTTGAAGAAGTTCTCGCAGAGTTTGCGAATGCGACATCGAGTGCAGGGCTTCCCACCCAGGCAGCCGCATTGCTTGGGCACATTGGGATCATCGCCGTCGTGGACTTGGGACCTCCTCAGCCTATCGCCCATTGCCTCATCATCCGGCGTGGATTTGGAGGAGCCCAGTTCGCAGGGCTCGCGGCGCAGGGAATCCCTCAGGAGTTGCTGGGCTGTAGCCGTAAGATCGTAGGGCTCCTCGCTGGGCTGCAAATCCTCGAAGGTTTTGTAGCCACAGTAGGGACAGGCGGAGATCTTGGGCAGCCAGCTGATGTCCGAACGGCACAGCTGGCAGAGATTAGGTGGCTTGTAGGACTGCTGCTTCAGATCGGGCTCCTTCAGGGGACACAGGCCCATCAATCTTCGACGAGCTGCCTGCTCCCGGGAAGCAGTCAGGGATAGGGCCTTTCTCTTTCTGGGAGGCCTTTCCCCCTCGAACTCATTGACATCGCAGGAGGATGTGGAGGAGGAGGAGGAGGAGGTGTCCGTGGCGACCTGGGGCGACCTGCACTTGCAATGCCAGCGACAGGATTTGTCATGAGACTTTGGTGGCTTGGGCACTTTGACTTGATCCAGGCCCAGTTCGTCGATAAGCTTTTTCAGGGCAGCCCTTCCCCGCTTTTTCTCCGTTTTCTCATCCTGGCTAACATGCTGCATTCCCCTCAGGAAGCAGCCACATCCCGAGCTGGCACCCCCCCTGTGGTCCTTGCCCCCCTCCCCATCGCCACCTGTCGCATGGGGACACTGGAAGGGTGCCCCGGCATGCGACATCAGACGCTCATCGGTGATGCAACTGTTGGTGGGACACTTGCCAGACCTTCCCAGGGTGAATATGATGTCCCTTTTGTTTATCGAATTATCCACAGGCTTGCACACATCGTAGCAGCCAAACGGAATTAGGCCGTGGCTGGAAGGGATTGGGACTTTATTAATTAATTATTTTTTTTAATGCCACTTACTCAATATCTGGAGAAGCTGCGCTGATCTTCAAGAGCAGCTCCACCTCGCCCACTCTATTCTTGCCCTTGGTCAGCTCCACCAGCAGTTTCTCGGTTACCGAAAAGGTGGGATCCGTCAGCTGGCGCAGGATGGGTGAGTCCAGCATGGCACTGCCCGATCCTACGAGCTCATCGTTGTCCTTCAGGGTTACGCCCACGCCCTTGGAGGTCAGTGATCCAATCAGCTCACACGGACTGGCCGTAAAGCCACCTAGAGCATCCGCCGGAAACTGGTCCACCATCATGCGCTCCATGGACAACTCCTCAAAGTCCTCGAACAACCTTACCGAATAGATGGGTCTTGAGCCTACACTAAAACTCGCCGATTTGCGGGGAATTGGCAAACTGGAGTTCACCAGAATCACATCGAAAACGTACGATTGCGACATATTGCTAAAATCGAGTTTGATCTTTTATACACTGTCTAAAGATTTGGCTAAAACTTGGTTCAATTTTAAAAAATATAAAACTCCAGTCTGAATAAAAGCGATGTGAACAGAAAGGGATGTTAAAGATAGAGTGACTGAAAATTACAAGGTACTGGTTAGTCAGTTGGAAATTTTGGCAAAGGTCACTGGGGTCAAATAATATAGATTGCATACAGCTACACAATATTTGGTTTTAAAAATAATTATATTCCTATATAAACATATGTGATTATAAGTAAACCTGGCGTTTCTACAAATCTAGAAACATCCAGATAAGCAATGAACTCTAACCAAAAGTATAAACTGCTTTCTTTTCTAATCTCCAGTTGGACTATCTGGTGAAACATTGCTAATCTTTGAAAGCTTATTATATATATATAAACAAATGTTTGCAAAAATATTACAAATTATTCTTTGAGGCTAAAAAAGCATTGATACTTTTGATATTACGTGTTCTTATCAAAAATTAAGTAATAATTCCGCCGGTTTAAGGTCCACAGAGGTAGCACATACACATATGCCTAACTTTCCCCACTTGCTCTAAAAATAAACAATTCGTTTCTTTGTGGTATGTGAGTAAATGAGTAGCGTATAATTATTGCCAGAATAATTTAAGATTTACACAATGGACTACTACACGTTCAACAACGGGGAGGTAACTATGAATTTGGAACTGCACTTGGTGGTGACAACGACAGCTAGTTGTGTGTGCGTAATGCAATAGCGGCTTGGAAACGGAAATCCTCCAGAGATCCTTAACCGCGGGCAGTTGGAGATCGCGGGATGGGCATTGCTTACTGCCTGGCATTGATGATGTCCACGAACTCGGGCTTCAGGGAGGCGCCTCCCACCAGGAAGCCATCGATGTCGGGCTTCTTGGCCAGCTCCTTGGCATTGGCGGCGGTCACGGAGCCACCATACTGGATGCGCAGGGCGGCGGAGACCTCCTTGGAGATGTTATCGCTGAGCCACTGGCGCAGGAAGGCGTGCACCTCCTGGGCCTATAAAAAGTAAATACTCATGAGTATCAGCAGTTCCTCCGGGGGATAAGAGATACCTTACCTGATCGGGAGTGGCGGTCTTGCCGGTGCCAATGGCCCAGACGGGCTCGTAGGCCACCACCACGTTCTTCCAGTCCTTGATCTTCTGGGCATAGGCGCACATCTGGCGGGCCACCACCTCGTTGGTCTTGCCGGCCTCCCGCTCCTCGAGCGTCTCGCCAATGCAGGCGATGACCTTCAGACCCTCGGCCAGGGCATGCTCGGCCTTCTCGGCAATCAGGGCATCGGACTCATTGAAGATGGCACGACGCTCCGAGTGGCCCAGGATGACCCAGTCGGCACCGATGTCCTTCAGCATCGCCGGCGAGATTTCGCCGGTGAAGGCGCCCTTGGCCACCTTGTAGGCATTCTGGCCGGCCAATCCCAGTTCGCAGGGCAGCAGATTGCGGGCGTACATCAGGTAGATGGCCGGGCAGCCGATGACCACCTCCGTGTTGGGATCCAGGGAGGCGGAGCTCAGAGTCTTGGCAATCTCGGCGATCGACTTCTGGTCACCGTTCATCTTCCAGTTGCCTCCAACGCAGAATTTACGGGCACTCATGTTGTTGCTGTTGTTGCTGTCGCTGCAATCGGTACTGAAATTGGCGTAGAACTGGGAAAAGGGATCTCTATAAGTCGAATGTTTGGAACTGATAATTTCAAGTGGTTAACTCAATGACTGGAGGCTCGTCACACACTTTTCCTTTGATTTTCCTGCTTTAATTCGGAGGAGATTATTCTAAAACACACCCACCTCGAAGTTCGTCTGCTGCTGATGTACTAACCTTCTTTTGACCTTCGTAAGTCTTCCACTGGCACTTGAAAAGCTTTGGAAAAACAGCTGTGAATTTGCCCAGAAGAGCTTGCGAAACGACTGCTTTTAGTACCTCCGCCGTAACGCCACCCACAGTGGGTTGGTTGTGATCCATGGTGGTGGTGGGAATAGAAATGATATGATGGTGGTTCTGATGATATTGGCAGTGCTGGAGAAGCGGTGCCGTTGGAATGCGCTGGATTCTGTTACTATACACCTTGATGAGCACTTCCAAATGCATTTCTAGTTGGGTTAGAATGTCTCCAAAGCACGTCCACAAATTTATGTTCTCGTCAAGGGCAGTAAAATAGTAGTTCTAACATTATATAAGCGGCTTGCTGACATTTTCAAATTTATTTCGGTTTTTAGTTAGCTGGGATCCGAACCTTTTGGCGGGGGAGTTTTAGGAAAGAGGTGGTTTTGGCGTCGCTTCCAGAAAGCTGTTTCAAAGCTTTTTTCATAACAGGCTAGCCACCATTTGCTATAAAAAAATTCCTAAATAACGATAGACTTTTATACCCTATCTTGAATTTGAGTCATGAAACATTTCTACTTTTTCTACTTTTTTTCAGTTCCCGAAGAAAAAAATAATTTTCAATCATGAATAATATTATTTCAGATAATTTTAGTATGTATTTCAAGATTAATTTTAGTACCATCCATAAGATAGTTTAAATTAGTTTAAATAAATATAAAGAACATATTTCTGAATCCAAAGAAATTAATTAAAGCAACTTTAATCCAAACCCCCTCTAAAAATCGCTTTAATTTACATTCTTGTTTAATCGCTTTATTTAACTTCAACTTTGAAATTCATGTTGCATGGCTTAACTGGGTTTTCACAGACGTTCAGGTATACATAAGCAGACATACATATACACATTTAAAATACTCTAACAACATTAAACATATGTACACAATTAACTAGTCCGTAGAAACGTATTTGACCATACACTCGAAATAAATGCGCGTAGCTCCTAAGCTCTACAGATGTCACTACCCAACTAATTGATCTAGATCCGATATAGAATTTGACAACGTTTTCTTGGAGAGAGAGAGAGAGAGAAGTACTTAAGGTAAAAGCTTTGACTTGCGAGTATTTCCTCAGGGGTGGCCTTTCACCCCTTCTATATCTTTTTGATCCTGATTCAGATCATCCTTATTCCTTGGATTATCCTCCTCCTTTTCCCCCCGGGAAGGTCAGCTTTCTGCACTGGCCGTTAGAAGAGATGGCGATGAAGTGGTCAGACTGGAAGCACCAGGCGCCGGAACCGATCCCTCCTGGACCTGGACCTCCAAGGGCGGCGGCGGAGGCGAGGGGGTGGGCGTGGAGGCCGAGGACGAGGCCGTCGATGAGGTGGGACGGACTGGATGAGGCTGGAGGAAGTGGAAGAGGTTGGAATGCTGCATGAAGCTGCCCACCGATCGCAGGGGACTGAAGAAGTTCTCTGGGGGATGCTGATGCTCCAGACTCTGATCCCTGCTGGGCAAATGCTCCTCGTGAACCTTGGAACCTCCCTTGGCTATCGCACTACAATTGCAGGATCTGCTCTTCTTCAGCGAACTCCTGGTCAAGGCAGTGCCCTTGCGATACTTGGGCTTGTGGCCATTGGAGCCCGGACTCGCCTCACTGTCGATCACAAAGACACCAGTTCCCGATCCCGAGTTCGAGTCCTTGGATCCCGGCAGGCAGTGGGCGGAGTTCGAGTTGCCCGCAAAGAGCTTGGCCCTCAGCAGGGCAGGAAGTGGTCCATTTGTGGGTGAGGTTTGTATCGAAAGAGGTCTCTCTCTGGACTCCGCACCTGAGGGCGCCTCCTGAAGGTCAGCCACTGGCGTCCTGTAGTCCGTGTCATCGGAACGCAGCTTCTCCCGCATCACCAAGGCCAGGGAGCGACGCAGCTCCACGGGATCTATGCCGGGCTGGGGGGGATTGGCTGGCACAAAGACATCCTCAAACTCGAGATCATCATCGTCGTCGTCATTCTCATCTTCATCCTGGCTGAAGCTGTAGTTGTGGTTGTCGTAGGAGGCGGACGGAATGGAGATCTTCGCTGCAGCCGGCGGAGCAGAAGGAGGAGCAGGAGGAGCAGTGGAGCTGCTACTTCGCTGGGAAGCGGGATTCGCGGGGGAAGGAAACTCGTAGCTGGTCTCACCCAACTCGGCGCCACTGGAGGCCTCCACAATGTTCCACATTTCCCGCTCAATCTCCGTGGTCACCGAGGCGACGGCGGCCACCGTTTGATTGATGTTGTTGAAACAGGGCGAAACCACTCCGCATTTGGGCAAAAGCTGCGAGTTCTTCAGCGCCTCCTGCTGCTGCCTCAGCCAGATGGGTGAATCTATAACAGGGAAGAGTAACCGAAATTATAGGGGCTTTGCAGCTGAATCCCTGAAGACAACGCGCACTCACACTCACCCACATAGAGGCGCGGCTGCGTGGAGCGCATATTGGAGTCCATCGACTGCAGGCGATGCTGGCTGGCCACCGAGAACCGATGGATGGCCTCCGCCTGCTGGTCAATGTCCACGCCCATCATCTTCAGCAGCAGGTTCTTCAAGGCGGCCCGGAAGTCCTTCAGGTGGTAGGCATACAGCACCGGATTCACAGCCGAGTTCAGATGGGAGAGGATGATGCAGAAGAGCGTCAGCTTGGGGTGCACATAGCAGTCCGGGCAGAAGGCCTTGATGCAGTTGATCGTGTACAGGGGAATCCAGCAGATCATGAAGAAGAGCACTATGATCGACAGGTTCTGGGTGGCCTTCACATCGCGCTTCCTGGCGGCCCCCAGCACCCGCAGCATGGTGCCCGTGTGCCCGGCTCTTCCGGGCGTCGTCACCTGCACCACTGCCGCCGAGGAGCGGCGACTGAGATCGGAGGCGGGGTTCATCGTTACGATCTGACGGACCTATGGTTCGAATGTCATGGTATAAAAGAGAATTATGCATTAATTTGGAAAAGAAAAATGTAAAATCAGATAAAGTATAGCGAATGAAATGTAACCTAATAGAGGTAAACTCTTTCCAAAAATTGTTAATCTTTATCAGATGGCTTTAATCACTCACCTGTTTAATGATGACCCTGTAGATGTGCGTGTAGAAGGCCAGCATGAGGAGGGCCGGAGTGATAATAGTGGCAAAGTAGAGGAAGACGAGGTAGTTGTAGTCCATCACCTCGACGAAGAGGCACTCCTGGTTGTGGTTGACATCGGCGTGCCAGCCGAAGAGAGGCAGGAAGCCCACTATCGTGCCGGCCACCCAGCACATCGAGATGATGACTGCAAAGGGGAAGATGGACAGGGGTTAACTTATCGGAGGGCCATGAACCGAAGCCCTTGAAGAGAAGAGCAGACGGCCCCAGACGTCGTTTGAGGAGATTGCGGCAATCCCCCGGACCAAACTGCCAGTTTTATATTAACTTTTATCGAACTGCGGCGAACTAAACTGCCCAAGAGGGTGACTTCTGACCAAGTGACGTAAATAATATGTGCTCTTAATCACTCATCTTCTGGAACAGCAGTTGAATCATAGAAATGCCATTAAGCCCATTTAAACTATATTGCACAAATGTCATTGAAATATTGCTTGCCGGTCGCTGTGCTTAATAGGGTATACTTTTCTGATTTCCTACAGTTCTTGGAACCATTCTATAGATATTGGATATTTTTAGCTTGATGCGATAATTTCTGTTTCCAGACTGCCAATATAAATTGCTAATCGATCTGTAGTAAAGTGTTAATACTTAATTAATATTTTATATTAAGTTGCGTGAGTGGAAACTTTGTTTATTTAATTTAAGGATTATTAGTTAAGAACTTTCATGTACTGTTTTTTAAGGCATCTGTTCAATTGCAGTCCGGATGAGGACGTCCTTTGTCTTAGCCAAGCCACAACTCAAACATGGTCGATGGCAGGAATGGAATGGAGAACAATGTGGTGTATATTAGCCATCTAGAGTCATTAGCATCACAGCCACAAAGGCGCAATACCAAACAATGGCCATTACAAAGCGAGAATTGTTTGACAATATCCTCGCAAAGAGGTGAACCCAGAAAACATTTTAAAGAACTTGGGAAAAGTTTTTCTTGCGTTGAATTTAAATACTTGGAATACTAAAGTGTAAGTACTTTTTATAACTTTGTAGAGTTTGTGTATATGGTACATATGTCCACTTATAATAATTGTTATTTATTATTTATTAAATGTTTAGTTAATAATAATAAAATTTGGGAAAAGATATATTTGTCTGTTTCCTTAGGGGTTCCCTCCTTGTGTATAAATATTTATACATTTTATAGTACCCACCCCCTTTCCCAAATAAAATACTTACATATCGCCGTGCGGGTGCGGACATTCCGTGAGTAGGCCATCGGGTACAGGATGGCCCAGTAGCGATCCACGGAGACGGCCACCAGGCAGAAGATGGAGATGGTGCAGAGCACCACGAGCAGTGAGACGGTGAAGAGGCAGGCGTGCAGGTTCCTAGGCAGCCCAATGGAGGCCAGGATGGCGAAGGGTATCCCCAGACTGCCCACCAGCAGGTCGGCCATGGCCAGTGAAACTATGTAGTAGTTGGTGCGACGGCGCAGCTTTCGTTCCCTGCGGAAGACGATGATCACCAGGACATTGCCGATGATGCTGACGATGGCCACCAGGACCTCGAAGACGGTGTAGGGTATGTTGAGTTCGGAGCTGGGGCTATCCGAATCCTTGACATCCTTGCTGGTCGTGGCTGCGTGCAAAGGAAGCAGTGGTCCCTCGAAGGAGAAATCCGTGATGGAGAAGTAGCGGAAGGCGGACATTTTCGGAGAGCTTTCCCAAGGAGCTTTCCCTTTTTCCGATCGAGTATTTAAGGCTAGTATCAGTAGCTAATGGAGGGCGTAACAGGGTGGAACAGGTGTGTGTGTGTGTGTGTGTGGGGGGGGGGGGTTCAATTACAGTGTCCGCTGGCGTGTGAATTCCTTAATTGACTCGAGGTGGCCGTGGCAGTAGCAGCGATAGTAATAGCACATGCTGCGCATTGCGTATACGCCATGCCCGCCGCAGCCCCGTTTTCCCACTTTCTCTTTCCTGCCTTTCCCTTGATGTATTTGTTTTTCTGCTGTCGACGCTCTCTATTTAGCTGGAAAAAAGCGAAAAAACGAAAGGAAAACTTAATCATCGTTCGGCACGTTTGTTACACACACGCAGCACACAACTTAATTGTAGCAATTTTTTAGTGTAATAAATTGATAAATATTTGCCAAAAAATACATGTCGATATTGATAACGTGTCGGTAAGCCATGTATGTACAAAACAACAAAAGAAAACCCCAACTGTGATACACCCTAGATAATCAGATGGTACTCGAGGGTCTATAATACGGAACAAGGCCATCAATTTCAGGACTCAAGGATTACATTGAAAAATGCTGAAACTTCCAGAGCTTTTATGATGATGGTGGTTTTGGTTTATGGGAACTGAGAAATGAGAAGTGGGAGAACGGGGTATCTATAGCGAGTACACACAGCTATCTGATTCGTGTGCAGCAAATACAAAGCTCGAAAAGCAAACAAGTCCCGACCAGCAACAAAATCAATTGCCAGACAATCGAACCGGGTGCTGCAGAACATAATAAAAGTGTATAAAAAACGGTAGGGGGACAGCGAGAAAAACACAGAAACAGACGTCCCATAAATAAGAGAGCATCCTACACTTGCAAAAAAATCCCCTATGTTTATTAAAAGAGTCTGAGAATTTTACAAAATTAAACAAGCAAATTTTTAATTTCTAAACAAAATAAATATAATCCGAAAATTTATAAAATATCGTGGAAATCATTTCCTTTACAATTTGTTATTAATACGAAAATAATCGAAAGCAATATAAGTAAGTTTATGCAAAAGAAATTTATGTTGATTACTAAAATTATTTTTATTTTATTATTTTATTATAAGATTGAGTAAGGAAATGATACAAAATCTTTAATATAAACATAATGTGTATAGCTTTTAAAACCTTAAGTGATAACTCTTCATATAAATATTTAGAGTTTATCTAGTAAAATTTGAATTTTGTTATATAGGGATTTTTCTGGGTGCACTTTCTATATCTCGGGGAGGATTTCCCATGTTTACCGCAACTTTCGATTGGAAAGAGTGAGGCTGAAAGAGGTTCCGGGATTTGTCCTGCAGGAAGTGGCGGCGCGATATCAAAAAGCGTGCGAACGGTTGGCTTAATACGCGTGGTTACCAACCGGAAGCCGTCACTCAGGAGCAGAAAGCAGTCGAGGAACGGGAAAGGATGGATGGAATGGATGGGATCTGTACGATGGGATAGGGGCAAACTGAAGCAGGAGGGCTGACTGCTCAATCGAGTGTTTTGGCGGCGAGAGTGCATCCATCAAAAGCCACGACAACAATTCGCGGGACATGAAAACGTTTTCCATTTAATTGGCCCACCTTCCTCCCTTTCGCGATTCATCAAGTGAAAAGTGGAAAAGTAGAAAAGTGGAAAGAGGATGGTGGTTATTGTACTTCATCAACGCAGACCACTTAGAAAAGCCGGGAAAAAGGAAAAGAGAGGAAAGGGCTTGTCGAATTAACGCCGTTATTTAGCCAGCCCTTATGGGAGACACCCACTTATTGCCCAACTTATTGGCTATGGAATTTATGCTGCCGTTTGAGGTCAGGGGTCAGGGGTCAGGGGTTAGGGGCTGGTATAGCTCCCCATGGACCCTGTTCGCGTGCTGGGTCCGCCGGTCGACATTCGGAGCAGGTCGATTCGCTTAATTGCCTTTTGCCTAATTAATTCAATCGCAAAGGGGCAGCAACAGGCAGCGACATTTGCATTTCCACCTCCAACATTCCCATTCCCATTCCGTTCCCGTTTCAGTTAAAAACTCAATCAACAAATGGCACTGCGATTGCCCGATTTAATTAATTTGGCAAACGCAATTAGCGATCGTGGCCATGGGCTGCGTGAGGCCAATGCCAAAGAGTCGCCCCCAAAGAGAAGCTTCGGGTCAGTGCACCTGACACCTCGCAGCTTAATCGGTGCACAGCGAAAAATTCGGGGGCTAATTTGAGCTCAAATTTAAAATTTCTGTTTTCCTGTTTTATAAAAGTAATTTTTACCCTTACAGAATTAAAGTATGGTTTGAATAAAATTCCATTAGGTAAATTTGAATAAATAAGCAATTTAAATTATTGTTTTCCTTAAAAATACATTCCTACTTCGAACTTTTTTTCTTCAGATCATAAAAATAAAATGTGAAGATAAAAATGTGAGAGCTTTAAATTTTGTTGGAAATCGTATAAAATCTAACCATATTAAGTACCCATCTAATTTTTAATTTCTAGCTTTTTTTCAGTACACCTATGATTTGTTTGAATTCATTTGTTGAATTCATTATGACACTCTCTGAATGACAAGCCATGGCTCAATCACGAGCTGCGAGCGAAGCTCTAACGCGTTCATAATTTGAATCGGTCTCTAGGACAAGTTTATGGTATGGCATGGGCGTACGTGACTGGGAATCGGAATGGGAATCTGCTATATAGCGGATTCGAGTGGCCAGAGGAAGCAGTGCTCCAGTTCAAGGCAGTCCCAATCCTTGAACAAGTGTTCAAACTTTTCGCGCATTTGTCAGGCTCATAAAAGGGCTGAAAATAGTATGGGTTTCCATTTCCATTTCCCTTTCCCCCAAAGGCCCAAGGCTCTGCCTAATCCCAGCTGCTCCTCCCTGCCAAACTGTTAGTGTGCAGTGGCTGTCAAAATCAGTTGGCATTAAGTTTATTACCATGTCGCCATCGAATTGGCCACTTTCTTGGTTCTTGGCCTTGCCAGCGGAATAACAGCCAGAAAAGTGTTTCCAGCTCGCTGCATCTGCAGTGCACACTTGCGCTTTTCCCCTTATCATTTTGTGCAGTGAGAGGAAATTCCATGAATAACTACAATTTATGTGGGATATACAAACTTGGAATATTTTGATAAACCTCAAAACGGTCATTAAAATTTTTAAAATATATAAAAAGATACAATTTTTAAAGGTGGTTCTATAACTATAAATATTTTAGGGATATTTTCAGAGCTAATCGTAAATTGTAGATATTATATCTAATTAATTACAGTTAATACTCATTTGTAAGTTAAAAACTCGAAAATTAATAAGTGTCAGTAAAGGAAGAAAGTGTTTTTAAAGAACTTCAACTAGCTCTAAATTATATTGACTATTAGAATTATATAGATACTTTTATTTTCTGGATAAAACATTTTCATTTAAATATTTTTAAAATGTACTAAGCTATACTTTATTTTGTATTTACTTTCTTTACACAAACTTTGATTTCATTATTGCTTTAGGAATACATACGACGCTTTTTCATTGATTTGTTTGATTTTTCCTCAGTGTGATTGCTATTTGAGCTGGTTGGCAGCAGATAAAGTGCGTTTCTATTACAAGACGCTATCTGGGGAGGGGCGTTGAAAAATGACGGTGGTGATAAGGATAGAAGGACCGCGGACCAAGGACCTTCACGTATAACCCCGTCTGCTAAAAGTTGAGCTGTTGCCGCCGATAGCTGTGAACTTGCAGTAAACACGTTCTCCATCTGTTGGCTCAGATTCAAATGTATCTCGAATGGGGCGCAGCTAAGTCTTCCTGCGGCTGCTTGAACTTTAAGCTTGGCTCTCCATATTCTTTTTTCCCATTTTATATTTCCGCATTTTCCCCGGGCCATTTGTCTTCGTTGCGTTTTTGTGCGTGGTCATCCTGCGTCGCTTCACACGTTTAATTACGGCAAAACGAGTAGCTGCAGCTGGAAAACCCCTATATAGTCTACAGACCACCCACTCTTCCGCCCCGCAATGATACGCATTTTTTTCTGCTTTGCAGAGCTGGCAAATTAATTGGCGAAAAGTTCTTCTTTCGCTTCGGCCTGAGCTGATTGCACTTTGCATAGTGGCTCTTCTCTTTTTTCGTAATTGCGAATCCTTCTAAATGGAGTGATATAGTGATATACATACATCAGGGCAATTGACTGGAAATGCAATATAGATTCCGGCTCTAACCGGTTCCGAATGAAAAGCAGGGAAAAACGTAGCAGGGCTAAATATACATATTGGATATCTCCAGTGGCTGGGAATGGAGCCATAAATAGCTCAAGTCTCCACACGTCACAGGTGGCTTATCATCATAGGCCAGTCATCATTGGCAATATCGGTTCGGATTGGCTGTTCGATTGCCACGATTGCTCGATTCCGGTGGGGATTGCATTGTTCAAGTGCTTCAGCACGTTGGAATCACGTGCAGTCCGTCTATTGCATTTGAATATTGGGTATCGGAATTGGTTCATACATTGAAGGGATCTTTGGAGTGACACCCTTGCGCTTCCTCCCCTAATAGTTGAAATACAACATTTACTTCCATCGTCTCCGGGGAACAAGTGACGAGTTTCCCATGTCAGGGTGCTGGCATGTTGATAGATAACTACATAGTAAGAGGGCTCTGGTCTGGCAGATAAATACGCCGGGCCAGCAAAAGTCCCTCGGTGAATAATCACCCGTCAGTGCGGGGTCACAGTGGATCGGGGGGAGGTGAATGAATATTCAAAAGGGGTATGCATAGTTAGACTTTCAAAAATTGTATAATTATAGTGCATTTAATTTCTATTAAATAAAATATTGATAATTAAGAAACAGCTCATTATTAAAAACATACTTTTTCCGTTAAAAACATTTAGAGAGCATTACAAGTTTGAAAAGGTAAGTAATTAAATTCAAATTGTATGTAACCTTTAAATATAAATTATTTACTTAGTAGCTAAAATAAAATAAAATTGTTATATTTTTTACACAATTTA
This sequence comes from Drosophila prostipennis, assembly GCA_037075205.1. Taxonomy (NCBI): domain Eukaryota; kingdom Metazoa; phylum Arthropoda; class Insecta; order Diptera; family Drosophilidae; genus Drosophila; species Drosophila prostipennis. The sequence continues at coordinate 95,804 of JBAMCJ010005418.1, read as the reverse complement.
AATATATATTATGTTGCTTAATTTGAGTGTCAAATGAATCTATTTTAAGTAATCATTGTGTGATTTAAGGATTTATATTATGCTTTACCATGGTATATTATCGGTTTTTGCAGTCAAATATCTTCAACTTTTTATATATATGACTATAAAATGGTTAATATTAAAGATTTAAATTACTATCCTTAAAGATTTCAAGTTTTACGGTAGAAAATAAGAGTATTGCGATAGTATGATCCTGGTACTTTAAAGTTTTATTTTATTTCTATAAATTCTTCTATTTTTTCATAAAGTTTATATGTCATAAATGTATAGCTAAGCCCACTGTGCTAAAAAAGGATATGGGATGGGCAGTTGTTCGCACCGATTCCCAATTCAGCAGTTGACAATCGCCAATCGGCCTAGGAGTTATATGAGTTATATGGCAGGAGAGCACGAGTAAAGTCCGGTGGCTACCGCATTGCCCAGTGACAATCGCAATCGCATTTACAATGGCAGTCACAGTGACAGTAATGGTGACTGATAGTGATAATGATAGTGACACCGTCCATCAGAGCCCAAAAGAGCCTTTTGTCCTGAGGTGAGCAATCGCTAACGAAGCAGCTACAAATGCGAGATCATCGTTTTGGCCCGCTTATCTGCCTTTTTTTGGGCGGTGTAAACATGTGAGTAAATTGTACGTAATTAAATGTTATGAGTTTGTTATCTGCGCGCCTTGTTTTCGCTTAGAGCCGCCTTTTTGGGGGCTTTTCGGGGTACCAGGCTGTCTCCCAATTATTTGGCATCCGTATGTGGGACACATTGCCTCTGGGGGCTTTGTTTTCTTGCTTTTTTTGTCCACCAGCCGGACAGTCAAATCAATCAAGCTGGAGACACGCGGTATTTCACCACAGAAAGCAACGCCGTACAATGCTGCGTATGCGTAATATTTCATACGACTCGTATTCCCCCGAGTTGCAGTCCCCCAAAAACGACAGCTGCCATCTTAATTTCATTTTCTATTTCAGTGGAAACCATAAAGGAGCTCTGACTTCACCAAAAGCCAAGCAGACAACCAACCCCCGAAGGACTCGACTCCCCAGCCCTTTTTTCCTAGCCTTGCTGGCCCATTAAGAGGTCCTGTGATTGAATTCGGCTTACGCATGAAGAGTCGCAAAGATTCAGCAGCCGCATCCATCAGATTGGCCCACTCCAGTCGAAAGTTCTTTTAAAGCGGCTTAAGATGTCCGCTGCCAAGGACAAATGCCAGGCTGCGGGAATCCCCGGCTTTGCATAAGTAACCCCATTCCTTAGGCTCTTTAAAACGGGTTGGAGATTCAGCCAGAGGCCCACCTCTTGGTGGAGCACAAATATTTATGGAGCCAATAAAGATTCTATTGATGTTTGCTTGTTCTACAACACATCCTGACGGCTTGGCAGATTGGCATTTCATTGTCAAAAGGACCGCCAGTTGCCCAGCTTTCCCCCGTTTTCCCTGGGAGGAGTTTCCCAGCTCACATACATCTGTCGACCGGCGACAGCACACATCGTTTCATCGTTTGCATTTCTGTTGATTTTGGCGCAATGACACGCAGCTCGTTACAGTTGCCGCTCGACTGGTCCTAGCCAGTTGTCCATTTCTCTTACTCTCCCTTTGACCTCTGACTCCTGGATCTCTCAGCCCCTGAACCCCTCACCATCCCTGAAGAGGATTTGCGCAGCAGTTATGTCTACACTTGGAGAGTTACCATTGCGGAATGTGGGACTTGATAGCAGATAATTTTACCCAAACAACAAACAGGCATGTGGGTTCTTAAAAGTTACCTAGTTCTTCAAAAGAGACAAAGTAGCAAAAAGGGTTAGATTTCAAAAAATAAGATCTTTTGAAAATATTTGTGAAGTATAAAGGACCAAAATTCTAGAGTATACATAATAATTAAAATATTTATGTGGTTGAAGAAAATAAAAGGGTTAAATAATAGTAAGTGCAAATATGGATTCTTTTATCCATTTCACCCCACTTTTCTTATTATAAGGAGCATGTGCTTTATAGTAAACTTTCTGGCTAATCCTGAATTATGTTCATTATTTCCCCAATTTCATGCTTGGACATTTTCATTCAACTCTTTTGGTGAGTGTAAATGTCGCCTTGCTCGGGGAGCTTACGTCCTGTCAGCTCTGCATTCCGAATGCCATTGAGGGTTTTTTTAGAGGATGAATGTGAGGAGGGGATGAGAAAGTGAGCAGGTGGGGGTAGCCAGTCAGGAAGGCATTCGCATGGGTGTTAATGGCGCATTATCCCTGCCAAGGCTTCGAAGGCTGCCATGGAAGGATCTCCTGGAACGCAGTTCCCTCTTCTTCGGCCAGCTTGTCAGCTTACTGGAAAGTTTCGCCTCCATCATGGCCGGCAGTTAAATTTAATTACACTGCCCCCGAAAAAGCTGAAATAACTTGTAACCGGAGGAGTCGCAGGAGAAGCCCTAGGCCGCCGCTAATGATGTGTGGAGCTCTTCATTAGGACGTGGCCATCGCAACTATTCGGGGCCATCCATTATCCCTCCGCTTTGAAAGAGGAACTTGGCCAACAAGTGGGGCACTTAGTTGAAACTTAATAACTTCCAAGTTGGCTTAGTTACTCCCCCCCAACAGAAGTTGCCCATTTCCGGCGGATGCGATTCGCATTGTCCACGTTTTTACAAAGTTGCAGGCCAAAATTAATGCAGCTTGCGTGCTGGAACACCCGCACACTTTTCTCCATTAAAATACTTTTTAATATCCACATGGACATTTGCATTTAAACGATCTCATCTCGGCTGTTTATCGAACCGAACCCAAACGGCCGCTTAGCGAGTAGCAGATATAAAAATTTATTACATTTCGATTTGTTTCCACCCATTTTTGGGGTGGACCGTGACGCCGCCGGGAAGGATTGTCGCGTGCCGACGTGCAGGTGCTCAGGTAAGCCAGTCCCCACATTCCATTTGACCGGATGTGAATGTGATCAAGAGCTTTAATGGGTTATGGAGAAGGTAGGTGGGTGGTTCTGCCTGCTGAGCTCTAAGCGCCTTTCAAACGTGTTCACATATTTTTTGTGGTGGAATTCGAAGATTTTCTCTGATTTGAGTTCAGTTAAAATACTGAATAGATATGTTGGTTTTAGAGCAACAAAAGTTAAATCTTCTTTAATTTATGGACATTTTAATTCTAAAGCAACAAAAATTATGTCCACTTTATATTATACGCAAAATATTTAAAGCTTTCTTTTAGATTAACTATATTCTGTTTTGAATATATATTATGAAATGCGAAAAATTCGATTAGGGTTTAAATTTAGGATGTGTGGAATATTCAAATGCGTTACTTGTATTCTTATTCAATATTTTACCCCATATGTTTCACACCCAAAGAGACACATCTGTAAACAGTTTTACGATTTCTGAATAATTTTAAATTCTACAGTAGCGCCAATTTAGCTAAATGTGTGCAGTGCTCTCAAAGGCAAATAAATATAAGAACGAATTCTATACTGGTTATGGGCAGGCATTAAATTGATCACGGTGAGTCATCAATTAGAGGGAGACTTTCTGGTGGGGTTTCTAATGGCATATGTAAACAAGGGAGATATACAAAATACACCGGTATCCAAGGGGCTTCTGGGTGCCAAAAGGGGGCATTATCACTTGCAATGTTTGAACAGATGACTACTCTGTTCCGCCAATTTAATTCGAGCATAATTAATGCAAAGCCAGCGCCTCAACTTGTTAATTATGCAGGCAGACGAATGCCATGGTGCCATAAACGAATGACCAGCTGACTGAACTTTGAATCTGAGCCGCAATTAATGTGCATTTCATGGGACTTTTTGCCATTTGGAACCATCCCATCCCCCTCTATTTCTCCCCACTATTTCCTCATCACGTGCTGGCCCTGAATCACGAATCTCTCAATGCTCGATGCTCGTTTCTATTTTGGTATTATGTAAAATATTCTAATATAATAATTTCTCATTTCGAATGGTGGGTGGTGGGCGGTTTGACTGGGAGCAATCCACTCTGATCCACCCCATTGGTAATGGCCTCATGCGGGGCCATCAGTTGAGTGAACTAATCCACGATGTGAATCTACAACTGCATCTGCATCTCGGCACCATGGAAGTTCATTCGCTCCGAAGAAACAGGCAAACTCCCCTGATCAATGCAAATTTAATGCAATTGGAATATGTTTCATTCACCCTGGGTGTTATCCTCCTTTTTCCATTTTTTCTGTACAACAACTGTTGCTCGTATCCGCCATCAATTCAGGAAAGGATAAATGTAATTGAAGGGGTACGAGACCATATGACTGGGCAACAATACGAGGACAATGCGATGGCGATTGCCGGATGGAGGAGAATGCGAGTGGGGTAGCCAATATAAATGCTTACACAGAGAAAAATATCTAATTGTTTTTGGTAGAAAAATGGTTTATACTAGTAACATTTTTATTCTCACTTTATTTGTGTTTATTTTCCAAAGACTTTAAAGATATTTGTTTCTGTATTTGCTGAACATAAAATTATAGAGAATTTCTGTTATAAAGAAGTAAAAACCAAAAGATAAGTATTCTTACCATGAGTTCCTATGGAAAATATATTATTTGTTAAATGTTATTTAAGATTTATCAATGAATTATTCTTAAATTTTTAATGATATTGCTTTCTATATTTTCTGATCCTCATAAGAAGTAGGTAATAAAATGCAGATTTTTATATATGTACGATTTCTTTTCTCTTTTATTTCTTTTAACCTAGATTATTTTTCTCTCTGCACAGAGCACGGGCTCAAAAAGCCGCGCTAAATTGGCCATCAATTGGAGTCCACTCAAGGGCGCCTCACTTTCCTCCAGTTCAGTTGAGTTCACATTGCTCTTGTGCGCTCTTTATCATCAGGTTGTTAAAGCCCCCATAAAGGCAGCCATTAAATGGCCAAGTGATGTCAACATTAGGTGAGCCACGCCCACCTCCCAGCGACCACCCACCGCCCCCTTTTGGACACGTGGGTCGAACTCATCCGCTGGGATTTGCAATATGTCGCCAACATATTCATCATCGAAACCCACTCCCCTTTCGCCTTTCGCCCATTTTGACGGTTGTTGCTGTCAAAATATTGACAATTGGTCTTTAGTTGGCGTGAAGGTCGACTGCACATTAACTGCAGGCACTCAAGGACTTTTATTTGGGGGGATAGTAAAGTGGAGGGTGGCTATTACAGGGTTAGGGCGTGGTTAAGGCCCCGTAAATCTGCGACACTTTCGGGCCATCTTTTCGCGAGCAGTTTACGTTGGGAATTAGCGAGCGATTATCTTCTAATTGGATGCTAATTCCCAGCCGCAACCCACTTATGTATATATACCCCCTTTGCACCCGATTTTTGTGGACAGGGGGCAACTGCTAAAAACGCTGCGTGACTTACTTTAAATTCGTATAATCGAATCGAAATCAGATTTGGCCAAGCTGTTGACTTTGCCGTACAAAACCCACCGAGCAGTTTGGAAATCGCCTGCGTCGCGGTTTTGGATTTTGGCAAGTGCTGACGTTCATTTTCAGTTTTTTTTGGGAGGTTGTTGATGTGTCTTGTCTGCCGGAATATTTATAGAAGCAATTGGGATGGATGAATCGGCATATAAAAGGGTGCCAGGCGGTGTCAGGAGGAGCCTAATGAATCCATCACAGGGCTCCCGACTTTCCCGACTCACTGAACACGTTTCCCAGCGGGGCGAAGGGTTTCTAGGGATTTGGGAAGGGAAAGGATTGCCGGCCAATTGAGAGAACTTCGGGGAGCCTTGGGCCTGAGAAACGTGCCTGAAATAGCCACTCGGTTGCACAGAAAAAGAAAGGATGTGAGCCCTTAAAGATCACCTAAAAATGTTATTTTGATTTACACTTATTTATAGCTAGTCTTCAAATGTATAAAATGTTTTTCATTTACAAATTCATGACATAAATCAAGGAAAATGTAAATATATCTAAAGTAATTTTAGGACTCATGAACATAAGTGTTTATTGCATAAACAGAACATGACTAGTGTATAATTAGTAATTGTTTTCAGACTGATATAAAAGATAGGAAAATGTTTTTGTTGAAATTAAGGGTTTTTAGTCTGACTTCTAAGATAAGGATACTTTCTTATACCTAATCGTATGACTAAATAATGCAATTGGGTAATTACAATGAATAATGAAAGCAAGCTTTGCATAAATATGACTAATTGTTCTAAAATTATGAATTTAATATAATAAAGAAATATTTTTTGAAATTCTTTAAAAGAGTTCTCAGCCAAAACCATTGATTTCCCTCTAAAAATGACTTAATATCTTTTGCAATGGTTTGCTCAACAAACCAACATAATTTTCCCCACAACGTTATTTATGAAATTTCATTAAACATAATTTCCTATATTTATCTACTTATCTGAGTTGAATCACCCACTTTTGCAACTTTTTGCGTGTAAAGATATCTATGTATATTTATATTTATATATTGAGAGGCGCAGTTCGTTGGAGCAGCTTAAGTTAGTGATAAGAGACAGTTGCAATCAAACAAATGAGTGTTGAAACGGCGGGGAATCCCGAGAACTTGTTGATACAAACTCTAAATATTTGCATCGTCTGGGTTGGTTGTGTTTATTTATACTTCTTTATCGAAAGGCTGCGATTATCATCGGCTGCTCCTCGGAGTCGCAGTGAAAAGTGCAAGTGCATCGGTCTCTTCTGCGATTTCGAATGCCGAATGCAATTGCGTCCGAGTGCCGCGTTTGTCGGCATTTGGAGGCTTAACCGGAAACTTTTAATTTAATTAATTTATACACAAAGGCGCAATCAAGAGCACTGGCGACTTGAGGAGGTCGAAGGATGGGAAGGGGGTCGCGGGGTGCAGTGCCATGCGAATTGCGGTTACAAGCGCCGTGTGCATCTGATAGATAGGTAGATACTATGTGTATACCATCCAACCATCCAACCATCCCGACCCATCCGAACCCATTGCGATAGAGCGCTTTTGATGTTCACTCGCCCGGTTCGGTTCATTTCGCTTTATTTCGCTTTGTTTCCCTGACCATTCGAGCGCAATTCCAATTCCAAAAATCCGCCCCAAGTCATAGGAATCTGCAATCCGAAAGATACAAGATGTATCTCTATCTAGATGCAAAACTGCAGATGTCTTCGCTTATATTTTAGGGACACCGCGGGGGGCAACAGGTGAACTTTGTTTATTGATGCACTCATTGCGCTAATTTGTTTGCTCGGGATGATTTAATGGGCAGCCCGCTGGGTCAAGTTTAGAAAGATAGATGGATGGATAGATGGATGGATTTATGGATGGATTGATGGACTTATACTTGGCTGATGACCGGAACTGGATGTTATCAATTAGCCAATCAACAGGACATGCGATACGTTCAACAGGTGAAGACTTTTCACGACTCTTTTCCGCTTTTCCCGCCTCTACAAAGTAAATATTTAGTTGCCTTTTGCGGTTGGCATAAACATAATGCTCTGTCCGAATTTTATTGATTTTCTTTCTGTGGGGGGTCCAACATATGCTATTTACTCGTATGTTTCCATCAGCAGCCGACACAAATTAAAGTAAATTGCTTAAGCAAATAGTGTAGTTACCAGGGTTTAGAGGTGGATCCAAAAAACCGAAGGAGGAGCCACAGGTGGTTTGTTTTTGTTATAATAAAAGAAACAGCACACTGCCAATTTTGATCAAATCTGCGATCCAATCACCTGTTGCGCCCCGATAATCTCTCTTTTGCTCTTTATTTTTTTGAATTTTTTATTCAAACCCCGAGACGCTAATTCAATTGACACTTTTTTGGGCCTCACCAAGTTGCCATAAAAACTGGATGGAAAACTTTTCAAGCTTATTTAGTTTGGCATTTCATTGAGACAAAACACACACAAGCACTGGCACGCACACTGTTTTTTGTTTATTAATTTTATTATTTTATTTTACTTTATTTATTTTTTATGGCAGTCGAAATTTAAAAACTCAAAATTCGATACCGTTACGGATAATGCGAAATATCCACCGCGCTGGCCAACGCTCGATGGCAAAATGCGCGAATGCTTGGCACGGACTAAAAACTGAAGCGGTTGGGATTCGGATTCGTCGTATTCCGAATCGGTTGGGACTTCGGAACTCGGGAACTTGGGAACTCGGGAAACAGAAAAGTAGTGGACGGGCCCCCGGAACCCGAACCTCGTACCACCCACCGACCATTACAAACACAAACGCCTGTTGCTGCTGGACAGCAGAAAAGTGTGGTGAATTCTACGGCAGTTCTACGGCTTGGCCTCCGTCCGGATATAATCGTAAACGAAATATGCTGGCTCTTATTCTTTATAGCTGTCGCCGAGATTCCTCTCCACTCACTTACGAGTATTTCTGGCCAAATTTATTCTTTACACAAACATAATTGAGGCGTAAACCGTTTTATTCTTGGACCAATACTACAGCTAATGAATTTGAGTGGCCGCGCGAATTGACGGGTCTCTCAATCAATCGGTATGAGACTCATTGAAATTGATGGCCCAGCTGGTTGATCCTTGGCATCCGAAAAGGTATGGGGATGGGGGATATCGATGGCGGATGTGCTCGAGAGCACGCAACCCCCGAAATAATCGTTTGGCCAAAATCAATTTGTGCCATTTTGTTGCTTTATGGGATGCCTTCGCGGTATAGAACCCCCCATAAAAGTGACGAAACCCCGAAACCCCCGAATCCATCGATCCATCGGCTTGTTAGCAGTTCATCAAAATTGTTTGCCGCATATTAATTGCCACCGCTGCTGTTCCATGCGGAGTTTGCGATCGTATTGTTCGAGTATCGAGTATTATTAATGCCCCCCCATACCATCATATCGTATCATACCATCATACAAATGGGAATATCGTTTTATTGACTTTCGGAGCACGTGACCGGCCTGCAGAGATGTTTGTTTACCAACTGTCGAGCAGTCACTGCTTTTAATGTGCAAACAAAATCGCAATGCGATGCGATGCTCACTGCAGCCCATCGGGCGTATACGTAATAAAATGAGCAGCACTTTTTGGCCGGATTGGTTGGGATCAGTTCGGGGTTCTTGGAACCATATCTATAGGTCCACGTGCTGGCCATTTGCACGTCCATTTTGGGTTCTACCAGGAGATTTGAATGCAATCGATTCGGAACGTCGTCAACTCGCACAATTTACGGCCGCACTTTAATTGCTTTTGAATTTAAGCAAAATTTTTAAATTTGTGCAAGGGAGAAAGGTTGAGCGAGCGAAAGAGACAGATGCAGAGCTTCACCACAGTAGCTTTTCACCATTTTGTTGAGCTTGTGGAAGACTTTTAAAGGTTCGTGACTCAGCTGAATAGCTGACAAGTTTTGAAAATAAATTTTAAAATACAATACAAATACCGCCACTGCCCTTCAAATTTAAAAGTTGGTTGTTGCTGTTTATATTTTATTGATTATAATCGTACTATTGGACAAATTGGATGAGATAAATGACTACAACCAACTTTTGCAGTTGTATGTCGAAGGCTAAGGAACTTTTCAAATGTTTTGACGAACCAAAAAACCAAGAATCCGTTAGGTTATAAATGCAGTTAAACTATATCAAAACCCATATTTTTTCCAGACATTTTAAAATGAAGATTCAATACAATGGATTTCTGTAAGAAATTTAAGACAAATTTCAATAGGGTTTTCTTGACCCTTCTTATTTTTGCTGAATATATTGGGAAAGAGTCAGATTTTACGGCGATTTTAGGAAAACAATTCTTTGAGTGCACCAGGTTCAGTGTACCTTAATACAAAAAATACGCTGATATGCATTTTACATTTCGAGCTACATTGCGATACACTGATAAGGCGACGCTCTAAACCAAGTGCAGTATAAAGTCAGAATCACAACCATATATAGCAACAAATTTAGATTTTGCGACAGAAGCTGTGCCTATAAAAATTGAGTACAATCTTGGGTTTGAGATCAGTTCGCAAAACAACCATAATGAAGCCGGGCATCTTAGTCATTTTTCTGGTGATTTCGGTCCTGCAGCAGCTTTATCTCGTTGAAGGATCCAAAGGACTACAGGAGTCTTCAACTCATAGTCCACAACCACAATGCAATGAATATTGCTTCTCGATCCTGACGCCAATCCTCAATAGTGCTGCAAAACTGCAATCAGCCAGTGTTTTGATCGATGAACTGAAAGAGATAGTAATTTCTAGGGAAGGCACTATTAATGCACTGCAGAATAAGTTGGCCATTGCTGAAGTGGAGTTAAAATACAAAGATGATCTCTTAAAAGAGAAAACTGATAAGTTTGATACTATTAACAACTTGCGAACTCAGTTAGCAAATTCCAGTTGCCAAATTCAAATAAAAGACTTAGAAATTACTATTAATAATATAAATATAAAGTTAATGCAAGCAGAAGATCTATTAAAAATCAAAGATAATAAAGTGAACAATTTGACAGAAACTATTGGTAATTTACAGAGTCAGTTGAGAAATGCAGACGACCAAATATTAACAAAAGATGATCTAGTAAATGCTATAAGTAATGAAATCACTGAGAAATCGAATGAAATTAGAGATAAAATGGATGAAATTAATAAAATGAGGGAAGAAATGAAAATGAAAGATAACGCACTGAAGAATCTTAGTGCACAGATTTCCTCCAAAGATAATGAAATCGATGTTCTTAACAGTCAGTCCAAATATGATTTAGGAAAAATAACTGAAATGACCGATGAACTTTCATTGTGTCTCGGAAACGAAAGTTGTCCCAAGGGCCGGCCAAATGGAATTTATAAAATTAATAAACCCGGAATAGCTATTTTTGAAGCATTCTGCAATTCGACTGGCTGGATGACAATCCAAAGGCGTCAGGACGGCTCTGTGAACTTTGATCGAAACTGGATTGATTATAAGGATGGATTTGGAAACCTAACAGGAGAGTTTTTCTTCGGATTGGAAAAGCTGCACCAGATGACTAAGGATAAACCTCACGAACTGTACATTAGACTTGGCAACTCTGCGGGTCATACTGATTACGCTCATTATGATAATTTCCAAATTGAAAGCGAACAGGAATCCTATAAATTAAAAACGCTAGGGACATACCGTGGGCCAACCTCAAGAGATGGCTTCAGAGACATGGAAGGAATGAAGTTCTCCACAATTGATCGGGACAATGCCAATTTCGTGTTAGCTAATTGCGCTGAAGTTAACTATGGTGCATGGTGGTACAATTCCTGTGGCGACGGGTATACATATGACATTAAAATATAATTTAGAATGCATCACTAACAAACATTTCAATTACAGGCTTAATGGAAATTACGGTACTTATTTCTATTGGTATCCTTTAGGTGGCCTTACCTTTTCTGAAATGATGATTAAGCCGAAATCCCTCTGAACTTTATTTGCAAACAAGATGAGATGCGCACACCACAAAATAAAAATTAACCATTGTTCCGGTTGAGTAAAAGGTGATTTAATAATAAAAACCAATCTATTAACCCCTTTTTTTATTCGAATGACTTTCTGTAGTTTAATCGCTTAAAAATTACCTAGGAGGCCGTGAATTTAACCATGCTTTTTGCGAAAAGAAATGAAACAATTAACATTTTTAGGCTTTGTTTCAGAAGAAATAATTATCTTTTATACGGCAAGTCGTAAAGATTTTGTTTAAAAATTAATTAAAGTATTAGAAATGTCTGAAAAAACAATTAGGAAAAAAAACCACACATAAGAAAACAAAATTTTTAACCTAAGTGCCCCCAAACTCATATGTTGGCCACTCGTCTCCATTTGGTCTCGGTTATGTAGAGTCAACAGAAATGTGATATGGGAAACCCCTTTCCCGCCGAAAACTGCAGCCCCATTCAATGAATTCCGCAGTCAGAAGGAAAACAGAGGGGAAGAAAAATTCTTGGGTGCTAAACGTTTAATAATTCTCTCCGCTTTGGTGTACACTAAAAATAAATATGTATTTTTCAAAATGTAAATAAATATTTTTCTTTTATTTATAATTAAAGTAATCTATTTATTTCATAGCATTATTGTTAAAAATTGTATCATAAACATTTAAGATTAACAAATATATAAAAGTTGTACCTTTTAAGCTTTTATTTGAAATCAAAAATCCCAAAGGAATCTGAATATTTCTTATCGTGCATGGGAACCTAGTGATGATCTGCACTTGGCTGCACTCCTCAGCACTTTGAGTATTCGATTACTTCCCGGGTCCCCAACTTTGTACACATCCCCACCGCTCAGCATTGTGAATTTTGTTTACCAGCCATATCCATATCTTATTTACATATGGGCATTTCTGCTGCCCGGCAAGCGCGCATTAAACACATTTTAATTAAGAGACAGCGCTTCGCCTTCTGATCAGTTTCAGTTCCACTTTCGGGTTCTGAGTTCTGGTTGTGGTTCCCTGTCTAGTTCTGGGTGCTCAGTATTCAGTAGTCAGTCTTCGGCGCAGCTCGATAGGGAAAGATGTGCGCCGGTGGTGGCGATTCCAGTCCCATCTCCATTTGCATTTCCATTCGAAACGATCCATTGAATCCAAGGTTGCGGGGATAAGACGCCCCGGTTGTTTTGGCGCCATGTGCTGTTGGTGTGCACGTGTCTACTGGACGGTTCTCCACAATCTCCTCATCCGCCTGCTGGACAACCTGATGGAACTGAGATCCCCCCTCTGTTCTAGCTGCTGTTTCGGTTATCAACGGCAGGCCAGTGAGGAGGGTGACGTCGCGGAACGGGTTTCCAGCACCGATGACGATCATCCACACCAGCAGCCCCATCAAGATTACGTCATTGTGGGTGAGTTCTCTCGATTAGCCGATCTCTCGGTTTCAAAACAAAGCCAAATCAACATTGTGGCAAAGTATAAACAAAAACAGTTCACAAGAGGTAAGTTCTTGGAACAAAAACTAAGATAACGTGTATTTGTAAGAAATTAGGGATGCAGTTCTTTTCTCTGTATTTATAAATGATATTATTTTATTTTATTTGTAATCCCGATAACTAATAGAAGATGCAGATGCCAACTATGCGGAGATCGAGGAGCGTCATGTGGAGAAGGAGCAGTACTACTTCACGGTGGATCGTCCAGCGGCGGAACGAATGCTCCATGGACGCGAAGACGGATCCTGTTTGGTTCGTCCCTTCAAGGCAGCCGACCAGTGCATCCGCTATATAGTGAGCATCTGGTCAGCGGATCAGTTTTATCACTTATTTATACGACAAGTGGACAGAAGGCAGCGGTATGCCATTGGCCAAAAGAAATCCCAGGAACGCTGCTTTGGTTCCCCCTCGGAGATTGTGGAATTCTACACGGAACATCCGCTGCTCTGCACCAACAAAATCCGGAGTCAGTGCATCCAGCTGCGGCCCATCAGTTACGCTTAGTTAGGGGGTAAATCTTTATTACGATAAGAGAGGGGTGTGTATATACAAATGGGGTTAACTTAAGACGATCCTCAGGTGGCCACCACCGCCTTGAAGGCGCACTGGTTGTTCTGCATCAAAGCGGGCCAAAGGAAGGCCTTTATCAGATCCGATCGCCGATCCGCTTGGGGATGCCGCTCGTGTTTCTCGGGCCTCAGGAAGCCTAAGTAGGATATAATCCAGTTTTAAGTTTGTGAATCGATTAAAAAATAACTGAAAAAACACACCCAAATTGAAATCCATGTCCAGATAGTAGGGCGCCTTCTGGTTGATCATCCGCCAGGCCAGGCGAACACAGGCACTCACGTAGTGCGTCAACGGGGGGCAGGACTCCAGGCAGGGATACTCGTGGAGGGTGGACAGGACCTGGTTGAACACCGACCGCTCGATCTCGCCCAGCGGAAAGCTGTCGGCCGTCTCGAAGAGGTGCTGGCGAACGGATCTGTCCAGGGACAGGGTGGTCTCACTGCTGCTGTCCAGGGGGCAGTTCAGGATGCGACGCACTTCCAGGACCTTCCGTTCCCTCATCCCGTGGCACAGGCGGAAGGATAGCTAGTCGGGAATAATATATGAAATTACATTAAGGTAATCAGTTCATTCTTTAAAGATATATACGAAGTCAACAAATAAAGAAATAAATATAACACTTTTACTAATCTGTTTAAACTGCTTAAAATAAATCTAATAATCTCTTGAAAATAAATAATAAATCCAAAAGAAATGTCTATACCATGATCTTGACATTGATAATGCATTTTCCCTGGGAAAGTGTCGTTCATCTCATATCCGATCGAAAGTGATTCGATTACCACAGGTTTGATCCGCAGCGCCTACGTAATTTCTGGCACCCTGGGGCTCCACTTTCCCTCACATTTTCGCCGCTCCAACGCCTAATCATCCTCAAACGCGATTTCGATCTGGCCAAATTGATATTTTGCAATCGCAATTTGCGTCTGACAGGATCTGAAGCATCCAAAGCCCACGGGTTTTTTGTTCGTAATTGATGGTCAGGCCAAGCACTTGAAAATTGAAAGTAATCTTCGTCAAAATGAATTGGCCTTACAGTTTGAGAACCACTGTGCTGTGCTAAATTTCTAAGATCGCTTATAGCCCCTTGAAAAGAATAATTAAACTCATGTTTAGCTATTGTTTTTGGAATGACACCTTATTAATGGGTGTTCTTTAAATTAATTTGCATGAAAAAAAGCCTGTGAAAAATTTAGCACTGAATTTTTTGACAGCTATTGACTTACTAAATGGCAATTGGAACGCGATCGCCCCATTTTCAAAACAATCGTTTTTCACTTTTCTATAGAAAAGAGCTTCTTTAATTTGAATAGCTTTGAGAAAAATATCTCTTACCTTTAGAAAACTTACAATGTTATTGACACGAAATTAACACTTAAAATAAATTGACTCCATTCATCACAAATAACTCTGTGTTGTCTTGACAAGTGAAAACGGAGGGGATAATTATAAAAGTAAAAATCTGTTGTTAGCGATTTATATTCCAGCGACAAGTGAATGATTGACTGGCTGTGCAATTGGCCACAATTTCTTTTTTTTCGGCCTCCTGAAATTCAAAATTAACCTAAAACTTGTAATTACTATAAAAAAATTTAACGAAACACACCCAATAAGAAATATATTTATCTCCCCAAAAAAAGTGAAAACATTGTCTGACCCGCAATTGGCACTAGTTTCTCCCGATTGAGTTAATCTCGAAATGTGTTCGGCCTCTTTAACAAGTCATTATTGAATGTTCGGACATATCTTCCAGCGGCAATCTACAACAGATCCCAAAGCATGTATGTTAGCTACTTGAGACTCACCACGATCATGGAGAAGAGTATCTTCCCCTTGAGGCTGTGCGCGTGTTTTATCTGCGGAAGACTGTCCAACGCCTCCAAGGCGTCCGCTCGGTTCTCGACGTAGAGATTCCGATAGAGCGACACCATTTCGCTGTCGGAGAAATGGAAATGGAGTTAGAAATATAAACAGAAATGGGTGATGAGCTACAGGGTGTGGGTTGGGCTCTGGGGCAAGTGAGAGTTGGATGCGATCTCGATCTGATGTGACTGAGATTCTAATGTGGGTGTTACACCTTATTGGAACTGGGTCAAGTGCTAGAATTGAGTGCCGCTTATAACCTAAATATGTTAACATTTCTATAAAATTATGCGGAATTTAATTCATAGATTTGTTCAAATATGATTCTTTATCCAATAACTAAAAAATAACTAAAATTTGAAAAAACCAATTTGCAGTTATGGTGAAAATTTAGAAAATTTAAACTTTAATTTTAAAATAAAACACAACCCCAAAAAAAAAAAAACAAAAAAAATTTAAAAAAAAAAAAAAATTCCCCAAAAAAAAACACCTCATTATTACAAATTTTACTTGAACCTTTTCAACCTTGTTTGTGAAATTTTAAATGTAGTTACTCTTTTGTCTTAATGAGGTTTATGTTAGGTAGTTCCCTAATTTATTTCTAATGAGAGATAATTTAAACAAGATCCATACCTTCCATCATCGCTTCCAGAGTCATCGGAGTGGTAGCCATCGCTGCAGCTGCTCGTGCTGGCTCCGCCGGGGGGCGGGGCCTTGCCCAGGGAGAGCGAGGAGCCCGGTGGCCCACCCTCTGGACCCATCATGTGGAGCACCACCTCGCAGCCGCGGGAGAAGTTCATCAGCAGGCCGGCGGCAGGACGCTTCTCCACCAAGGCCTGGGAGTCCAACCGACGCACCTGACCCACACAGGTCAGCACCTCCTTGTCGTTCTCCACCCGCGTGCTGAGATTCTCCACCAGGGTGGCCAGCTGCTTCAGAGCCGGCTTGTCCAGCATGGTGAGCAGGGTCTTATTGTCAATCAGTCGCTGCTGAATGTCCCCGTAGTTGATGGCCAGCAAGCGCTGGTGGGAGGAGTGGGCGGGATCCTGGTTAACCGTCACCATGCTCAGCTCCTCCAGCTTGTGAATGGCCATCTTGTACGTGTCCACATGGCGTTGCAGCTCTGTTTTCAGAGCCACATGCAGGGATATCAGCTGGCCCGAGGCATCGGTGGTGAGTCCGTGGACTCCGAGTCCCTGAACAGCATTATCGAAGCTGCGTCTCCTGTCCCTCACTGTCTGTCGGAGAGCTGGTTCGTACTGGGCCAAAGCCTGCAGCAGGCGAGTGCATCTCTGCCGCAGTCCAGACTCGTGGGGATTCGCAAACAGGCGCACCAATTGCCAGGCCACCGTTTCGCTGGGCACTTCTGGCTTGGGAGTGGTGTTCAAGGTGGTTAATCTATGGGGAAGTGGGGATTAGAAAATAATAATAATTTTAAAAATAAAAAAAAAATCAGAGAAGAATTTAAAAAATAACATAAATAAAAAAAAACAGTATGAAGGCTTTTTAGAAAAATATTTAATACAGATATTGAACTAGAAAAATTCTAATAGTATAAGTTCTACTTAAAATTTTTCTCTAACTTTGTATTTTTCTTTATTTTTATTAATTATATGGTTTTTTTCTAGGGTTACAGGTAATGCTCTAAAAGATAATCTGAAAAAACATTCTAGTCCCAAAAAAATTCTTGCCAATTGAAGTAATTTTACTAAATTAAAGAAATTACTTTAAATGATGAAGAAACCAAAGGCAAATACCTAAAATTCAGGGCTAATGTTAATTTACATGAATAAATATTTATATTTGATTTTTATGGTTATATAATCACCCACCTGGTAAAGAACGACTCCAGCAGGTAGGCACTGTGAGGCAGGTGCTCCAGCAGCAGATCCAGCGGCAGTTCGGCGATGACTGATCTGAGGACCGAGGGACCCAGTCTCCCGACCACGCCAGCGGCCTCCCTGTACTGTCTGCCCTCCGAAAGCAGCATCAGACGGCGAAGGACCTGCCGCGGACTGGTGAGGAACTCCCGACCATCCCTGGAGGGTCCGCGGATGCGTTCCCTGCTATCCGCCATCGAAGAGGCACCAAATGTCAGCGGAGAAGGCAACGGAGAATTCCCCTGGAGCTGCAGAATGGCGTCCTGGTGATTCTTCAGCAGCAATTGCTTTCTGGATGCGTTGAAGATGCGGATTACACTCGGTTTACTCGCTTGTGGGTTAATGGAATGGCTTTTTTTGTACAGATGCAGATGCGAAGACAGTGAGATGCAGATGCAGATGCGAATTCAGATGCGGATGCGAAGTTTAAGATGCAAGTTCAGTGGGACTGCTTACAGCATATTTTGTGTGGGTGTGGATTCCATGACGATACGTTTGGGCTCTGGGTTCCGAGCTTCGAGGGCGGGCTAGCCGTAAAACTGAAAAACAGGCAGACACAATGCCACAATTAATAGCGAATAGGAAATCTCATTGGCAAGAATTCGCGCCAACAAACAATTGGCACTTTCACCGGCGCAAAACAACACCAGCCAACATAATTTATCATAAGTTTAGCCACATGCGTGCAAAATACAATCTATGTACAATCGCTAAGGTTGTCAGTTAGTTGTGGGAGTTTGCAGCTCAACTATGACAACTAGGAAAATGTTTAGGGCCCCCGCACAAAGGCAACTTTCCTTGGGGCCCAATGTCTCGTATGCCAGCTATTTCCCAGGTGGCCAGGAAAATGCCGTTTAACTCACCGCCCATCAAGTGCATTTAATTGAAATTTTTGACTTTGGAGTGGGTAATGCACTGTTAGGAGGGGTTAATAAATAAACAAAGTTTGTTTTGAGTTAGAACTTTTGGGCACCTGCCGGTTTATTGGCTCCCCTTTTTCCAGAGACTGAGTACTTAGATGGAGCAGCAGGAATTCGGAATCCGACACTGGGGCAACCAACCCGAACCGAAAAGAGCTGACCATGTTTGTTCTTCCCGAGAACCGAGAATCAGAGAGAACATTAAATGTTTACCAACAAGCCGAAAAGTCCGGAAAAGCAGCCAACCACAGCGGTTAGGTAAGTGGCTATCATGTGGTTGCACCGAGAAAAACTGTTTTTTAAAGAACTTAATAGTTCTTTAGGAACTTTAGCTTTTTATATCCAAACGTTTTGGTTTCTTTCCAAATTAGATATTCAAATAAAATCCCTTAAAAAATCTCTAAAAATATAAGAGAATCGATTTATAAATAGAACCAATTATTTTGAAATGACAGAAAGGTAAAATCCATACTTTCTAAATAAACTAAAATCAAATAAAAATTAAAAAAAAATCTATTCGATTTAAGTAATGTTTTTAAATTTAAATTTATATGCATCGTAAAATATTACATTAAATTAAGTTTTCAAGATATTTTTTCAAGAGTATCTAGCTTATAGTAATCAGTTTGATTTAAATATTGACACTATAATATTATTCTCCTCCATCTACCACTTTAAAAACAGTTTTTTCCCTATCTGAAATTTCTTTAAATTGTAAACTCCAATTAATATTGTTTTTGGAGTGTCCGTGGGCATTCGTATTCCCAATCGGAGTAGTTCTTCCAGCTAAAACCCAGCTTGGTGCCGGAGGTGACAGTGACCCAGCTCGGAAAGGTCAGACGTCGTGCATTACCGACTCAACCGGCTTAACGGACAGGTAGACGCCTTAATTGAAGGCCCAGCAAGTGAGTAAGTGCGCTTTGGCAATACTTTCCGTTAGCATTATACCATTACCATTGCCGGCTGGAAAAATAGGGAGTGTCTCTTTTGGCTGGGAAAGAATGTTCCACTGGAGGGCGTGGCCCTGTGGGAACAAGATCATATCATATCGCAGATCGTATAGCGGATTTTCCAATCTGCGTACGTGTTGCCAAAATAGCATGTGGGATAAGCAGATCATCTGTTGCAATCTCTCTTCTCACCACATGTGTGTGCAGTGTGCGAAATACGAGAGATAAACAAAAGTTACCGCATTTCGCTGGGATCATGTAGTGAGCAGAGAATCCAGACATGACGGACACAAAGAAAGGGCCCCGAGATTACCAGACAATTATGAGTACACGGGCGACAAATTGAAAGATGCCATCGTGCTGGGAAAGCCATAGAAACGTGGCCATGACACTTGGGATGCGCTTCGCTGGGCTCACATAAAGTGAAAAAAAAAGAAGAGTTGGAATGGGGGTCCAGAGAACATGTTATGTAAGCTGGTGACAAATGAGCGGGCTGAGAACGGAAGCCAAACTTGTCGCCACAACTCGAGAACCCCTTTCTTTCTATTTTATATACCATCTCTATCCGTATCTTTGTATCTTTGGCTGCGGCTTTTAGTTACACTCGGGGTCTCAGTTGGTTTAATGAACCCAGCGAAAATAGAAATGTGGCGATGTGAAATGATTTGTTGTGCCGGCCATAAGGCAAACATAACTCTCGGCTCTCGCCATTATTGTTATTACAACGATTCGTTATGAAGTTGCTGAAGCTCAGATAGTTTCGCAGGCCAACAAACTTCTAATTGCCCCGACCCCGTGCTCAGCATGCAATCGGATGAGAGTTCCTATTTTGACTCATTCTGGTATAGATTTTGTAGGGGTTCTGGGGAGTATATTAGTACAAAATTGTAAGATCTGGATCTGACTTTCCATTTAATTGTTGATATTTCCCGATTTCCTTCTTTGTTTCACCAAAAATGCTCCAACAGCTAGGATTTTTCATTTAGAAAGCTAAACTTAGATATGCTTACTTTAGGGGCAATTGTCTATCTAAGTTCCCAAGGTCGTATGTGTATATCGAAAACTTATTACCGAAACTTTATACTATAAATTACACTAAATACTGAGTATTGCCTAGTTTATTCCCTGGCCATTTCTTTTTGCTCCCCCTCGATTTGTGTCTTTGTCATAATGGTATCATAATGGTATCCATAACGAGCTCGGGGAATGAAGTTGAATGAAGTTGGAGCTGGAAGCCACTGCTGGCGTGCGGCTGCCATTAAGATTTGATGGCGATCAACAGTCTGTGGCATGCTGGGGATCCATCAGACACCTGTACCTGTGGCAATTAGCCGCCAGACGGGAACTGCCAAAAAAGGGCAAGAAGAGCAGCCAGAAGACAGAAAGGCAGACAGAAAGGCAGACAGACAGTCGAGTCCATTCCGCTAGTCGTTAATCAAAGAGAGCGACCCAATCAAGTTGACCTCAAAATCCCGACAAAAGCCAGACAAAAAGCGTCGCGAATTTATTGTCGTAAGACAAACGCACAAGTTCTGCAGGGTGAATAAAAAATGAAAAGTAACGAATAAAGAAGAAACTTGTTTGTGGAACGATCGCTAACTGTTCCTCGCACCTATTCCACAAAAGGGAAGAACGGCCCTCATTCAGTTCCCATGTCGATATATCGAGATCTCTAGATCTCTTATACTGATTGATTCCATCGTAAAGCATAAATAGTCCGCGGCTAAAACAAAAAAAAATTAAGGCACCCGCGGGCTTTTTGGGCCCCAAAACTACAGCTCACCTACTTAAGGCTTCTGGGCTGAACCATCAACCCATCAAAGTTTGACAGCTTCCCTGAACAATCTAATTCGTATTAACTCTTTTTCTGGCCAGCAGCCCCACCTCAATTATGATGGGAACAAGTTGGAGTCCGAAACTGGGTTAACTCCATTTATTCAATTAGAATAGGAACAGCGGCGAGTTTTATGGCCAAGTTGCAAGTTGGCTCGCTAATTGGCGTCGCCTGCCGCAGAGTCTCTCCATTTCTGGGAAAGATCTTCTCTCTTCTGGCCGAGAAACTAAGCAACGAGCCTCTAAATCTGCATAAATTAGCACAAAGACAGCACACAAGCCCTTGACTAAGCAGCCATAATGAGGGACTAAAGCCAAGTCTAAGCATCCGATTTGAGGAAAGTATATCTCATTATGCGCGGATTCTCATTTTTATTTGGGCGCATTCAGCATCATTTTATGGTCTTCGCCATTGGAAATAATTAAGAGCTCAGAAAAGAAACCAATTAAGTCGGCAGTTTGCATGACAGTCTGAGCTTTTAATTATGGGTGTTCAGATATTTATTTGGGTTTTCATTGGGTGTGGTTAAATATATTGATTATTTCTGCATTTTGATTGGTCAATGTGCTTATCAATTTTAATATGTTTCTTATTCTCTAAAATTAGTTGATCAGTAGAAAGTTATATCAACTAAATATTTGGGAAATTATATCCGGTCACGTTATTTTACTGCAATATTATGTTCCTTGTATAATATTTTATTAACAAAATGTTCTTAAACGATTTTTTTTGAGATTAATTGGAGATATATTTCCGATTCCCATCATCAAGTATCTGATTAAAGTTAGCCCCTTGTTAACTTCAGCTTTAATAACTCCTCAGTTTTGATGCTCAGCCGATTGAGGAAAGTTGTTAGTTATCCGCTTGACTTCCCACTAAATACGTGAAGATTTCTTGTAATGTTTCTATCTGAGGAGCGTTCAACTCCATGGGTAACTCTAATCTCTCGACTCGATTCACACCCACACAGTGGGTACGCGATGTTTTCGTGCCACTTACATGGTTTTCCACAGCGGTGGTTGTGTGGGTAAGTGTGCCACTAATCCGCAGGAGAATCGCCAGGTCGTCTTCTCACTTGACACCAAAGAAGTCGCAGATTCTCCACAGTTTTCCCCGGGCTGCCGAGCAATTTTCACTTTGCTGCCGAAAGCGACAGGGTCACAAAACTACGGGCTGTCTTTCTCCTCGGGGTCTTGAGATTCTTCGTGTATCTTCTGTAGAATGCAACCGCAAATCACAAAGTTGACGCTGCAACAACTCAGTCTACAAACATTTTTGCACTTCATTAACTCGTCTAACATTTGTGTGGCAAATGCCACGGGAAATTCCTCGTCTCCGTGAAGAAACTGTCAGTCTTCTGCAGCCCGTCTTCTTCACTCTTCTCTTCTCGCCGCCCGATTCTTCTCACAGTTTACCGTTTAAGCACGCGCCTCTTTGGGAGGAAAATCGAAATTGGGAAATGGTTAAGAGCAAATGGAAAATCCCGAGGAGCGAAACACGACCGATCGCAGTAAAAGTCCAAAGCAGACTGAAACTGAACGAATGTCATGACCAAAGCGGTACATTCGGTCGGCAGCTAACGGGAGCGAAAGAGAGCAGCGGGAGAGAGAGAAGGACAGACAGAGAGGGAGAGTGCGCATGCGCACCTTCAGCTCAAAGTCGGCTCAAGAAACGCCGATCAAGGCAGCTGAGAGGCCCAAAAGAGACCCACGAAGACCCACCGAGATTAACTCCTCTGCAGAAGCATTTTAGACAAGTTAAGTTATACACAAAAAACAATAATAAATATTAAATAATAACATAATATTAACTGAAAAATAAAAGAATAAAATGGCAATGCTAGTTCTAAATTATTTTTATATCCATATATATAAAAATATATAGAAATATATAAAGAAAACTTTTATATATTTTTTATTGGTTCCTTATAGGTATATTTGTATTAGGTACCTAATTATTTAATTTTTTGATTTTCCAAAATAACTAACTAACTAACTAATAACTTAACGAACGAATTAAATTAAATATAAGTAAATAAATATAATGATCTCATATGATGAACAATATTTTAACAAAACTTACTTCACTAACGAGATAATTTAAATTATTTGTAATTATTATTATTATTTGTAAAGTTAGTTAACATATTTTCCAGTGAACCAGCGACAGTGGCAGCTGTTGCCTCCGCCCGACGATTTGAATTGAGCCAACTAATGGCCGATGTTTGTTTGTTTTTGGCCAAGTTAAAGCGTTCGGAAAGTGCAAGCCGCCGAGCCACCAAGCCACCGGTGCAGATGCAGCTGCTCTTTTACCATTTTACCAAATAGCATTTACCGATTGTTAGTTTAATTGCAATAATGGACGCCTCCGCGGGGGGCAGTCCGCATCATGGGATTGGGATTGGGGAATTTGGGTTAGTGTGTGCGGTTTTGGCAGCAACAAGTTGGCGAGGAAATCGGATAAAAGACGAGCTTTCTACAGATGCCGAACCACAAAAAGAAACATAGTTTCTAAATAAGAATCTATAGATTATTCGACTTCGGATGATGCAACTGTGGGAAAGGCGTTAGAAATCTTTCTGCTTCACTTTTGCATATCTTTTGGGTGGGCTGCACTTTGGCTTGGGTTTCAGCCCAGTCCCAGCTAATTAGCTTAATTACCCAATGCCAGAGGCGGATTAATTTCCCCGGCACAAGCGGGCAAACGGTGAAAAATGTTGGCTCAAAAACAAAAGCGAGCAAGTGTTGACTCCGAACTCCCATCGCTTGGCTTGCACAGGGAAAAAGTTGATAATTTGTAAATTGATTTTACAAAAATGTAAATTGCCTCTTAAATTTTCAATGTCTTTTACTATGGCTTGAACTTATATTGAAATGTGTACTTTAAAAATAATTACAAGTGTTTTTTTGATTTTCTAAATTAGTAAATATCAATAAATTTAAATAATTGAAATTATTTAGAGATTTTGGGCCAAGATAAAGTGTTAAAATATACAATTATTAACAGCAATTAAATTAATAGTAAGGAAAATTGTATAGTTATTCTATAAAATATCATAAAAATGGTATTGTTCATTTAGCCAACCTTTATTAAACATAAAATCATAACTAGTTAATAACTAGTGTCTATATTGTTTTCCGTGTGGGGGAAAACGAGCCAGAATGAGACGAGATCGACGGGAACTGATTGGCGCAGCCCATTGCCAGCGCCTTGGCCAAAAGATTCGGCCTCGGGGCAAACGGTCTATCTGCATGCATGGGGCCCAAACCAAAGACCCCATATAAAACGCTCCTCTTCAAGAGACCGAAAATTGCGCCACCTTCACGTGTTGCGCGCAATTGGAAGAAGACGCTCCACAAACTGTAACCAAAGCGGAGCAATTAACGAGCTCCCACAGAGGTGAGTGGTATTACAAAGGGGTATTTTCCAAGGGGGTCTGCGGATAGAGCCCATTTATTCGCGGCAAACTATGTGCCGCATTTGCATTTAGCCGGCTTAACAGGGCGTTAAGCTTGCGACACGGTCATAAAAATACTGGTACATCTTCGGCGGAGTTAGCTTGGGTACTTATACTTATCTGCCGTAATCCAACAAAATACCAGGTCTCTGAGATTGGGTGTTAATAAGTCAAGGTCTCCGGCAATGGAGCGGACCATCTGTATCTGTATTTTCTGGGTAACAAGTGGTCCAAAGATCTTCCTTTTCCTTTCTAAACGCATTTCACTTTTGTGCGCGGCAGACAGGTGTGCAAATACTTGCGAGAAATTGTTTAAATGGGGGACAGAAAAAACAGGAAAAAAAACGGCGAAAAACAGAGGCATTGGGAAACCGCTTACCAAATCAAGTAATTAACGGTTTGATTTACTAAACGCATCGGATTGTCGCCTGTTGGTTAATGGCTAATGGTAATGTTCGCTGTACGACGAGCCACACTTCATGTTCATGTGCGAAATGTCGCCAATTTTAGGTTTTGTTTTGCTACACTCGAAATAATAAAGAAAATTTCAAGAAAATATTATATTTTTACTTTTAGAACTTCCAAATGATAAAGCCATTTAAAACCGTAAAAAATTCATCAACTAAATGATACCGCGAATTCTTCAGAACAATAAGAACTTATATGTTTAATAGGATTCAATATGTAAAGTGAAAGATTTTTCTGAAAATTAGATTACAAAGTCGTCTAAAAAAGAGAAATATTTCAAATGTTTTTATTATTATTTATTTGTAGTATCGAATTTTCTTCGGAAATGAATAATGTTAATGTCATATGAATAGTATCAAATTGATATGAATAATATAAATTTTTTTCTGT
Source organism: Drosophila prostipennis (assembly GCA_037075205.1). NCBI lineage: Eukaryota > Metazoa > Arthropoda > Insecta > Diptera > Drosophilidae > Drosophila > Drosophila prostipennis. The sequence goes on along the minus strand of JBAMCJ010005418.1, from coordinate 70,545 downwards.
GTGCTTTGCTTTTCCATTTCATTTCGAGTGCGCCTGCGCACTTTTCTTTGCTATTTGCTATTAGTTATTTGTCAGCTTTTTGAGGCAACTGTTTATGCCACGAAACGCGGCAGACCAGCGACATCTGCCAATCCTGCCAATTGGCGATTTCTCTTTCGCTGGAAAAATGTGGCAATAATCGTAAAACTTTAACACAAATATTGAGCGGAGTAATTATGAGACCCACAACTAGTTATGGCCACTTGGAAACTGCAAACTCGGGATGACTGCAACTTTCAGCGACTGGATTGATCGTTAGGATTGATCGCTTGGCCCGATTTTTTGAGCCATGACCATATATTTGAAGACAGGAGAAGTTGGTCAATCTGGAGGAGAAACTACTGGAGTGCATCCCGAAGACAGGCCACTGATCATCATCCCATCCATGATGCACTCGTAATCCTCATGAATTCCATTACCTCATCAAGCCAAGTGCACGAATCTCGCAGATAAACATCACTGCAATCGTCGCAGATACAAAGATCCAGATACAAAGCCCATTTCCGTTGCTTCCAAGCCCTTTGAATTGATTAAACCCCCCTCGTAAAGCCACTCTATTGTGGTGCATCCGCGGCTCAAATCTCTCACCTTTCAGCTTCCGTGAAAATAATTCAATTTCATGCCGCATTATCTGGGGTACCCATACCCTCACCCTACGGATTGAGTTCTTATATAAGGCCCTCAAAGAGGAAAGTCTCTGCGGCGGTTGCAACTTGCAATTAAATCAAATGGACAGCGCACTCATCACTTCGATTGCTGCAGAATGAAAGAGAAATTACCCCCTTCTGAGATTCAAAGGCAATACCGGTTACTCTTCCCAGTCGACAGAGAAATAATGTGTCGTTCAGATATTTCTTAAATTAACAGAAAAGAAGTGCCTTAACATACGAATTTGTGAATTAGCATAAAAGAATCCTCCTTTGAAATGTTAAAATATTTTTCAGTGATATAAGAACACGATTTTTATTACAAAGACACATTTTAAAAATTCCGTAATATCACCTGTAAAGTATCCTTACATATTTATAAAAAATATTCGCTAAAAATTGTAAAAATATTTTTACTTAAATTTATTTGGACAAAATAATGGTTATTTTGATGATGAAAATTACGAATTTATGAATTGAATTTATCAATTTATTTTTTCGAAATAATTCGGTTAAACAAACTGCCAGAGCTAAACGAAGTATGGTTTTGAGCAGTTTATAACCTAGGCTAACGATCCACTTCACTTTCGGGTGGATTAATAAAAATTCACTTTTTGGAAATTTTTGCATTTTTTATAAGGGGTTACATCGCAATTTTTTGCAAAATATGGTCAATATATTCAAGTTTCCAGGTTTGAATGCCAATCGATTGTACATTTTTTTTACGAGCTCAACGAGGTATGACATTCCTCAATAGGACATTTTGTTATTTAGATTTGGACAAAATACTGATTTTGTTTTTAGGAAAATTATGATAACACAGAGACTAGATCTCTGTTTTTTCCTCGTAATTTTATTATAATAGTTTCGTTATCATTTTCGGGCCCCTATTCCTGTACAAAAATTTTCAATTTTTTGTTTTAAACATATTCAATATAACAATTATTTTCTCAGTGCATCCACTCGGTGGATCACATCATGTGGCTGAAAAGCGCGACTCCTTGACAGGCGATTTTGCTCGCTTTGGCTTGGCTCGTTTTGGCCAGCCGTTTGACAACAACTTTCACAAACTCTTGCCAGCGATCGCGATTCTTATTACAGAATCAGGTGCGGGACTCTCACTCTCTCTTTGAGTCACTGAACTGGCCACTTGCAACTTGCAACTTGGGGCACGTTCGGTTGACAGTAAAAGTAAATCCGCGCGGGAAAAGTGAACGCAATCGAAGGCGACCCACTTCCCGATTCCAACAATAAGTCGCCCCGATCTTTATCTTTATCTGCATCTCTATCTTAGTTTTTTTTGGAGGGGGGGGGAGAGGAGGGGATGCTATATGCACATATATTTTTGGGAAATCTGTGGAGAAAAGTGGGTGGCCCACAGCCAGCAGCGACTGTCTTCTGTCCACTGTCTTCTGTCTTCTGTTGGGTGTCGAGTGTCAGTCGTAGAAACCGAAATCGAACCGAAAAACTGGCCGGACAAACGCACACGCAAAATAAACCAAAAGTTGCCCAAACGAGCCATTGGCGTGACTTAATGATGCATAAATAAACGAGCCTCCAACTACCAGACTGGGCTTTCGGGTTCGAGTTTGGGGTCCAGTCAAAGATACAGATACTTACACACAGGGAAATTAATTTTGAATATTATTAATTTATCAAATTTCGTTCACGAGATACACAAGCAAGCAGTAAAATTAAATATCCTTTTTAATAGTTTAATTATAATTTGATAAAATAATAAGAGTCTCTGCTGAAAATGTCTTTAAAAATGATAGTAAAAAGTATAAAGGATTATCTTTAAAAATTAGCATAGAAATAAGAAGATTAGTAAATAATACTTTGACAACTTATGCTTCTTTAATATAATAAGTATTTACTACCGATGAGGTACATTTACTTTCTTTCATAACTCCACTCAATCTCCCAGATATCCAATTTTCTTTTCTGATTTCTTCCAGTGTACAAATGCAGCTCCCTCACGCATCTCTATCGGCGAGTGCGGCTTAATTGCGCACTCTGTGGCCGCTGTGGGACCAATCCGATGGATCCAATGAAAGTGAGCTGGCGATCGCCGGCGAGGGAAATGTGGGTAAAAACAAAAGTGCGCCGCCGCCGACCAGATAACCAGAATTTCCAGCCCAGACTCCTCTCATCCTTTTTTGGCAGTCTGTGCAGAATTTCATTGCTTTTCACTTTTTCCTGTGGGTTGAACTTTGGCTTGAGATCGAAGAGAGAGGCTCAGGCGGTTGTAAAAAATGAATATGTGATAGGGAGTTATTGGGAACATATTTATGGAAGGCGAAACCCCAAAAAAATAATCATGATACGTATATAAAAATGGACAAGAAATATAAATTTGTTTCCAATTTCCAAAAGACAAGCTAAATAATTATAAGTAAAGGCATGCTTTATTATTTTTAGATCTCATTTACCTATTGTTTTTTTGTATGCACCAGGGTAATATTAATTGTTATATGTAGTTTGTAATATGGTGATAATCCCAATAAATATTTAAATATTTTATATAAGTTTTTAAACCTCAATTAAAGAAAATTACATGACAGACATATTTAATATTCTTCATAACAAATATTATTTCTATAACGATATTATTATAAACTCCACATTTTAACCACTTTCAAAGAAACTTCACTGGCATTGGCTTTCATTGCAGATATATATTTTAAATCGTTCATTTCGAATTTTTTGACTTTCTTCAGTAATACCATAGCACATACACATAAAGCACGATCAACACGAACAGCAGATGGATGAGGAAGAGCTCGATGGCCAGGGTGAACAGAGCCAGGGGCTTGAAAGCCACATAGGTGATCTGGATGAACATGGCCGACTGAGAGCTCTTGGGTCATTGGAGATTCTTACTCCTGAATGGTGAAGGTCAACTGCTTGCTGCGCGAGCTCTCGAATCGATTGGGCGTATGCATGCTAAGCATGGCGGAGATTCCAAGTCCCAGGATGCCCAGGAGCAGGGTCACCACGAAGAGTCCAGCGAGGATGGGTGCCGAAACGAAGCCGATGCAATCGTAGACCTCACCGTACTCCGGGCGTCCATTTAGCCAGGGTTGCACTTGGAAATCAGTGAGGATCAAACCCTGAATCGTCTCATTACGAAAAGGGTTCAGGAAGTGCACATTTTCCGCCGAGCAGCGATAGGAGAAGCCCAGTGGAGCATTGGGCAGGGTGTACTCATCCCCACGGGCCACCAGCACACTCTTCGAGGTCCCGGTACTCCACCTCCACATTCCTCAGTGTCCAGGATCCCCGGATCAGGGAGAACTTAAAGCGCAGCGTGCACTTTTCACCCGAATGCATAAAGGTGATGCTCAATCGACCATATCCCTTGGCCCGCTGATCGTCGAAGGTGATCTGCTTGATGTGCTCCTCCAGTTTGAGCGTGTCATTGGTCAGCCGGAGTTCCAGGGGTCCATTGAGGCTCAGCACCGCCTTGTTGCCCTCGGCCACGTAGATGAAACTGGCCTCGGTTTCCTCGGGGCCCTCAGCTGCCTTGGGTTTCTCCTTATCCTTATCCTTCTCCTCCTCCTCGGCGGCCGGCGAAGCCTCCCTTTTGGCCAGGAAGTGAGCCTCCTCTTCGCGACTGGCCAGGATTCCTAGGACTTCTCCTCTTCCGTAGGTGTTCAGGGCTTCGTTGTAGGCCGACAGGATCTCGGAGTCATCCTCTTCTCCATGTCCCGAGAGGCTTACCACCTAAGAAATTACAAGGTATTAATAAAAGATATATATTCTGATTCCCTTTTCAATATATTTTAAGTAGCACTAAGAATTAGTTTTTATCAACAATTTTTCATAAAATATCGGATTTTCTTTGCACTATATTTTCTATTAAATATATTTTCAGGGCCATGATCCATTTTGATTTATATATATCAGCTTTTCTCTAATACATCGAAATTTCAAATTTATGCTTTTTTATATATATATGTTAACTCACCTCAATGTTGGCGTTGAGACCAAAGGGTTCCGCCGGGAGACTCCTTTGTGGCAGGTAGGTCCAAGCGCCACTCTTGACGAGATTCTGGAACCTGGGATACTTGATGCCCTCCAGTCGATTGGTCGAGTTCCGCACAAAGACCACAATTGCCTTGGCCTCCGTGAAGAGTTGCGTCAGCGGCAGTTCCCTGCTGTTTGAGTCCACCAAAGCCTGGGATTGCAGGCCAGTTACCCTCTGGTGACCCCAGAAGATAAAGGGTCCAGCTATGGAGGCACTGCAGCTGCCGAATGCCACGGACAGCAGGGTCGCAACGAGAATCAGCTGCATTCTGGAGTCGGCTGTAAATGTGCGTCTAACACCAATGACTTTCTGCCCTCGATTGAAATGAGGGATGTATGTATATACCGAAAAATCGATTGGGCAAGACTCATGCGCAGAAATAAACCAGAAGTGGCGGGTCTCCATGGGTGGTGGAATATGCTCGAATTCCCAGTGAGTTCTTCTGAGTTATGTCGAGAAAGTAAATCCACCACCAAGTTGAACAACAGAAAACACGTGCACAGAAATTTTAGCGTCCAGTAAACTGACAAAATTTAATAATTTGGATTTTTATGAATTACTGTACAGCTTAAAAAATATTCTTGTAAATTTTGATAATAATTACTTAACAATTTCTGTACAGATTATACAATTTTCTTTGTAAATTTTGATAACAATTACTGTACAATTCTTTTTAGTAAATTTATAAATATTATTTACAGGAATGGAAAATAAAATAAGACCTCGAATTTACAAACAACTAGATGCTAAGCTAGTGACTACGTTGATATTTAAAATCGATTTGAGTATTTGACAAAACAACATTATTTTTAAGATTTAAAGGAACTTAAATACTAAGCCAATGACTACGAAAGCTAATACAAAAGGCTTTGGTTCGGTTGCAGCTGAGTTTGAGGAATAAAAGTTACCCCTGAAGTTCTTGGTTCCTGCAAAAATGATATAGCAGATTATTAGGGAGAATTCCGTCATAGAAACAGGACTACTTACTTTTCTCATTGGTATCCCTCACACCACAGGTGCGATAAGAAATGGTGGCCTTTCTCTTTTGGTTCACATAACCTGGAATGAACAGACTAGGGGCATCCAATCTCCCAGCGGCTATCAAACGGGACATATCCAACTCCAATCGGTGGGCCAGAGGTCCCTTGAAATGGATAATCATCTGGATGCAAGCGCCACCATGAAGTTCCTTGGTCTTCCGGGCATCCACATCCAACATCCACTCGGGAATGCCCATCACGGTTCTTAGCTCCTCCAGAAACTGGGCACTAAGTAATATATTTTATAGGGATTCATTAATTAAGGAATAGGACATATTATATATTTATATTTACTTACACCACAAATCGAGGCGGCTTTTGCAGGTTGATGTATTTAATGACATTGTGATCGGGTTCTATATTTGCACAGGCGAATCTCTCGTGGGAATTATCGGGTCCAAAGATCACAATAGATCGTCCAATGGCTCCCACAGGAGCCTCCAAGGGGAAATTAGAGTCGGTAAGGACTACGCGCTCACCTCCCAGATCTAGAACAATAATATATTAATAAATATAAAATTGGAGAGTTATAAAAACGATTTAAGATATCTTACCTATTGTTCCTAAACGAGCTCCAACATCGCCTACATAGCAACGCAAAGGATTATCGGGACTGCACTCCTGTTCATAGAGATCCAGCTAAAAAAGAAAGGTTCTATTTGAGAGATTTAAATTCCTTAAATATTATTTCAAAACCTACATTCAAGGGATCTGCCAGTTGTGTGTAGTACGGGTTCCAAACATATCCTCCAGCCACACAGCGTGTGTTCGTGGGTTTTACGGCGGCATCCACGCCCACGGGATTGACGAAGATCTGCCAGTTGTGGTTTCTCGTAGAGTTCCTATCGTTCTTACCAGGATGCCGCAACTTCACCTCAATCACCGTCTCCGATTGACTGCCATCATTGTGGATCAACTGCGTCATCTTCACATAACCATAGGCATATCCAGTGGGATGATGGAAGGAGGCAATGGCCCTGAGTTCCCTGGCCTCACTGGGACTGTAGCCTCGCTCTAGGGTACTAGAATTAGAAGTTAAAGTAAGTGAAAATCTTTTAAGACAAAGGATATCCCACCTGCAGGCCCATCGAGCATTCTTCTGTCTCTTCTGAATAACCACAGATCTTCCAATGATGCTGTTGTAGCCAAAGAGCGGAAGATTTGTATCATTGTAGGCATCCTCGAACTGGGTGACTCCCTCGAGGCCTCCAAACTTTCCGCTTAGATCTCCCATCTCATACTGATCGGTGGTTCCTCTCTTTGAAGGCGGTGCTGATTTGGGGCTCACGTCGAAGGGATTCCAGTGACCATATAAAGTGGAGGCTTCGCAGGGAAAAGCCAGATTGGCTTCTACGGGGGTCTGAAATTGGGATTATTTTATGATATTTCTTTTTATGATAATTCCAAATACACCTACCCTATGTATATGATATCCAGTATTATCCTGCAATCCCTTCAGCTGCACCTCCACATTGCTGACATCGTACTCCGATTGCTGGGTTATCTCGACCCTACCACTAACAGTCAAGGGATCGCCATTGGCATACCACTCCTTGGCCACCACTTTCCGACGGAAGTGTCCAATAACCGCCGAACAGGCTAGTCGTTCACCTCTAGCCTTAGGTCCACTATCCTCATAGATAACTAGGGACTTACCCAGAATGCTGTGCCTCCCGGAGAGCGGGAGATTACCATCCACAAACATTCTCCTGCTTATTTTCTGGGCCACCCTTCTTCCTCCAGCAATGGTCAGAGTTCCCAATCTCGAATCCATGGCACCCATTCTGCACATCGAGGGTAAATTGGGTTGGCAAAAGTCGTCCACGCTGCGATTGCCCCAATCTACTCGAAATGGATTAAAGACAGGTCCTGCCGAGATGCACCTCTGTTGCCAGTCATAGAAATCCTTTCCAGGTGCATTGCTATGAATGGCCCAACGATGATCATGGGTGGTATTCTGCGTGGAACCATCCGCCTGAATGAGGTACTCAAAAAGTACGGTGGTGTCCTGCCAAGGCTGCTCCGCCGACTGTCGAAAGATCACACGACCCACCACTGGGTAACGGAAAAGAACCTGGAAATTAAGATACCAAAATTAAATATTGTATTAGAACACATTTTAAACGACGCATTTTATGACTCACCTGAGCTGTAACCATGTCACGTTGGTAGATTCCATTCCTTTGATATTCCCCCAGGCTGGAACAGCCCCATATCATCTTGGTAATATTAGTCACATCAGATCGATTGAAGGTGTATATGACCAGACTCCTTTGGGCGATGCTATGGCGTCCTTGAAGGGGCAGGAAGACATCCCAGTAGAGGCCATTCAGCTCGGAGCTCGTTCCTGGCAGGACATACTGATGGAAGTAACCCTTGTTGCGACCCTGCAGTTTCCCCGAGAGGTCGCCCAGGGGATACTGCTCTTGGGTTCCATAGCCAGGCGGTGGTATGTTATCAGTTATCTCGCGGGGATTATGCATCTCCCCGGTGGTCCAACAGTAGTCCTCACGACCCATTCTCTGGGGCACAGGTGGTAGATTGTGAATCCTGAAGGCGGCCACGTCCTCCGCAAACTTGCGACTTACGCGCTGGGAAAGCGGAGCTCCCAGGGTGAAATTGAGGAAAGTGGGATCGAATTTGGAACGCTGTGTGAAGGTGACCTCTCCCTTGACTCCACCCGAGTTGATGAAAGTTCTGTGGTTACGAAAAATAATATGATTATTATAAATTCCACTGAGAAACCGCAGTAAAATCCCACTTACTTGTAAGTCAACGGTTGAACATGACGAATCTTGGTACAAGCGAGGTAAGAATCCGGATGTTGGTTATCGAAGAGTACCAGGTAGAGAGTCCTGTGTGGAATAGTGAGATCCGAGGGCAACAGGGCGAGCTGGGCATCCCTGAAAACGCTGCGTTGTGGCGATCGCAGGGCATTCTTGGCCACACCAATCCTCCCCAGACGGGCATCCAGATCACCGATTCCCTTGCCAGTTCCACCGCCCTGCGGATCAAAAACCAGCTGAAGAAAGTTGCAATTATCCTCCGTGCGATGGTGGTCATGCTTGAAGATATCCGTCACGTAGATTTTCCAATGGTGCTGAGTAAAAGATCCAGCCTGACTTTTATCTTCTTCGAGAAGAGGTGGCTGTTCTCTAATATGATAGAGATCCGAGTAGATTAAGGTATCCCCAACAGCTGCTTCGGCAGGAGCCAACCAACGAAAGTGGACAGATCCCGCTACGGGAGTATTGAAACGAGCCTCCGCCATATGTTCAACGGAACTTTGGATGGTTGTTATGGTGGCGCAAATACGGAAATTAGAGTTGACCTCCGTGAGAACCAGCGACTTGCCCCAAATCCCTCGATCTCCAATCAGCTGCATATTGCGTTCCCACGTGGAAGTTTCATTTCCGGGAAGTACCAGGTACTCTAAGTCATCATCGAAGGACAAAACTTGACTACCCAAGCGACTCAGTTCGCAGCGCTCTTCGGGATCTGTGTTCGAGTAATCCACTGGGAATCTTCGTACTCCCCAACTCCAAACCTGATCGGGATACTGCAGAGTGGCCTCCAGATTGGCCTTGATCTCCGCCGTGGTGGCATTCATTTGCCGAAAAGTAATCTCTCCATGGAGACCCCTCTGCGAGATGTAGGCGATCAGATGCTGTGCATCAGCTGAGAGTCACACCAAAAAGAGAGTGAGAGTAGTAAAACCAGAGTATGGTGAGTAATAACAAAGGTACAGGGAAAAAATAATAATATATTAATAAATATATTACTTATATATAGTCAATAAAAAAACAATTTTCAGACTAATGAATAATTTTGAATAGAACTGATTTAATAAATTGATCTATTTGTTTATTTATATGTCGATTTCTTTACAATTTATAACTAAATTATTTCCAGTTTACTCTCGCCGTGGTGAGATATTGAAAGACACAGCTTGAGATACTTTCATTTTCTTTAGCCACGCAAGATCTGCATACAATGCAATTGATGGGAATTCCAGCACTTACCTCTACATATCAATGATGCAATCCAGCAGACCGATGAGAACCACAAAAGGTGTCCCGTTCGAGCCATAGTTCTGGTTCTGGAATAACCAGGTATTCCGCAACAAAAGAGCTCTTTAAATGAATGTGGCAATCGTGAATCGTGGCTGACTTTCACATTGTAGTGCGCATGCGTGCGCGTCAAAAACTCGACTGGAAACTGGTCGCTCGAAGGTTTGGGTTTTGGCCATCGACTTGGCCAAGTGTGGGGAGTTTCCCACTGCTTTGTTGGCTCCCCTACCTCCCCAGCTTTATCGGTGGTTTTGTTTTGATCTGGAACTTGTTTTCCGGCACCGCTCAGCTGAGTCACATACAATATTATCCATACCCCTGAAACCCCTTCCCCCTGAGAAAGTCAAACTCCATTCACTTAGTTGTTCTTTTTTCAAGACGACTCGCTTATGCTTTATTCCAAGACTTCGTCATTGTATCATCATCTAGTTATGTTGTATAAAAACAGTTACTTGTTTTCTATTCTTTGTTCTTTTTTTGGTTCGTTTTTTTGTTAATATTTCTGACCGGGTTAAAAAATTTTCAGATTTTCTCTCATCTTGCCGTGTATAGCTTAATTTATACTGAAGTAAAGATTCGATTCGCATTTAACAACTTGTTGCATGTTGCATTTTGAAATGGATTGGTGTGTAGTGCAGTGTAGAGTGTGTGCTCGTGTTGAGTTTTGAGTGTTAGTACATAGTATATAGTAGTATATATAGTGGCTTCTTCCGATCAGCCTAGGTACTAGTGGTTCTGGGTACCTTAATCAAACTAAAACCCCCCCACCCCACATCATATCATATCATATATCCCTCGGGGGGGTGGAGGATCCTCCTAGAAGCTTCGAAACGCATTAACTAGAAACACTGGGTTGGTTGTTTGATCGTTTCTTCATATTTCAGATATCATATTGGGTTCTTTGTTTGGGTTTGTTTATAACGCTGATAGTTCATAAGCAGAAAGTTGTGGTGATAGTAGCGGTTAAGTTATGTAAATTCGCATTAAACAATTTGAGTGAATGAACTTAATGTTTCTCTGTTATTAGCCTAACTCTCGATAACTTGCAATAATAATTGATAACTCATAACTGATAATCGTAATTGATATTGAAATTGAAACTGAGTAACGAACGTTAGATATGCATAACGATAAATATTGTTTTGATAGAATAGGATAAATAATTGGCTCTCAGTTAAATATTACCTAATAATATAGGTTTGCTATAGGTATTTTGCCTCTCTCTCTCCTGGTCCTGCGAGATTTACAAACATCATCAAAAACATTAAAACTCACAAAACTGGCTAATAAATTCATATTCATAATGGTTCATAATCGTAATCGTAATCAAATTCAAATTCGTGGGTCCAGAACTAACGAATCCAGCCTGGCTACCCATCAACATCATCCCTATATCATCCTTTATAACATCCTTTATCCTCATTACGATCTCGATCTCGATCTCTGGTATTCTTCTCTTTAGTTCAGCGATATATAAAAATAGACACGGCTTGGTTGTTGTTTTTAAGTTTTTTTGTTGATTTTATAGGTGTTTTAAATAAAATAGATAGCATTTGTTTTATAAATTTTACGTGTAAAATTTAACAGTAAATCAACTAGAAAACTAACGCATCAGTTCTTGTGAACGTGATCGTAAGTATCCCTAACTATGATGGACAGATACATATGGTAAATGGTTCTGATCGCTACCAAAATGTTGCTGAAGAAGTTCATTTTCAGTTCTGATCGGATGTTGTTGATCTGGTTGTTGGTGGTGTTGGTTCTTGGTACTTGGTGATGGGTAACAAAAAGAGATTACAAGATACTGAGAATCTACATATATATGTAAACGAGCGTTTCTTTTAATTACGTTTTATTATTACTGATTTGACTGATTGATTTCTTTAACGTTCTGATTCTGGCTGTTGGTAATATGGATGCTGAGTTAGAAGTTAGGATGTGATCGGTGGTTGCCCTAGTCGGTTAACTTAGGCGGCCTCCTCCTCCTCCTCTTCACCCTTGCCGGTGAGCATCTCGATCAGGGAGGCGGTATCGATCTGGTTCTTGTCGTCGATCACCATCTGATCGTAGGCATCATCAACCTCCTTCATGGTGAACTTGTCACCGAAGTTCATGAGCATTTCGCGGAATTTGTCACCGTCGATGAGACCATCGTTATCGAATGTTTTGAAGGCAGCAATAACAACATCGTCTTCATCGTTGGCACCGGAGGTGGCCATGCGGTTGGCGAACAGGGTCAGCAACTGGGTGAAGTTGATCGGACCCGAGGCCTCGCCCAGCATGGCGTCCAACTCCTTGTCGTTGGCGATCTTGCCAACGGAGTCGAAGGCAGCGCGCAGATCGTTCTTGCCAATAATACCGTCCTTGTCGGCATCCATTAGTTGGAAGGCCTAATGGATCGATCCAATTCCGAACGGAAACAGAGAGAGATAGAGAGAAAGAAAGAGTGGGTTGGTGACTTGGTAACTTGACTTGGTATGGATGGTATATAGATGGTATGGGATGGTCGGTTGGTTTTCGGAGTGATATGAAGTTGGGCCAGATGACATCTTAACCTATCCTAAACTCACCTCCTTGAACTCGGCGATCTGCTTCTGGGAGAAGACAGAGAAGACCGAGGAGCCAGCGCGCTTCGACTTCCTGGAGCCGCGGGATCCGCCCGACGCTCTCTTCGAACCAGTGGCGGATGCGGCCGGGGCAGGAGTGGCAGCTGGTGCCGGGGTTGCTGCCTCGGATGCGGCCTCAGAAGCGGTTTCGGAAGTACCACCCTCTTCCTTGGTCTTCTTCTTCTTAACCTTCTTCTTCTCATCGGCCTGCAGGTGGAAAGAAGGGGTTTAGTAAGGGGTTAATGGTTTGGAGGGACTTTGGATATAGGTAGTCAGTTCGGTCCTATAATTTCTTCAAAAACTTCGGAACTTGAAAGTTCTACTTTTAAAAGATCTATTAATGGAAGTCTACTCCTTCGTTTAAAAGTTATCCTTTTGAAAGTGTTTCATTTACAGGTAGCTTTTAAGAATGTTCTCCATTTGGAAGGATCTCCTATTAGAATGACTTCGTAAAAGTTATCCATTGAAAAGTTTTCCATTCTAAAGGTATCTTTAAGGCCAGAAAATGTGTATCTGGGGCGAAAAGTTTTCCACTTGGCTATAAATAGGCCGGACGCATATTACGTAAGCTCCCCGACGCGGATATCGGATTACGTTACTGACGCGTAACACTCGGTTTCGGATCGATCCATTTATAGAATTCTCTGGCACTACATTCTCACTATACGAATACGGTGAATCGGGGTCACCATTGGTTAAAGTTCACTTCATATTTCGTATCTTCTTGGTATTTCTCAAATGCAAATGATTCACTGATGCACTAATTGGCATTATCCTTGCTGCTTATATCGAGGCACTGGGATCCAGTTCGGTATAGTTCAGTTCAGTTCAGTTCGGGTGATATATATTCCTGGACGTGTCCTTACCATGGTGCTGAACTTTGATGTGTTGTCTAATCGAGTCGAGCCGTCAGAGCACACTGAATCTCTGGCTGATTTTATCGCCAAGACAATGATGTTTTAAGAGCTCGGCGGAGCTCTTCTTCTTCCACCCATTGGGGCCGATCGTTGGGGGTTCGGCACACTTCGGGCATCTTCGGGTGGCATTCGCTACATCGCTGTATCTGTATCTGCAATATTCGTGCTGCCTTTTTTAGTATCTGCAAGGCGAGGTCCGCCCAGACGATAGGTGGGGTGCTGGGCGGCTATATCTATATAGATATAGCTATAGCATATAGCATAGCCTATGGTATACCATGGTATCCGAGTTGTTTACTCATCGGGCGCTGCTCTAATCAAAAATCTAATTTTAAAAACGCAGAGAAAATGCTTTTGGGCTTTGGCTTTTGGGCAGCAGAAGCCTATACATATGTTCGGAATTTATTTCGGTGCTTTCGATTCGGATTCGTATTGGTTCGTATTTTGGCTCTGGCTCTCTGTTGTGGATACATTTCCCCGTCTTCAGATTCTTGTTTTGTTTTCTTTTATTTTATTTTGCTCTTTCCTAGAGGCCACCCTCCTCCTAAAGGTGTCCTCTTGCGCTGAAATCACCTACATTTCCCTTGGCATTATATATATATATATATATATTCAACATATAGCATATGTCTAAATGTCTATTCACGCCTATATACTCGATGTTTTGCCTTGCCTACGTTTCTTTTTCTGTTTTTCGAAATGCCTCCCGTACATTGTGCAATATGAATAGAGCGCCGAGAATTCCAAATCTATAGATCTGTATGGTATATGTACGCAGAACAGAGATCGAGCGGATTTCGTGTCGCATAAATATCCAACGAACCCGATATTGGACCAGAGTTATTTCGGCAACAAATGTGAAATAAACATCTGATTTTATCTATATGCTAGTCATCCATGGACATTGCATAACAATGGGAAGACTTCAGGTTTTCCAATTTCCAATTTTAATCATGTCAGCTAAAACATTATATTACCACGTCATTGATACATTAACCTTTAACCTGTTACTACATATATTAAACTAAATATTATGATTTTTAACTATTTAGATAATGAAAATTTTAAATGACTAAAAAGTTGATCTTAAAAATGAAATGCAAATAGAATCAATGTATATTTAACCTTTAAAACAAACTACAGACTAATTCCTTATTGTAGTTGTCATTTGTAACAAGCAATTAAAATCTATTATTAAGTGTTATGAAATATTTTTCAAACATTATAGTAAACATAAATATTTGTATAAACGTACAAATTCTTTGACATAATAGCTTTGAGAGGTCTAACATAAAAATATGTTTGCTGTCTGAATATATGTGAGTACGACTTCTTGAAGGTTCTTAGCCTTTTGCAATAAAAACATTTAGATGATTAATAGTAAGCAAAACATTTATTCAAGCAAAATTAATCTGACGTCATTTTGCCCACCTAAATCTCTAAATTCTCCCTCCTTTTGCTAATATTATTATTAATGAAGGCTTAATGCATGAATATCAAACGGAAAATATCTCAATTAATAATGGGATCCGTGCGAGAAAGCGTTCATAATTCATCGATCAGACATAATGAAAATCGATTGGCGGCTGCAGTCTTCTTCGTGCTCCATTGAAAGTGATTTTCGGCGAAAAACTCTCTTGGCGCTCGAGCCAAACAAAACAAGAAGAAATAGAAGGAAAAACTGCCCACAATCTAATACGCAATGTAGCATTGAATGTGCGCGAAAACTATAAATAAAACAAAGTGCAAAAAACGAGCAAAATACACAGTCAAAGGAATGTTAAAATTAATGAAAACTGCGCCAAATGTATTCAATTTTCCAAGGTGCATAAAGTATCTGGGAATATTAATGGTTTTGACACTCTGGAAGCTTTGTTTGTAGAGAGGATAACAATCAAATTTGGGTGAAATATAACAGCCCACACGTAACATTTGTTTATCTCATGGTTTTCTAAATTTAAACGCCAAATCATCTTCAACGATATTTACTATAGGTATACACAGAGTTCCACCTGATACATAGGCGAACTTGGAGGCTGCCCATTCGGGAGGTCGGACGTCATTGGGAATCAACTGTATTCAGTGCCCGCAGCGCATTCCTCAAGCATCTCCGCTCCTCTCCTCACGCCTTGGCCGCCCGATGGCCGAAAATAGAAGAGCCAACGCGTACCACTGTGCTGCCCATTTCGATCTAAGGGAATAGTTTGGATTATACAGACGGATCTTGGCCAGTCGGTTCTAACTTACCGCCTTGTCGAAGTCATTGGACATTCCCATGGAGACGAGCACCGAATCGGGGCCAAAAGAGTTCGCCTCACAGATGGATCGGTGCACCTGCATTAGGGACACAAAATCCGGATTGGGTCCATTGCTGTAGTCGAAGCCAAAGGCACCAATGGTCATTATGCCCATCAGGTTCAGGTGCTTTAGGTTGCTCCTAATGAACTGGTAGAGGGCAGGGGCATCCTTGGCTTCGATACCGCTCTTGACTAGAGGAACAAGGTTTAGGTTAGTGAGTGAAAAGTTTGATGACTCAAAAACACCGGACTAACCATCTTCACCACTGGTGTTGATTTGGATGAGCACCTGCAGCGGCTGCTTAGGAGTTGGCTCCACTTTAGACCAGGCTGCATCCAGTTTAGTGGCCAACTTCTGACTGTCCACTGTTTGGATCATATGCAGATTAGGCACGGAAAGAACCTGAATGGGGAGATAGGAAAAATAACAAAATATTTTAGAAGAATGTGCAAAAATTAAAGGTTTAAAGAGTTCTAGATCTTTTCTATTCCCCATTATCCAGTTGATTGGATACTTAAAAAATAATACAAAATAACTAAAATAAATATAAAATTATACATTTTGTTAAGCATTTACCCAAGAATTAGGACAAGAGTTTTAAAACTAGAACTAGAACTTTTCCATAAAAATGTGTCGGTTTTAGCTGCAGAACTTTAAAAATCTGTTACATGGTATAACTTTTAAAATCATTTACAACTTATGGAAAGGATGCACATAAATCCATCATCAAATTAAGCCTTTTTACTGTCAATTTGTAGTTAGTTACATATAATCCGACTTCTAGATATACATAATAAACCTATTTTTCTTCCAGGATATTAAAATCGTAATAAAAAATAAATCTTCCTTAAAGGTTAAACAATTGCAATGCTACAATCTACAATGCTAGTCAACTTTCCTGATCTTCTTGCATTTTCATCTTTTAAATCTATGTTGAAAGCAAAGGTTGAGCCCTAACAACTATTTAGAGCAGCGGTCGGCACACACATACGATGACATTTTGTTTTATATTTGTGTGAGTAATTTGCACTGGGCAGCTCATCGATGTGTGTGTGCAGACCGCTGTTCTACGTTATACGTGAGCGAGCAGCGCGTGGGCAGAGCAAATCCCTATGCTCACTTAATAGGGCGCTGCCGACCGCTGATTTAGAGTGTCATATTCTGTAGATCTTCATAGAAAAACATTGAACAAATCTCTAGAGGCTTTTCTGACTCTTGAGGAATGAACGAGTTCTACATAAAAATTCCCTTCTTAAATGGGGCAAATCGCCAGTCCAAACAAGCTGACCTTGTTGATCTTGTTGCTCTGCATGTGTCCAATGAAGTGCCACCTGATGTCGGGACACTTGGCCAGGATGTCCGGATGGCGGCTCTTCTCCTCCAGTTCCTGCACATAGTTCTCCCCGAAGTCCCTTTGTCCGGCTTCATACGCCTCGATTACGGCCTCCGCAGGCTTTGTTTTGCTAACTGCGACGAGTAGGGGTCTTGGAGCTTGCACTTCCTGTGGGAAAGATAAAGATGTTCTTGTATAAGATCGTAAATGGGAGTTGACTGAGTTTTGATCACCTTGGGACGCTGCAGAAGCACCTCGTCAATTCTCTTCAACACGTGCTGCAAACCGGCTTTCACGTCGAATTCCGCCATTGTGCGTCTCAGCATTTAACTGTAACGTTATTAAGGGATAATTAGCTTTTCATTAAAACGCAGATAAACAGTAGTTATAGTAGTTACAGTAGATAAAACTCGCTGATAAGAAGTCCCTCTTCTAACAACAAAAACAAAGTTCGAAAGCTGAACAGCTGTTTTGCAGTGTGACCGAACATTTATAAAATATACCAAAAAATACTTTTTATTTTTGGAAACTACCAATCTTTGGCGGGAAAAATTCAAATTTTCAGGAATAATTTCTCATTAGAATTTATATAACCCAAAATACTTAGTATTAATTGTAATTTATTTGTAATAATTGTACTAAATTGTTAAAGTGCATATTACCTTGAACCGAAGAAAACAGTTATAATACAATAAAAAACTTAAAATTGTAGTTCGTCATTTTTTTTTAGTTTTTACAAACGTACCACCGTTTACCTTAACTTTCGGCACCCACATTCCAATTTAAAATCCAATCGCCTTTGCTTGGGCAGTAAAGTGTCGACGCATTTTAGCATTTTTTTCGGAAACCCTGTGCCAGGGAGAAATGCCTTCACTGGTACCCATTCATACCCCTAAACTTGAACCATGGCGGATGCAATCAGATGCGCCTGCGACTCCTTTAACTCCTTGGTCGATTACCTGGTCACGATGAGGATCTGCGAGATCCGCCACTGCTTGGAGTTCCTCGGAGTGGCCCATACGGAAGTGCTCGCAGGTGTCGTTCTCTTTGTCCTGATGCAGTTCACCAAGTTCACGGCCGTCCTGCTGTTGGCCATTCTCCTGGCCTACGGGATATTCTATCTGGTAGGTATCTTGGTTTCTTAAAGTCACCTTCTTCTTAACTTGTAAACCCTTAGTGGGAGACCTTCTTTCCGGAAATCAGCCAATTTGGTCACAGGGGTATGAAGATGTTTCGAAATGTCCGCACTTCTGCCAATTTGCCACCTTTTTCATCTGATACTGAGGATTTCCCAGGTAACTATTTCTTTAAAGTTGAGGGAAAACTTGAAATTAACTATTTTATTTAACTAGGAGAGTACTTAATCAGTCCAAAAGTTAAGCAATATACCAGTGGCCTAATGACCCCGCAGAATAACCTTAATATGCCCATGCTACTGCCTGTTTTGCAAACGAAAAATCTGCGAACTACTAGTCTTCAAACGGATGCTAGAAAAAGACAGGATGAGGAGAAAAGGCGGGGATCTCGGGGATCTCGAGGTCGCTCATCTCAGCGAGAACCGCAGGATGCGGCAAAGCACCGAAAAGATCGTCCCTACTGGCGATCTGTTAACTCCGAAGCGGAACAGCCCCACTCCTCAAAAAGAACTCACCAGGGAGGAGGAGGAAGTGGTCCTCCTGGAGGATCGGGTGAATCCAAGCGAATGTCGAATGTCATGCGAATTCCGACCATCACCAGTGGAATAGTAGAGACCAAAAGGCTCTCCAAAGTAACCAGTGAGCAACTAAAGCGACTACCCAACATCACAAGTGGGGAATACCGAAGAATATCCAATGAAACCAGGAAGTTGCACAATATAACCTCTGGGGAAATTACAGAATCCCGAAGGGTTCCCAAGGTAACCAGTAATACCCAAGAATCGCGATGGTTACCCCAAGTAACAAGTGGTGAAATGAAGGAATCTCGAAAAGTGCAAAAGATAACAAGCAACACAAATGAATCGAGGGGGCTAACCAACATAACTAGTGGCGAAATGAAGGACAACCAAAGGGAGTCTAGAAGAGAGTCGCGAAGGTTACCCAGTGAAATGAAGGAAACCAGAAGGAGTTCACATCCCCCGGGAGCTGGTGAGTCCCGCCGCCCTTCGAATAATCATAGAGACGGCGGAGGTGGTAGTGAATCCAAGTCCCGTCGTCCTGCGGAGAAATCATATCCCCCTCAAGGTCGTCGTCCAGAAGAACCATCCAAACAGCGAAGGAGCAACAATGGGCATTCCGGGGTAACTAGACGGCCATTTCCGGATGATCACTTCGAGCGATTGAAGCTGGAGAATCGGGAGTTTCAGGCTCGCCGTCTACAGGCGAGTGGTGCAGCTGGATTCCGCCAAAGTCTAAGTAGTCCCACCTCCGAGGGAGCTATGCTCACCAAACAGGATAACTTTATAGGATATCACCGACAACTCGACAAGAGGGAAGCCCAAAGGAACTTTAAGTCAAGTGAGTAAACTGGGGGAAATGTATCACTTTTATATACTTAAATAAAAAAAACATTTTTTTTTAAATAGGTAATCCCAACAAGGATGCCAGTCATCGTTATAGACCCCACCGCTTGCCTAATCCGATACTTTAAAATGGACAGGAGCAGCATAAGGAAAAAGTCCACCTTTGGCACAGCTAGGTAAGAGTTCATATATTTCCCTCCTAAAAAAATTCCATATATATATATTGCCCCCAAAAGTCCTTCTCAAACCAGCACTGAATCGAGAAAGACTATCCAGTTTGACGAGTATCCCAAAACAGTAGAATGCGACGACACCGAAAGTTCCAGTTTGACAGAGAAAGCGATCACTACTGCCCCAATACCGGCTAAGGATAATGATAAAAAGCAGGATATTACCCTGAAAAAATCACTAGGATCCAGTCGTGAACAAGTGACCAATCCCAAGGAGTACCCCTTCGTTATAGAGATTCCCGAACAAGATGAAAATACGAATAAAAAGAAAAAGCGGGGCTCTTCTTCAAAATCCAAGGATAAGTTAGGAGAGCAAAATAAGAAGTAAAATAGCTGAGCACATTAAATCAAATTTCTGTTTTTTCACAAACCAAATAAACCCGACAAAGGCATTTAATAAAATTGTTTTGTACACCGTTTTGTAATAATAATTAAATATATTATTTCATATATTTAAATATTAAAAATTCAAATTTAAAATTAATAAATATAACGTTTGATGGGCAGTACCCTTAATTAGCTGTTGTTAGTATTTTGTAGTAATTATATAAAACAAGTTGGCACCACCGTACGATTGTTATTGTTTTTAAAACGCTAGATCTAGAGGAAAAATAGCTACATTGGCAGCACTGTTGTTTTGCGGTGGAAAATAAAGTAGATTCATTCCATAAAATTGTAAAGAACCCTTGTTTTAAGGGCTAATGCCATTCCGACTAGCTTTAACAAGATGACCATCTTTAATCTGTACATATTCGACAAGTTCGGCACACTCCTGCACTACGCCGAATGGAATCGCACCAAGAAATCGGGCATCACCCGCGAGGAGGTAAGATACAAATTCAGGAATATCCTTTTAAATCCATTAAATATTTGTATTTCTAGGAAGCCAAACTCACCTACGGAATGCTCTTCTCCATTAAGTCCTTTGTCAGCAAGATATCGCCACACGATCCGCGGGAAGGGTTCCTTTACTATAAGACCAATCGCTACGCCCTACATTATCTGGAAACTCCCTCGGGATTAAAGTGAGTTTATTAAAAATCATTATTGGTCATTTACCCATCTTGTATACCTCTAAACTATCTTCTTATCCCCAGATTCGTTCTCAACACGGATACGACGGCCATCAATGTAAAGGAGCTGCTGCAGCAACTGTATGCCAAGGTGTGGGTGGAGTTCGTGGTGCGGGATCCACTGTGGACACCCGGTACAGTAGTCACCTCGGAGCTGTTTCAGTCCAAGCTCGATGAGTTCGTCCGGCAGTCACCCATCTTTGGCATCCGCAATATCTAAGCCAATAAATAGCTTTAAGCTCACATACTCCCATTACCAAGTTATGCAAATTCCACCTCTGAAACTCTAAGGTCTATGTCATTAGCTTCGAATTGCAAATTGCGCTGCCAAGTGCTCCGATATGCAGCCACCGAGATCCGGGGCTCCGGAAATGGCATGCACTTAAAAAATGTCTGCGGGGCCAGCGAGAAAAACTGGCCTCAAAGTTGCGCAAGCCCTGTCTTTTTCACTGTCCGGTGTCCACTGTTCACTGTCCACATGACCACTGCTGACAAAGGGGGACAAATGTCAAAGCGGTTGCTGCAACTCGGAGGTTTTAGCCAGTCCCACAAACTGATAAACTGAATGGCTGAGCGGGAGTTGCAGCAGCCCAGGAGGCATTACACATTAAAAAAATCTTAATTATGTTTGGAAACCTTTTGTTTCAAAATAACAAATCCAATTCTTAATCAAACCCCAAAGTAACTCATTACCTTTTAATGGTTCCTATCCTTATAAATTCTTCATCAGCAGTGATTTTTTAAAGAGTTTTTTTAAAACAAATCAAAGATAATAATCTCTATACATCTAATAGATTACTTGAATACTGACTACCGAACGCTTTGTTATAAAACCTCAAATTTGCAAACCTAAAAAACCCAATGATAAATATTTGATACGATCAAATATGTTTATGCTTTTTCAAATTTAAAAGGCAGCTAAATTTGTTTTTATTACATGATTTTATGGCTTATTTTACATATTAATCCGCAGATAGAGATATTAGTGCAAATATTTTTGGAAAGATGAAAGTGATGGGATATGTGATATAATTTACCTGCCACGGGGATCAATTGACCTTAGATCGTACATGTAAATTTATAACCGTGTAACTGCAATTTTTGACAGACAGCTGAAGGGTTTTCGCAACTCCACGTTGTTGCCGCGGAAAATGAAAATGATTTGCAGAATGCATCCATAATCGGGGGAGAAGCACGAGCACGTGAAAACCAGTCGCTTTAACTACGGTCGTCGGTTCGTCGGATCCACAACGGCACCATGAACGGGCGAATATACAAATATGGCTGTTGAGATACTCTTTTCCATATGCCCGATGTCTCACTTATTCAAAGCATTTTGTGCAAGTCACAAGACGTTTGAACTAAATATGTTTTGTATGTTTTAGCGCTCTTTTTTTGTTCGCATTGTCTTTTTGACGAATTTTTAAAACGGGTTTCGACACATTGCAAAAGCCGCTGGCGGGACAATAAAAATGGAACCACAAAGCGGTTTCTTTTCTCCGCCATGGAAGAAATCAATTTCAAAGCCAAACGCCCGAAATGGGCCGAAAAGCGCAAATAAATCAAATGCTGGGCTGAAAATCAAACCTGGACTGCGGAGCCCATGGACCAGCGAGAAAAACCGAAAACCGAAAACCTGAAGACCCGAAAGCACGCACACAGGTTACAAAATCCATCAAAATAAAGGTGCCCTTTCAAAATCGGCAATTGCATAGACACACTCGAGCCCATATCATAGATGGGTATCTTGTGGATACCAGTTTCGAACGAGGGGCTGCTGCATATCGCCGGTGATCATGGGTGTATACTACCTATACCTATATTATAGGTACAGGTCTTCGATGTCATCGCATCGGCTTCCAATTAGCCGTGGATCTTGGATGGGGGATCTGGGAGGAGGGAGATCGGAGTGCCGGCGATGGAGCTTTCTGTTTCCATTCGCAAAAGTTACGCAAATTTCGGGGCTTTGGATTTTCGTCACCGAAACTCCGGCGTCCGGATCACAAGGTTATTAACGGTTTGCTGGTCAGCGCGCTTAGGAATTGGAAATTGTCGCCCGGTCACGTCATTAAATGACCGCTATCTTGATTGCTTTACGACCGCTGCAACCTTTTTCCCGCCGTGTAATTAAACAGCTTTAACGAGCAATTGTGGCGGGTATTTAATTTATTTATTTCCCCGGGAGAAAGACAAACCGAACCGATCTTCAGAGAAGAGACCGCCGGAGGTGGTGGACCACCCACACAACTCTCGTGTGGCGACCAAGGCCCTTTATTTTTTCACCGCAGGCGGACCTGATCTGCCAAAATACCCATAAACCAGCCAGCACCAGAAATATTATGCAAATTCGAATTCATAGGCCTATCTATCGCTTACCAAATTTGGCTATTTTGCCGAACCAAATTGGGGAAATGCTCGAAAAGAAATCTCATATATTTCGCATAAATCTCTTGATAAAGCAGTCAGAGTTCAGCGAAGGGCGATTTTTGTTTACCTCGAATAGGGACTAATGGCCAAGATGGTAAGAGATTCATTTGTTTATCTCCCACTTGAAACCAGAAAAATATTAATTAATGCCTGTTAAAACTAGCCAAACAGAATGATTAATTACACCCAAGTCGAACGGTAAAATTAAAAGTTAAAAGATCTGGAATCTACTAGATGAAAGTAAAAAAGCACGTTTTTAGGTTTTAAAAGGTGCGGTTTTAAGAGAACAAAGGTCTTTGCCTAATATTTCGTAGAAACTTCTTGATCTTTTCTTGATCATTCTTTTTTTAAGTCGAACGATTTTGTATGTTAATAAGAAAACGAATAAGAAATCTGTGTTAATTTGTTAGTTTTAGTTGGACAACGTTTTTATCATTTGGACTTGCCA
This sequence comes from Drosophila prostipennis, assembly GCA_037075205.1. Classification (NCBI taxonomy): domain Eukaryota; kingdom Metazoa; phylum Arthropoda; class Insecta; order Diptera; family Drosophilidae; genus Drosophila; species Drosophila prostipennis. The sequence goes on along the minus strand of JBAMCJ010005418.1, from coordinate 46,887 downwards.
TTAATTACATCCAACTACAGCTATAGCTAATTATAATCCGTGGTAATCTCTTAAATCCTCTGAAGTAATGCAACATTAATTAAAACTTAAAAAGTGAAGTAACCAAAAAGTAACTAGGCAGATTTCAGTTTATTAGACTTCTTAGGATTTAATTAGGCAACTCTCACAAAAATAATAATACATTTAAAGTTATTCTAGTATTTTTATGTAAAGGTTCTAAACTTCATAGGGATGTCAGAATGAACTCATTAAAATTAAAAATACGAAAATTCCAAGAAAAAATACATTTTTTACTAGGCATAGGTGAGTTTTACATTCATTCATATTTCCACTGACTGGGCACCATTCCATAAACCACCAATGGTTTAAGGTTGATGTAATCCCGATCCAGCTCCTCTAGCACAGCCTTCAATTAACTAGGCCCACAAAAATGGGCTAAATTGAGTGCTCGTTTGGTGACCACTGGCTCGTCACCAATTAGGTGACGATGACAGCCCAAACACACAGAAAACGCTAATGAGATGACGATGACACGATAGGGTCTTGTCTTTTTTTTGGCCATTGCTTGGATGGTTGATATTGGCAAAGCACTTGACCTTCCCAACAATTGACGTACAGATTAAGTACACAGCAACAGAAATTATTATATTTCATAAGATTATTTATATATTTTCTTTACGAAAAAGATGAGTCCGAAGAACATTAAATCCGCTGGCGATTTAAAAAACTGACTATCTTTTTAATTTTTTCCATTTAGAACAAACTACTTATTTACTGATTTAAATCTCTAGACATTTAAGGATATCACATTATATTTTCCATATTATATAGCAGAAAATTGCTCATAAATATTTATATCCATGATCATATTTTCCCTCTGTAAGCATACAAGCAATAAAAACAAAGTGGGGCAGGAGTAATGAAGTTTTCTGACGATCGGGAACCCCCAGCCACTTGAGGCTGGGGACGCATGCTAAGAGGGGCGATGCTCCAGGAATCCCCTTGAATGTCTGATGGCTTGAACCTTTTCAAGGTTCTCGATCTTGAGATGCAGTTTGAGTTGGGTATTCGGTGTACGTGCCAAGTGCACGTAGGCCTGTTCAAATGGAGGAACTAAGGGGCAGGTGAGGAAGTTAACCAATCGATTAAGGAACTATTATAGTCACGACGTCTAGTCGCGGTTCCTTGCGTCAGTTCCTGCCACCAAACTATCTATACGATCGCTTGATCTCCAGGTGAGATGCCTCTTTCGTCACGTAGTCCAAAGTCAAGAGAAACCAGTTGGCGCCTAAAAACAGCAACTAACTCCGTTCGGATCCCACCTCCTCGTCAACTCACATAATAGTGATTTAGTTGGTGGTCTTAACAATGACAGAAGGCGTTTCCATTTCCCATTTCCATTTGCATTTGCATCTTAATTTCGTCATAGCTTTAAATTGTCATTAAGTGCGAGCGGTAAATAGTTTCGTTTCAGTGGGTGGATGAAAGGGAAAATCCCATCGTGGGTTTGCTACCCTAATTTGCATCTAAGCTGAATAATTTAAAAATGAGACTCTCAAAGTGGGCGATATTTTCACCTATAATAATTGTTAAGGTATATTTAAAGTAGGATTGCCGTCCTCTCAACCTTTGATATTTATTTTAGCACATTTATCTTTTATCAACTTGAGACGCTTTTGTGCGATCTTGTCATTTTCCAATAATGACAAGTTGTACTTCTAAGAAAGCAGATAAGCAAATAGCGCCTCAAAAACACTCTAAATTCAACAAGTCGTAAGATCTGTAAGTCCAACTACAATAGACTCTTAAAAATGGAACCACTGAAAAATATACACGAAAAGAAATTGTAGCTAGAAATTAAAATCTTATTTTAAGCTCTCATTTTTCTGTGTTTATTCTTATTGATTCTTCGTGACTCACAAGCAGAACCCACATAATGGGCTCGTTTTTAGATTTCGCAACTTTAACATTGACGTCAATTGTTGATAGAGGCTAGGTTACGTTAAGCCCAAAAGAATATATAACCGAAAACAGTTTTTCGCACATCTTGTTTACCATAATTGATATTCTCGGAGAATTTTCAGAGCTTCTTAGAAGCAATAATCCAAATTCGAAGGCAAGACGTTAATTGTTGATCTCGAGTAAATTAATTCAAAACCATTTTCGCACTTATGGCTCATTTAAATAGGTAGTTTTTTTCCAGCACTCAAAAGATTCCAAGTTCACATTAGATCATAAGTGAATGGCATTACTTCACATTATGTGCGTGGACATTAGTCACAATACTTTTTAGAGACCCTCCGATCGTCGACCAATTGAAATGCGATTCTCTTTTAAGTTTTTTGAATTGTTTTTATTTGTAATATTTATTTTCATTTTATTTGTCTCGGACGGAGAGCATATATTTTGTTGTTGTCGCTTTATACGTAAACTTTTGTGTGTGACTTATAACTTATGTCGTACCGTGCTATCTGCTAAATACCTAAACCTACACAAATGAAGATACGAAAATGAGTGGATGTGGGTGTTTCTTTTGTGTGAGTGTTAACCATTGCGGTGCGGGTGTGTGTTGATTTGATCTGGTGTGAGGATATAATAGAATAATGAAATAGAATAGAATAGGGTTTAATTTAAAAAACGATTATCGACTATGTCCCGCCCTCGCATAGACGCAAGATTAAGTGACCTAATGATCCTAACCCATCATCAGTGATCCATCCGCGAGCCCATCTCGATCTCTGGATGCCTGTGGACGACTGGACGCCAGTGTCCCTTTATCGCTCTATGATCGCCCGACCATCGAGATCCCTAGTTGGCCGCCTTCTTGGACTTCTTCATCCGCTCGCCCTCGTTCTCGTTCTCGTCCAGCTTGGCGCTCTCCGTGCTGCTGGACTCGGCATCGTACTCCAGATCGGGATCGGGAACCTCGGCGTAGTGGACATGGCCCACCATGGTGGCTCCGGCCACCACGCCGTCCTTGAACTCCTCGGGTCCGCCCATCAGGGAGGCGTGGGTGCCATCGCCGTACTTCTCCAGGGTGCGACGCACCAGCTCCTTCGAGGGTTGCTTCATGTTCCAGGCCCATCCCAGCTTGTGGAAGGCATCCAGCACCATGGTGGTGAAGTTCACGGTGTAGTTGCCCAGCTCAGCTGCTTTGTAGTCCCAGGGGAACACGTGGTGGTAGTTGTGCCAACCCTCACCCATGGCGAGTAGGGAAACATAGATGTTCTCGCTGGGCATGATGCGCCTGAGGAGGAAGATGGTAAGGGATCAGTTAGATATATCTCTATATAAATTGAAATATTTTTTACTGATCCGTATAAAAAAAACTCACAATTTAAAATACCACAATCTCAGATATATTTACTCAAATATTTTGGGGATTTACTTTATGAATTGGCATCAAAAACAAAACAATGAAAATAGTTTAAGCTGTTTAGCTGTGGTTTTTGTTTGTATACCTATTTTATGTATTATATACGCATTCTTCATTCTATTTTTATCTTAAAGGTGTTAACACGTGAGACGTATTATTCGCATGCTATGTCATCAGAATAATGTATGAACCATATGAAAAATAAGAGAATACTGGTCAAGTGACCTGCATTCATCTTGTTGACATAATAATAACATGTTTAGTACCCCTGTAGTACTTACTTATCGTAGGGGCGGGATCCCCAGAGATGGGCGGCACTGTTCACGGACCAGGTGAAGTTCAAGCTGCTTACGTAGCGGAAGAGGCACTGCTGTACAAAGGCGAGAGTCCAGGTTTCACCCCAGCAATAAACTGGGATCAAGGTGGGCAAGATGAAGCAGAAGAAGGTCTTCAAGGGGATGAAGTACTTCTGATGGAACCGCACCACGGGATCCGCCAGAATGTCACTCATGTCGATCTGGCGACCACGACGCAGAACTTCCGGATGCTTCAGCATCATCAGCCATCCCACGTGCGAGAAAAAGAATCCCCGGTTGGCGTTGTGGGGATCGGCATCCGTCTCTGAATATTTGTGATGAACCCGATGGTCCCGAACCCAGTCATACAGGGTGTTCTGAAATGGTATTATTGGATATTAGAAAAAGAAAATCTTAAAAATGTAATTATGAAAAGTAGGATTCCTAGTCTTTATCTTTTCATTTCAAATATATTAAACCAATTATTAAATAATTTAAAAATAGATTCCTCAAAAAATGTAATATAATTAAAAACGAACCAACTAATATTAGTTTCTCAATATGAAAGCATATTGATCTTCAAAAGGCGTATATTTTTTTATCTGAATCTAAAAGAGACAATCATTGGTGGGTCAGCGGGGTTCATTTAGCACGCCATCAAATTTGATTGTTCCTCTTAATCTCCAGGTCGCTCGGTATTACGTATATATAATGCAGTACGTATATATCTTCCACGCTCCGCATCTAAGCTACAGCGACTGCGCTTAATCGCAGCAGTCATTAAATAAGACAAATGTATCTGCGGGATACACAAAGCACTTTTGCCGAGTAGTTGGAATTGTCAATTTTTACAGTTTGTCAGTCGCGACAGGCATTAAGTTGTTATACTTAATGATGCAATTAATGTTAATTGCATTACAGCCCCGAAAAGGCGAAAAAACGAAGGTGGTGAATTGGCAAATTGCGGACAAAATCTTCAGGTGGCATTACGTGTGTGTTAAAGGTCGAGGGAAGCCCAATCTTTTTCCAAAATATAACAAACAGCTCACCTGTCCAGCCACGCAGTAGCAGACCATCAGAATGGATCGCAATACGGTGTTGGCCTTGTAGCTCCGATGGGTCCAGAATCTATGGGCACCCGCAGTAACTCCAAATCCAGCTACTCCACCGACGAAGAACGCTAAAAGATTTAATAATTAAAAGATAGATGTAAGTGTCGGCTATAAAGTTTTTGGACAAAAGCAGTGCTAATTGGACGCCAAAAGGAAGACCCGAAATTACATTTCCGCAAATTGAGCTATTTGAGGTTGGGTGCTAATTCCCCCGACAAACAAATGGAGTATAAAAGAAAACCGAGATCGCTCAAGGTTGGCTGGCCTGATGAAGGGGGAACTTTATAAAAATCCGGTGAATGACTGATCACGATTCTAGCAATCATCAGAAATATCATCCGGCAAACCTTTCCATTAGTTCCTCAATTAGAATATGCAAAATGCCATTGTCACCATCCCATTGAATTGGATAATTGCCATAAATGCAATTAGACGTAATGACTATTTGATCCAAAGAGGGTTTTCCGCATCACCCAACCATAGATGATATAGGGGGGATCCTAAAAAAATATATGCTCATAACTCGCACATTTCGGCAACCGAGCAACCAACTAATGAACTATTAACGATTTCTTCGAATGGGAATTTTATCGATTGGAGAAAAGATTAGCCTCGACAATGTTGCGACAAAAACCAGTTCCGTCCCACCCGAAAAAAACACAAAATTATCAATTAAAGGCCAACACAGAGTGCGGAAATGATCGAATTCAACATTGGTATGCCCACAAATGGTTTACATTTAAGGTTTGGTTTGGGAACTGTAAAAATAATACCTGATATCGATGCCTTTTTAGAAGTATAACAAATAGTAATATCAAGAATATATTCCACAAACTCTTTTTAAATCTTTTTAAAATGTTCCTTTTTATTTTTTAACGCAATGCAAATCCAAGTGCACGTTTTTCGGCATTGTTTTGAATCACCTGACTACGATATCTAATTGGGATATTTGCATTTCAAATGCAGTGCAACCCATGAGGGCACTGCAAAGAAGGAAGGGTTCAAGTTCAGATGGTTTCGAAATTAGATTTTGAGTTGACTCGCAGATCGCTGAATTGCTAAGCTGCATATATTATTCCGCCGACCATCTTTTTTGATCCCAAGAAACTCAAAAAACGAACAAGTGTCCCTGAGTCAGAAGAAAGATCGTTGACTTGTCTTTTTATATAAATGTTAGTTTTTTCGGCCAGAGCTTCATTAACGCCCAATGTTAATGCGTTTATGTAAGACCTTATGGCGGCTTTTTCTCCCTGTATTTTTTTATTTTCCAGCCTGTTGAATTTAATCAATATCTTGGACCGAGCACGACAATTTTCGCCATCTACAAAACCGGCAAAAGATGATAATTCCCAGCATGCCAGGGAGCAATCTTTAAGCGCTGCACGTTCGCTGGGCAATTTGCCAAAATATTTACGAGCTCGACGCCCCAAAAAGGGATACGCTTGATGGCAAGGATGCTCCTTGTAATTCCGTTTTTTTCTTGCCTGTCATACCACACAATGTGCAATAAATATTGAAAATTACCAGGTATTAAGGCATTTTTCGCTGTACAGCCATTAAGAGGGAAGTGCCCAAGTACCCAAGTACCCCGTGGTATTTCCAATGAAAACGAAATCGGTTATGGAGGATCCCCCCTTTAACTCTGTCTCAATGTCAACTGTTTTTTTAGCTCTACTCGCATGCGAAGCGCTCATAAATTGAGTCAGTGCTCACCGCACAGATAAATCATCTTTTGTCTTGTGAAATCTTTGAGTTTGGGACATGTAAAATGAGATCTAAAATGGTAAAGTACTGCACAAGTGGGAGAGATATGTGATTAAACCTCGGTAACCATGAAGATCAGTGTTTACTTGTGGAGATAAATCACCTTTTTGTGCTTTGGAGCATTCAAGTTAAGATCAGAAAGTCCTAGAAATCGCTTAGGTTAGGATGTGTAAAATGGTAAAATAATAAGACAGTGCCAGAGATTTCTGCTTTAGCCTTGCCAACCGTGAAGATCCCCCTTTAGTGAACAGATAAATCATCTTTCATTACTTTGGAAATAAATAGCATATATGGTAAGATCAAAAATCCAAAAAATTTCTTGTCCAAGCTTGGAAATCAAAAACCATGTCAAATCTCTGAGTTTGGGACATTTAAAATGTTATATAAAATGGAAGTCCCTGAGATTTCTGTTTTAGCATTGGTAGCCATTAAGATCAGCCTGTAGTTAATATTAGAAAAACCTAGAAATTTCTAGACGCACCATGCAAGCCACCAATAATATTCAATCTGTAATATTGGGTCATTGAAAACTTGTAGTATTTTATTGCAGTCTTAGAAACTTCTAGAGTTTTCTTGGAAACCATAAATTATTTACCTAATAAAGAAAAAATTTATTTACTTGATAAGTCTCGAAAATGCTGATGCTTTGGCTTCAAATCCCAGACATTTCTAGTTCAACCTTGTTTACCAAATTTCGAGGTTCACCGACAGTGGGGTAGATCTTTCAAAGCCCCAAATAAAATTGTGTCAAGCGATTCTTGTTTCTCTTTCTTTCGCTAGCAACCTCTCTTTTTGGCCGCTTATTTAGATAGCCACACGTTTTGGTTTTGTTTTCTGCAATCCACCTGTGTCAGTCAATTTTTTTGCTGAGACTGAAATTGCATGCCAGCCGAAAGCTGAAAACTCAAAACCCAAAAGCCAAAACCAAACCCAAAAGCCAAAGTGAAGCCAATGAAAGAGATTTCAACACACGTCGTATAACAAAAAGCAGAAGCTGAAGGGCGAAATAGTAGGGTATTGGGCAAAGGAAGGGAAAGGGAGGCGAAGTGTTAAGCGGCAATCAATTAAAGGCAATAACAAGGGGACGCATTTTGTAATGGCCCAGAGAAAGAAAGAAAAAGCCAAGGGGCTCAAGACGCTGGGCGCGCTAAATTGCAAATAATTGGTGGGGCAACAGATTTTTTGTTCGTTTTTTGGGGGAGTGGAAACCGTTAAGACAACATCATCAGCGACACCAACAACACGTCAACACTGGGAGAAAAGTGTAAGGCTAACGATAAAAGGGAAATAAAATAATATATATTCAAAAAACTGCTACGAAACCTGTATATTTTACTATTTTTTTCTAAAACTATTTTCCTTTCGTGCTCAGGTATTATACATTATTCAAAAAAATGGGAAAATATAATATTGCATCCTGGGTTCCCACAAAAAATACAAAAATATATATTAGAATTTCATATCCAGTTGAAATTGGTTAAAATATATTTTTTGTGAAGCTATCTGGTTTTCCAAAATAAACATTGATTTTCTCCAAGTGTACTCTTTTTCCCTTTACAGCATCGATCAGAGATGACTCTTTGTTTTACACACCTATCCCCCCCCAACACCATTTCCAAATTCGAGGCGATAGAAAGAGAGAGTGGGCATTACGCAATGCCGGATGGGATGTGATGGGATGGGATGATGAGATGGAATGGATGGATGCTGCATATGGAGGGAGATCCAATACTTACACCAGATGGTGGTGTACACATTGAGGTTGCGCAGCGGATAGGTCAGCAGGCAGATTCCGGCCACAATGTGGAGCAGAGAGATCTGGATGACTTTGTCCCACTTGAGAGGAGCCTGGAACTGGTATCCCAGCACGCGATCTCCCACGAAGGTGCGGGTGTACTCCTCCAGGTTGATAGCGTCCTTTGGCACATGTTCGGCAATGTCCTTGGGGATCGCCGATCTGGCGGGCTCCTCCCTCTTCGGGGGCAACTGCAGCTTTCCGCGGGGCGGCAGTTCCGGCGAGGAGTCCTCACCCCGTCGCACCTGCTGCTGGGCATCCCCGTTGGCCAACTTCGACCTCCTGGCCACCAAGGGGGGACTGGAATCGCCCGAAATGGCCGGCGTCTTGCTGCACACTCGCTCCGAGGTGGACAGATGACCCATTTTGGCGCTTTTATATTTATTTTATTTTGGGTTCGCCGGCGGAAACCGCACTCGCCGAACTTTCTTCACAGCTTAACACTCGAATTGCCGGAGTACTTGGCTTTGGATAAGTAGGAGGTGGAGTTTGGTTTGGCTTTCTTCCAACAGAGACACACAGTCACTTCTGCGTACGAACCGCGTTTTTAGGGCTTTTTCTTCGGGGGTCTGGGGACTGACTTCCTTTCCTTTCCGTTTCGTTTCGTTTCGCGTCTAACGAACTCAACGCGGCGCCGTTCCGTAGACAAATGATCGTAGCCAAAGGTGTAAACTCCTACCTATGCGGCCGTCTCACCTGGGCAGAGCCGCGACCGAGGCTTGGGCAGCGACTTCGACTGCGAGCGGGCCGAAAAGCCAAGCCAAAAGTTGACTGATTGACCGACTGACTGACGGACTGGAGTTTCCGATCCGACGCACAAAGGTAAAGAAAAGAAATGGAGAGACGAAATGGCCAAGAAGGCCAAGATTATGCCACCACACACACACACACGTACGAAAAAGCACCTGTAGCGGCTTCGGCTTTAGCTTCGTGCTCGGCTATATAGCTTCGTATTCCACTTTGGATCGGAGCGGCTTCGTCGCAGAATCAGCAGCGCAGTCAGCAGCTTTAGCTACCTCGAATTTACGCCAAATGTGTGGGTCTTTTGGTCTCTGGGTGTCATGCATCAGTAGGTCAAACTCGGTCTCTGCGGGAAACTCAAGACTCCGAAGAAAGGTTTTCGGGGACTTTGGGCTTCGAATTGGGAAAGATTCACGTTCACTTGCCAGCTGGCACTGAAATATCAATAGTTTTCTCTTAGGAGAAGTCGTACTTGGTACTTTCAATCACTTAATCGCTTAGTACTAGCTAAATGGAAAATAAAAGCATGTTAACTAAGCTTATTTTTATGGCTAAAAAAGGTTTTTAATATTGCTATTGTATAGAAAAATTAACTGATAATATTTATTAAATACTAAACACATAATTATAATTGATTAGGTTTCAAACTAACTAATTTCTATTTACATGAAATATATCGTTTTTAATTAACCATTTTGTTACAAAAAAAATAAACTTAAAGTTTGGAAAGCAATAAAACAAGTTTACTATAAATTTAGCTTAGAAAGTTATATGTTTTGTAGGATAAATCCGAACCTTCCTTCTTTAACGTTGTGTCTTTGCCAGCACTTTATTACTATACCATAAGATATTTCAATCTTAAAACATTACACAGTACCACCAGGTCTACCCTTAAAAAGTCGATTCTTATCTGTCTGACCAGACGTCTCTTTCGCACCCAAATAAAGCCCCTCTGACCGCCACACAAAGTAAAAAAAAACCTGAGCGACCGACAAGAAGTCTGCCGGCACTTTTCACGATTACTCACGAAAGATCCAACGATACTACCGGTCTAAAAGTCTCGCACAGACGATTCTAATTGCATTTGCCAATTGAAATCGAATTCGAAACGTGGACAATGTGATGTTCCGTGCTAATTGAAAGAGCTAAACTTCCTCCATGACAGATTCGCACACTTGAACTCTTGTTGTCAAGGGCCGATAACATAACCCAAATGCCCGTCGGGTTCTTGATTCAAGGGGTGATGAAATTCATATAAGACCTTTCCCTTCCAGCGATTTCTATTTCAAACGCCGCGGCTGGGATTCTGCGATTCTGCCGCTCATTTGCATACGGACAATCTCTCCTTTTGCAAGCTTAAGATATATATATAAAATCGATTCCAGTCATCATCTCTTAACTGGGCTTCCACTGTTTAAAGTGTGTGGTGTGGTGTTGACCAAAGTCAAAAGCCGTTCGATGATCATGAAGTTCAGTTCCCGAACGTCCGAAGACGTTGCTTTCTCTTTACGTAACCGCGGCGACAGAAACAGAAACCGAACTTAATTAAAATCCAAAAGCAAAAGCCAAAGCGGCGAACCCGCGGCGAAATAAAACCCCAGAGCTAAGGAAGCCCATCGTAAAACTGGGTTTACAGCTTCTCTTCTCTGCTCTCCCCAAAAAAAAACCGAAATCCGAATCTGCGGACATTCGTTTACAGTGTCACGCGACCGAACCCTTTGATCTCGACCCACTGTAGATGGTATAAGGTGGTATTGTATGGTATATCTGCAAGATGCTGTTGATGAGGTGCTGATGTTGTAAGGCAACGGCCATTAGCCAATTATGCAGAGCCACACAGAAAAACAGAAAATTGTCTGCTTTTTCCTTTGGCTTTGTTTATAAACAAACAGGCAACTTGGCTGGCAGACTACTCGAAATCATTGGAAACCACTTTGATTATTGCGCAGCTTCTCTTTTCGCACCGTCAGCTTTTTATATGAGGGTTCTGTTCTGCTCAAAATAAGAAATACAAAAAAGAATCCCCGAACAAAGCCAGTTCACTATTGTTCAGGTACCTATCCATAAATATCAGGTACACATGTGTGTGATTTTTTCATTTTTTGCCTAATCGCTTCCCGTTCCACTGTTCTTGGCCACAAAAAGACGGCCATTCATGCGCAAGATATTTCAATTTGCCAGCGATTAGGCCGTGAATGGTGAGGTTTTTATTTTTTTCGGCTAGGGTTTGCCCCCCAGCATCCAAACACCTGCCCAAATCGAAACTAGGTAGTTTTTTTGGGGCCTATGGTAGCCCCATAGAGTTGCATAAGCCCAGCCAGTCAACAGCGATTTTGCGTACTCCACGTATTTGTGCAACCTTCAACTGTCGCTCAGTCGGTTTATGGAAAACAAATTAACACTAAACAAAGCGCAGAACGCGACGCGACTGCAATTTGCCACAGAGCGGAGCGGATCTCAGATCTTAAATCTGCCACAGCGCAAACAGCTAAAAGCGAATAGGGATACACTCGAATAAAATCCGAGAGAAACAAAGAATGGCAAAAATTCGGTCAGGAACATTAGTTTTATATTTCTTAACCTATCTTAAATATCTAAATAAACACAATGTATGTATATACCTTTAAGATGATATTAGTTTGTATACAAGACTTCAGTAAAAGATATTTTCTATAATTCCCAAGAGATTATTTCACAAATTCATGTCAAAACCAAACAAATAAATAGATTTTCACATTGCAGTATTTTAAATCACAAATGAACACAATAAAATAGGTTTGTAGGAGGTTTTTGCTATAATTCCCAAGTGATTATTAATGATCTATTTTAAATTCCCATAAAACCTTTTCAATTTTTAATGCCTGTACATTTTTTGTTTATTTCCCTAGACATTTTCCTCACACCTCACGTATGCCTGTAATTTCATGCAGTTGTGGGTCATAAAATGTTTTAAGTGTGCAGCTTTTAGCAGGCAAATTCATTAGTAATCACTTCAGTGCAGAGTCATTAGGAATTGGTACAAGTGGCCGACTCAAATGTGAGTCAGTGGAGTTGCGTTGAGTGCGGAATGTTCACACCCAGGCGGATTATGCTTTATGAATAGGTATTAGAATGTGTACATTAGAATGGCCACCGGCTCCTTAGGCTCTTTAGCATCGATCGATGTGATCCAAGTCAGGCGCTCAGTTTGCTTAAACCAAGTTTGATGAGCAAACACAATGGAGAAGGGAAAAAAAGGAGGATAAGTTGGGAAAAGGCTTCTGGGCGGCCACTACTGAGTGCGGTGTCAATATTGACGAATCAATCAGCGACACAGCCACTGAACATACATTGCGTACGGCTAATAAAATCATTAGGCACAACCCATAAAAACCCGCCACAAAGCACCAGAAAGCCAAAAATAAATTTATGTTTATACATACATATATCTATAGCTATATCCCGATACGATACCCAACCGATTCGAGCATGGGAAAGCAAACGAACCGATTGCCAAATGAATTGGCATCTGTAAACAACCGAAAGAGAAATAGGAAAAGGTGACGAGCTCGAACTTGGATTCGAAATCGGAAATTGGAGGAGTGCACGGAAAGAAAAAAAGGTCAGGGATCTGAAATATTATATTAATATGAAACCCTAAATATTGTCCCCATGTGTACACCCTTTTAGTTAAAGTTTCATTAAGCAATATTCTTTGTTTATCAGAACACCTATGTATATCATAAATTATCCAAAAATATTTAATGATTTGGATATTATTTATCAATATTAACAGTAGTATCAAAATCCAAAAGATCATTTTAGATCATATTTTCTTTGTTCATAATTTAAATAATTTCCTATTCATAATATACTCTTTTTTATACGACACATACATCTATTATCATGAACTAAATATATTTAAGCCCACATAAGCCCAATTTCAAGATTTCCCAAATATTAACCACCCACACAACGGCTGAAACAACCTACATTATTAGTTGTATTATTTTCTCTTTGTGTCAATGGGAATGCATAATTAGGCCGAGCTGTGATTTGTAAGCTAGTTTGTTTACTCTTGGGCAAGAAAGAGCCTCCCACTTGGAGGGTCACCATTTCCAGTTCCATTTCCATTTCAGCCCACGAAAATGCGATGGAGTTTTCGAACTGCACCTCTGTTTACCGCGCTTGTTTTTTATGCTGACCAATAATTAGGCTCTCGGTTTACTCTACCCCGCCCTTCGATGGCGGTTAATTTATTTTTACGACTGACGCGACCATTTGTCGCCGCTTTTTAGTGCCCCACGATGATGCAATATGCTCACATAAACTTTTCCCGGTTGAGGAAATGGTTGGCCGGCAGTTGGTTCTCCTCCAACTCCACCTGTTCCTCGATGCACTCTACAATGGGTCTGCCAGTTTCTACCGCCTTCGTTAGTCCCTGACGCACTGCCACCGATCCAATGGTCTTCAGATCCTTGGCCCAATCGAGGGCGGCAAACACCCGGATCATAGCAGATCCAATACCCGCAGCATAGTCCCCATACTCCCCACTCTGGTAATCCCGCGGCAGTAGGTAATGATACTGCGGCCAGTAGCTTTTCGTGATCAAGAAGATACTATTCGAGTCCGTGGGCTTGAAGCCCTTGTGGATGCTCCAGATAAAGTGGGATGAGTTGACCAGGTTCCCCAGGTTTATAACAATCAGACTGCGCAGCCAGAAGCCCACAAACATGGAGGTGGCCAAAGAGTCCCCAAAGTACTGGAATGGGGTGTTTATCGAGAGGAGTACGTTGAGAAAGATGTACAGCAGGACATAGAACCTGGAAAATATTTCAAAGGCAGTGGGAAATCAGAAAAAATAATCAAGGCAACAGGGAAAGGATAACAAAGTGATATATATAAGATATCTATCCCTATAACCCACCGCTTCTGGAACATGACAATGGGATCACTTTCCAGATCCGACATATCCACATCCTTGAGCAGTTCCTCCTGCTGCGGAGAGTACTTCAGCAGACCCCCTCGCACTTGGGCGTACATGAAGCTCTGCTTACTGTAGTAGGGATCCTCGTCCTGCTGGAACTTGGCATGATGCAGTCGATGGGCCTGAACCACACTGTAGATGGAGCCCTGAAACGGAAAATACACTCAGTCCACAAGTTTAACCGGTAAGGTTGGTGTCTCAGGTAAAACTCAGGTAAGCTAAAGCTTTTACCAGAGGCGTAGTACGTAAAAGCTTTAGAGGGGTTAACTCACCTGACCGGCGGTCGTCTGGCAAAACATGAGGAAAACCTTCAAGGGTTTCGAGGCGGTGAAGGTCCTGTGAGCCCACAGGCGATGAACACCCACTGTCACGCCCAAAGTGCCAAGTAGAGTTAATAGAGCAGCTATTATGGGGATTTAAATTCATCTACTTATAAGACGGCACTTGGAACTGATTAACCCGACGAACTCACTGAATAAAATCGTGGCCCACGAAGCACTAGTGAGCAGAATGTAAATGCCATACACCCCAAGGATATTTACATGGATGTAGAACAGAACCAATGGCCAGATGGCATCGCGCTTCTTGAGGATCGAGTCTCCAGCCTCGTCCTGCTCCTTGACTTTGGTTTTCTCCATTTTATGTCCTTAATATCCTCTATCCCAGATAGTTCCTTCCTCCGCGGCAGTCTAGACTATACTGAAACCCCGCCATAATTACAAAAACCAACGAGGCGATTGGCATTCGATTATTCATCGACCAATTGCCTATGCATAAGCCTCGAGTTAACCCAGGGTGTTCAGAGTCGAGCGGCGTTATAATACAAAACATAGTTTATTGACCCGCAGGTAAGTAACGAAAGCAACGATGGGAGATTAGCGTCCCTATACGACGATCCTAGTGATCCTGGGATGGGATGGGGGTAATGGGTCAAATGCTTCGCTCGAAAGATCACAACTTTCAATTGAGATCTCTGCAAACTTCAAATGAAAGCTTGGATCATTTGAGCAAAGACAAAAGGCATGGCTTGGTGCTACACACTTAATACTAGGAAAACCACAGGCTGAAAACATAATACACATGGCTAAGGAGCTTAGTTTTGCATCTTGGCCAGCTCCACGATGTCCTCGCGGGGAATGTCCTTGTCCCCGAATCCCCACACCGGATCCTTGTGGGCGAAGTCGTCGTCCAGGAAGCGAGTTCCATCGCCGCATTTCTTGGCTCTCCTCAAAACCATATCAGGGGATACCGATTTACCTATAAAGGGCGGTAAATTAATAGGAATAGGGATCGATTAGGAGTTACAGGGTGTACTCACGTCCTGTGGCCAGGCCCAGCCAGGCGCAGAAGTCAATGAAACCGGTGGTGATGTTGAGGCTATAGTTGCCAAACTCGCCCGTCTTGTAATCCCAGGGGAAGACGTGGTGGTAGTTGTGCCATCCCTCTCCCATGGCCAGCAGGGAGACGATGGGGGCCTCAGTGGACATAAGGTTCCTGGATTGAAAGAACGATTTGAGAAACATTAGTATTTTAGTGGTTCCATGAGGTTCCTGAATTAAAAATGTAAATAGGGATACTATTAGTAGATGCTTTTCAAAAGTATTAACTTAGTAACTTAATGAAACAATTACAGACTTGAATAGTAACTTTTTCTTTCATACTAAAATAAGTCAAATTTATTTATACTCTTCAATCTGGCGAAAATGTATTACTGCTTGGACATTTAATAATAATTTGACAGAAAATAAACATATATACACCATGTGTGTAGCTTAAAAAATTCCCATTATAAAAAGTAAATCAAATTAAGTTATTAGCCAATTTAAGCTGAATTATTGTTCATAAACTTTTTTCTAGCGTTCACAGTCTGGAACTAAACTCATTCAATAATAAATAATGGTTCAAAATGAAATGAAATAAGTAATTTATAGAGAAGGAAATAAACATGAGAAATTAAAGGAAAATACAATAAATAGCTTTAGCTTTCGAACTGTTGAATACTTATAGTTACTTTTCTTCCTCTGTAATTATTTTTCTGTTCATAAATTAAACCCTCTGGAAGTACAGTGATCTCTCTTACTTGTCGTACGGCTTGTTGCCATACATGTGCGCCACGCTGTTTACGAAGAAGGCGACGTTGAGGGTCCAAGTGAATCGCATGTTGAAGTTGATCCAGAAGGACATCCAGAGGTCCTCGTTCCAGAAATACCAGGGCACAGCCACCGGCAAAACGATGGAGCAGAGGGCGAACAGAGGGATGTAGTACTTCCGCTGGAACATGCAAACCGCATCCGCCTCCAGATCCGACATGTCGATGACCTTCCTCTTGGCCACGACCTTGGGATGGGGGGTGAGGAATAGCCAACCCACGTGGGCGAAGAAGAAGCCTCGCTTAGCATTGTGCGGATCGGCATCGGTCTCCGAGAACTTGTGGTGTATCCTATGATCCAGGGCCCACGTGTAGGCATCTCTCTAAAAGGGGTATTACAGATAAATTAGATTTCTTTAAAATTTAATTATTTAAATGATATACCAACCTGTCCCGCAATGGAAAAAGCAAAGGCCAGCAGAATCCTCAGTGGCAAGGAGGCCGTGTAGGATTTATGCGACCAAAGGCGATGTGCTCCCGCCGTGATTCCGATTCCAGAGACCCAAACGGTGATCACCACTGAAAAGGCATTAAGAACAGACGCTTGTCATTGTCTAAACAAACAAACAAAACATACATATACTATGTATACCAACCGAACCATCTGAATAGTTCGGTGATTTGCTCAACGGATGACACAACGCCCGGCTCTAAATATATCTACATATTCCCCTTTTTCTTCGGGGTGGCCTATTTTGTCGCCTCCCCACTCGGGAATCTTTCCTATGCTTCGAGTTCGATCACCAGCCGAATTATATCGGGCAATTGAAGCGTTCGTTAACTTTAATTGCCAGCGGTCAAAGTTCGCAGAGGCACACAAATATAACCCGATGGTTGTTTACCTATTGCATAATATTAACTTATTTAGATTTCCCTGACGTGCGTCATCTGGGACAAAAACATTGAAGAACTTTGATCCTTTACTCATATTCAGAATTCGTTATTGAAACTTTTTAAATGGGTTTTTGCTGTAAATATTAATTTTAATAACTGATAACCAAGATTATACCATCTGTTCTCCCCAGTTCTTATCAGCGATATCATTTTCACTTTTAAACGTTTGACGTTTCCATTTTTATCTCCCTTATATCTCCATTTAGAACTCGCCGATTACCTCACTCCGGGGAATTTGTAATACAGATAGGTAATTTAAACTGGCCCAGTTAACAGCAAGTGACGCTGGGTTACAAAATAGCTATTAATACCCGACTATCGGAACCCTGTTTGCATGTTGGCAGATGCAATTACGGAGATTGGTGACCATTTCGCAGTACGGTAGCTTATTAGCCACCCAGATGTTAATTAGCCTGGTGAGGGGGGATTCAAAACAGTGGACACTCACCCCAAAGGAATGTGTAGAAGTTGGCGTAGAAGAGCTGGTACAATCCGTAGAGGGCGCCGACGTGCAGGAAGGTCTGGGCCCCCAGATCAGGCCATCTGATCTGTGGGTTGTACTCCTCCTCCTCCTCTGCCTCCAATTCCTTCACCTTCTGATCCTTCAGAAGCTTCTCCTGCACCAGGACTTGCTCCTTGTATACCGCATTCTCCTCTTTGTAACCCAGATTATCCTCATCCTTAATTAGGGTGTGTGATGTGCCATTGGTGCCTCTGTGCTTCAGCTCTCCTCCGTTTGGGACACTCGAGGTGCTGCGATTGCCATTCCTGTCCAGGCTGCAGGATCCATTGCAGTGAGCCGGCGCCTGTTTCTGGCCGGGAATCGGGGATGAAAGGCACATACTGCAATAGAAGATCATCGTTATCATTGTAGGATTCTCTAAATACCATTTGAAATAAACCGACCCTATGGAAGTAATTAATGCGATTAATAATGAGTCATGATCCATAGATTTACGCCTTTAAAGATTAAAAGTCAACACTGAAAAAAAAACAATTTAAGAACCATTTTCATATATGATCAAAGTGACACAAGAAACATGGGGAGTTCTTAAAAAAGTTTCAAAGATAGAATTAAAGATAGAAAAGCAAGGCTCAGAAGACTCAATCATATAAATATTACTCATGCGCAGTGTTGTCAATGGCAACTTGAATTTAAGGGAGTACTTTCAATGATCTATAATCTGCTGATCTTGAGATAGAATACAATCAAAGAAGCCACTCTAACCAACCATGAGTAATGCCAAAGCAAACAGTGAAAGGCTAATAAACCTTTCATAATGTAAACATTTGCTGTTGACTGTTAAACTAGTTGGGGCTTTCAAGAGCTCATCATCTATTTACAATCGAACTTTTCTCGCTGTGATATCAAAGCAAATCTACACACACTTGCTAATTGAAGTTTAGGATGGTTATAACCGCGCACTATTAGCAGGCCTTTCAGAGGGTTTCGACTGTAATTGGTGTGAAATCTGTTGCCAGCCTAAAGCTCTTTCAGCCGCTTTATAGGCACAAAGGGTTTGCTCTGGATATTAACAGAATTCCGTTTATTTGTGGAATAAACTTGGACAGTCAGGGTCGGCGTTATCGCGGCTTATCGCCTGCCGAGTTCCATGTTGCAATCGCCGATCTGCAAGTTGGCCACTATCTGGTCGAAAACAAATAGAACTACACTACATCATTAGGGTAATAAAAGAAAAAAACAACTGTGAGTCATCAGCCAGGTGGTTAACAGGTGGATCTGCAAGCCACGCACTACGCGGGTAATTCAAAATTCAAACTAATTGCATGATGGATAGTGTGACACTCGCGGCAACGAGTGCATGATTTTGCCCTGTCATTCGGCTCTCCGGATTGCCGGGATTTCGACGATTCCTAATCTCATGCGCCCAATTGCTCCATAGTTTCCTTATCTAAGCACCCCATACTCTTCCTATCCCATAAAAATATAAAGTCGGTACACTACAGATTTTTTGACTAGAGTTACCGGCTACTAAAAATATTAAACTTTAGAAATCATATCAGAAATCGATAAAAATATATTTATTTACATAAATAGGTAATATTGTTATTGCTTTTTCCAAAACTAAAATCAAATCACAAATGTACCAAAGTCAAATAAATATTTGTGGGATGTGCGAACATCGTGAATAGATTTTTAAACACATCTAAATAGCTTAAGCAGCTGAGAAAACAAACATAGCGAAACTTATGATTTTCTGAAGTGAAAAACGAAAGCAAAATACCCATTAAATCTCGAAGTATAAACATTTTAAGTGGGGATGCGCTATTAAATTAATTTGATTTTCACTTAAATGTTAAATATACCATTTTAAAGTCGTATCTAAAAATAATATGATGGTAACAATTTCTGATTAATACTTTTCTAATTTGCTACCAGTCTTGAAAAAATTCCACTCTTTATGATTAAATAAATTTTGGATTGTCGCCATGTTTAGTGTGGGCGAAATTTGATATATTAGCCTGGGGTGCTGAGAATTGCAATCGTAAATTGCCGAGTTTTTGATTTTACTGTCTCGCACTCCTAACCGAAAGCCATATACCTTTGGACTCCCCAAAATACTGGGTGGTATAGTATAGTATAGTCGACGCCCCCGCAGAACATTTCCTATGATTTTCGATCCATTCCTCGTGCGTGTGCGATGGCTTATTGCCCTGCTGATAAGCACTGCACACCTGGCGCACCTGGCCCACATTTTCCCAACCGGACCATAGTTCCTCCTCCCCCCCACTTGATTCATTCAACATTTTCGGGTTAAGAGCGTTGATAAGACCCTATCGACTATGGCAAATACTCCAAGTGCGATTATTGCCAACGTGATTCACTTTCTGTCTGACCCCTCCAGGTGTTCCAATCGCTCCAAAGTGGCATGAGTAATGGGGGTGCCGAAGAATCGCTCCCCTTACGTAAGTTGCCATAGAGATAAGATTGCAGAGGGGGAGTCTGATCAATTTACATATTGATAGTACGCCAGACGGGGAGGGACACAGTGGGGACTCCGAAACACGCCCCATCTTTTAATTAGAAAATGTAGCCACGCACGCTAATTTGAAGGGGGGGAAGAAATAAATCGGAGGTTATGGGTTATCTTGGGGGGGAAGTGGGTTTTTCGAACTGACGAACGCTGTCACAAGAATTGATCAACATTTTCATTGGCCCCGGGCACGCGAGTTTTGCATGCATAAATTAGATTCCATATTCCCTATATAGAAAAGAGCGCCGGCCACTTCACTCTCGTTTGCTTAATTTCCGAACCTGGCAACTTGGCAACGCACTGGACATAAAAACAATCCATTTCGCCCCAACAATAAATAATAATAAACATATACATAGTACCCCTAGTTCACTATTTTATTGGCATTCGCTGCTCAGTCATTCGCTCTGGAGTGTTTTCATTTTCAGCGATAATGCTGACCGTCCATCGAGAGGGTCTGTTCCCAATTTCCCTACTCCTCCCCCTTTTTTCCGAGACATGGCTAATTGCCTGATGGCTCGCACGTCGTCGTATCACCAACTATTTTCCTATATCGTCACTCACCGAGCGATTTTAATGCCCGAAATGCCGAATTTTATTGGAAATTTTCCATGCCCCCGTGGGACAGCGGTTGGCTTTTTTTCGAATTCTATTGAGAGCGAAGAAAACCTCACAGATTTCTCACCACTGCGAATTAATAGAGCACTATGGTATGAGATCAAGTATCGCAGCGGCACTTGTTGCCCGGCTGCCACCTTTAATTGGAGCTTTTAATGGTCGCGGGGTAATTGAAGGCACTATCTAAAGATAATTCAGACCAGATCGTTGGCAAACTATAGTTACACTGGGGGAAAGAGCACAGGCTAATTAAAAGTGGAATTCTTAAATAATTACTATTTAATGTCGGTATAACAAATATATAACAAACATTTTCAAAACCCTAGTTTCAGATTAGTTTTTAAAAAAATAACATTATTTTTTTTTTTAACTGCTATGTGGCATAATTATATTTGTTCCTGCTAAAGGGTGACGATAAGGGATTCCTAAGAATTAGCGTGTTGACTATTGCTTTCAAGAACCTCTTTTTATTTGAGTTTGTTTATTGATCTCAGCAAAGTGTACTAAAGATAGTGGCTCTCATCTGTAAACAGTGTTTAGCATGAATCGGTTACGAAATGAAAGATTATTATTTTATTTGGTTGTCACCAAAAATTAGGACTTTTTGATGACGAAGTGAAACGATAACAGATTCTGCGGTATGAGATCACCGGTTTTTAAAACATATATTTGAAACAGCAACTTAGTCACAATAGATAAGCCAAAGTTTTTTAACATGAGTTTACCACACTATTATTATTTGTGATTTGCCTAACTTGGAAACTCTCCTTCACTTTATTAAATAGTTCAGTGATATTTAGTGTAGTTTATGAGCAGTTCATTATTTCTTTCCGCAAATTAGGGGGAATTCACTACTCCTTTGGGAGTTTACTTATAAGGGGTAGCCTTAGTTAGTCAGTCTGCTTTCGGTCGGTTTATTGATGTGGGTCAACGCGTGTCGCGGCAATCAAATCGTGAGGGATAATAATGTGTATACAGTCCTAGAGCTAACACCTGGGGGAGGTTCTTCTGGAGGTTGGTGTTTTTTTTTTGGGGGATAGTGGTGGGGTGTGCATGTTATTCGCTCTGTTGACTCCCACCAAACTCCCCCTCCCATCCACCATCCACTCCCCCTAATCGACGCTGGTAATGACAGAAATGAGCAAACAATTGGGTTACAATTTGCATGTGAGCAGTGTGTTTGAAGAGGGGTTGGGAATCGGAATTGGGAATACTATTCAAATGGTACTAAAAGTGGGAGTGGACTGATTAATGGGCTTTCCATGTCGCAGATTATGCTCTATAATGTCCGTTACCGAAAGTTTTGAGGAGTCTTTAATTTAATAATAGTTGTGGATAGAAATACTTCTGAAAAAAAATATTTTTCTCCATAATGTAAGTTTTTAAAAGTTTCAGAGAGTCTCCAATAGAATACCACAGTTGGTGCTTAAAGAGGGGGTTTGGGGATTTTGGAGCACTACTCAAATATAACTATTATGCTCTGTAGTTTCAGTTTCTTAGAGAGCTTTAAAAAAAATCCATATGGTACTCCGTTGTTATACAGTTTGTGATCACTTTTGTAGAACCTACTTTTGATGTGGTTTTGGGAAAACTGGGTTACTGGAATTCGCGGTTCCGCGGCGAAAACTTTGGAACTGCGGATCGTCGGGACTCTCGGGATACGGATATGCCGATATTCTTCGCGCTTCTCACTCTCTTCTCGCTTCGCTTTCTCCGCTGTTGTTGACCAGGCGAACGAACTCAAGTGACTAACGAAGCCCGCTGAAATCGGTCGACATTTTACATCCAAAAAGAGAGGGCGCTGCCTGCGTCGCCGTTGACTGCGCTGCTTTAGTGGAGCACCCAGAACTATCGACGGCAGCGACGCCAACTGCGACTGCGACGTCGACGTCGACTGCGGTTGGGAAGTATTCAATTTGTAGTTTATTTGTTGTCGCTTCGCTGCGTCTGCAGTTATTATCTACCATTCCGCCTTGCCCTCTTCGTCGGCACCCCCTTTCACTCCCCCTTTCGGTCCACCCACCCTGTTTGTTGTTCTCTGTTGTGCTCACACATTCCGTAAACATTACACAAACAACTCTCGGTTCAAAGTCAATGCTGCCGCTTCGAGACATGACCAATTTCCACGGAAAACTATGGGGCCTCGGCGAACTGGGGATGCCCTACACATTCCTTTTTTGGGGTTACCTATAATTTGGTGACCCAAACAACACCTAATGGATTTGGGCTTCAATACTCACTTAATGGTGAAACCCCACAGTTTCTACTGCACCCAAAAAAAAATCGATATGAAACGTAGATCGATTTCACATTACTTAAGATCAATTTTAATTTGATATGTGACCAGGTAAATTTGACCTGGTCGAAAAGAGTACTTCATGAAAAAACGATATGGGTTTTGCATGACCTAAAGTTTTAATGGCCATATCGATTTTACGGTAACATGATTTTTTTTGTGTGTGCTTTCCGAACTTGACCGTGGTACCTCCAAATGGTCAGTCGAGGGCAGGCAAATGGGTTGAATGTTGTCCGAATAGATCACATTCCGGTTCAAACGAATCAAGCCAATATCATGCTGTCTACTGCTGTGCTTTCCACGATATCCTTCGTGAACGCATTTTCCTTCATACTCATACTCACCCCATCTCACCGAGACACTTTTCAATGCTTCATTGACAAACAATGAGCAGCTGTCAGGACATAACGATGGTTAATAAGCAATCCTGCACAATTGGTAGCTCGTATTCATTGCTTTTGCGGTACTCCAGCAATACCATCTAGGAAACTCATAGAATCAAGTCTCCTAAAACTAAAACTTGTTCTTTTAACATACACTTCTGTTTCACATAGATTTTTATTATTATTATTATTATTATTTATTTGTTTTGCAATTTCGAATTTCCAAAAAATGGAATAGCAATATTAAACATCAAGGTGTAAAAATTGTTTTGGCCTCTCTCCCTCTTTATCATTTGTCCCTCACTAAATCATTTCTTTGCTCTCTCTCTCAAAAACTTATCACATATAACCAAAATGTCGTAGGGTATTCCACAGTGAGTAGGTGTGACGCCGACGCCGGCGCATACGCAGACGCAGACGTCGGCAGAGCAGCAACAGTCGCGCGAACGAAGCCGGCAACGGGTTGTATACTCAATACTCAATGCGAGTGGCCAAGAGGGAACCCACAACACGTATACGAGTAGTGGGCTGCGAGTGCCGCATTTCGTCATCGCGTGAGATCCCAGAGCTGTAAATATCGGCCAAGTTCCCAGTCGCTGTCGCTTACTTTTCTTACTGGCCCACTTTTCCCAGAGAGCGAGAGAGTATGGAAAAACTAAATAATTCTCTCTATTTGTTTGTTGCCAATAGCATCATTATCGCAGTGTCGCCTTTATCGGTTTTCTCTCTCATTTTCTGTTTTTTATACCCTCTATCATATTTTCATGTTTTGTCTACAGATAATAATAATAATGAAAAAGACTGGTTAGAGATTATAGCACTGTTATGCTGGAAATATACTTTTTTGGAAGTTGATTCCAAAACCGGAAGCCCAACTTTTTCCTTATCGCTGCAACTACAAAAATGGTACCTAAATTCCTTTGGGCGGCGATAAGTCGAAAAAAAGTTTTTAACTTATAAGCAAAAGCACCCAACGAAATCCATCGCCCCTCCAGTACTATTCATAATTTATTGCTTGCTTTCGGAAATAAAAATCTTCACTGGGTGGCATGATGTAACGTTAGCTCTGGATAAATATAGAAAACTCAGCGAGGCAAGAAATTCTAAACTATACATGTGCAATAATCAGACAAGCTCTCACAGGGAGCTAGCTGTAGTTGATTTAGAACTATATGGCTGGTTTATCGGGGGCTTATCAGCCGATGTCTGGCCCAAGCAGTCATCGTGGAGTGGCAACTTTAACCGAACGGTCTCGTGCTGATTACTCGGTTCGACGCATAGTGGATCCCCCTGCGATTCCTCCCCTTATAAATATTTAAGGTGCACTGCGGAGTCCAGAACTTATAGCCGATGAACCGATACGCTGATATACTTCCTACAGCAGACTTATCTTTCCTACTGAAAAACATTCTGTATTTATAATTATTAACTTACCGTTTAAAAATATTTTATCAAATTCTTCCAATCAACCTTTTTTAATTTATTTCTTTCTGTGCAAGAGATAACGCTTGCACTAACTTTCAAATTTGATATGGATTCTTATTGCCTGATAGCACAAAAGCTAGTTACCCAGAAATTAGTTAAGCCAAAATTTAAATCAGCATTTAGGTGCACATTCATTAAGATTATCTTATCAATAAGCAACAAATATTAAGTGAAGAGCTAAGTACATTTTTAGTTGAATTAAAAAAAAAGGAATTAATGTATCAAATTTTATATATAATAAATAATTGAAAATTTCATTAAAAAATACTTGAATGAATAATTCGTTAATCCTTGAAAATTATAAACCGCAAAACATAATAATGGATTAATTAGCCAATAAGTGATTGGTCACCCCCACTGATGTTATGGACGCTATATAAACGCTCGTTGAAGATTGTGATTCTCGGCTATTTGAACTGGGAATCGCGGCGTGACTCAGAAATCCGTCGCCATCGTCAGCGGCGGGAGATGACATAATAATTTGTCAATGTCCTGGGAGGGGGAGGGGGTGGGGGTTTCACATTCCCAACCCCAGCAACAGGATGTGGTGGGAACCGAACTGCGACTGTCATAAACATTTTCCGCCAAGCACATGTCAAATAAAATCTACATACAAAGTGCCCTCAAATGTGTGGGCTGCGTTTTAATTAAGACGGAGGGATGGGGTTTCCTTAAAGAAGGCATTACGCATTAGCGGGTCCAAGGACGAACAAAGAACCACCCACCCCGTCTGCAAATTACCACCCCTAATGATAACCGACCGTCTAGAATGGCGCACAATTAGGCAACATCAATAATAGATGACCCCGCGGGGGTCATTTAGATAGAATCACCGATAGCCGACGATCCAATTCCTCCGAAAATCCCACCAACTTGTCATCGAACCACCTGTCTCGCCCATAAGACACGCCCCCTTGTAACACCACCACCCAACGGGAGTTCCCCAGACAAAACAACCCAAAAACAAACACCACATCAACAATTTGTCGGAAATCGAAAGTTCAACTCGAACTCTTGTTGTGGCCAAAACTATTTTCCCTACACCACAACTTAAAGCCCCATTCGTGTTCGTTTTTCATGTTCATGTCCTGTCAGTCCGGTGACTTTAACCCCCAATCTTTAATTTCATCGCTTGTCGGGATCCTTTTGTTTGCCCGTGTAGTTCGTGTAGCATTTCGGAATTGTTGAATTGCGTGATTTTGCGGTCGCTTCTAATTGAATTTCAAAACTGCAATCAATCGACTTGGACAGTTTAAATGGGGCAGGAATGCACTAATGCCATAAATAAACCAGGACTATTGTAGTTCAACAAAGGCTTGACTAGGTTTCTGGTCAAAACAATGACTCTGCTGATTCCGGCGATAAAAAAAACACACGAAAGGGTTCAAAGGAAAAATATACCCATAAGGGAACAATTCTTAAATTACTATTAATAGCCTATAATTAACTATTATCATTTTACAGGTTTAAACCTGTTAATTTATCTTAATTTTCAAAATAAGTAAGCAAATTTAGAAATATGTGTTTCCTTTTTCCTTAAAACTATTTTGCTTACACTAACAAATTATTTTTAAAACCAATACTAAATACAAAGAGTAAAGTTAAAATCAAAATAAACAATAATTATATAGGAAACTTAAATTTGGCGGTTAAAAAGCTTTAAATATGTAGGGTGCTCCATGTTAAAGCTTTCTGTTCTCCAGAAATTAATCCGTCCCAAATTATTACCACCCCCAATCGCACATGTGATTATTTGAAAGCGTAATGCGTGTAATTTAACAAAATTCTGGAATGCCTATTATTACAGCACATGCAAATGAGACACGCCACAAGATTAACCCCTTTTGACACACGTGCTACTCTTTGAAGAAAAGTTATAATTTTAACCTATTATAACAATCATACGTTATCAGCTTTTTAATTAAGCAGTAGAGCAGAAACCGCATGACATAAAAATCGAATCTTTCATATACGACTTATTTTATGGCTGCTCGTAATCAAAGCATGTGACGAATCCCAGAAGGACAGCACTTTTCTAAAGGATTACAGACCCCAGTGTAAACTCCCCTTAGCGCTGATTAATTACAGGACAACATGGAGTTGGCTTAATTGGAAGTTTGCTTAGTTTTAAATTGTTTAATGTTTATTTCACGTTCTCTAGCTCAAGTAAAAAACTCATCTTCTGCACTACAGAATAGAGGTGATTTCCCAGATGAACCGGCGAACCAGTGCGACTTTCCAACGAGTACCCGCTCTAGACATTCAGGTAGTTGTCGGGGAATTCGAAGGTAACATCGCGACCAGTCAGCTTCTTGTAGACCGAGGTGAAGGTGTCGACCTGAGGGAAGAGGAAAACACATATTAGTAACAAGATCTCAGGGGTTTTGTGTGCATAAAGTAGTGTACAGCTGCCGTGACCTCCTCTGCAGCAGAGAAAACTACAGCGAAGATATCGTACGGAAAGCTGGATTAATTTTCCGCTTATATAGGAAGTCCCGAGGCACCAGGAATACTAAACGGCGCTCGGGAGGCAAATAGGCGGCAAGCAAAGTGCATCGTGTGTTTTAAAGATAATACAGTAAAGTATAGTAAGTAAATATAGCAAACATTTAGTAATGATGTAGTCCTGGCTAATTTAGACGCATCATTATGGAGTGATTAGTTGCGATTTAGTTTGCGTTCTGTTTGACAATCGCTGGACTTTAAAAACGTCCAGCAAATAACACAAGAACGGTACCAAAATCGAGGTATTCCAAAAGACATGTATAGACACAAATGTGGCGCGCATTTAGTAATGCTGAAGCCCTGGAAAGTCGGCTCAACATTATGGAGTGATTAGCTGCCTTTAATTTGCGTTCTGTTTGACAATCGCTGAGCTTGAATAACCGCTTAGCAAATAACACAAGAACGGTGCTTTGTGACAAGAGTTCCTATAGATTTAAGAGTGTAGCAAACATTTAGTAATGAGGAGGTCCTGGTTAAAGTAGACCCATCATTATGGAGTGATTAGTTGCTTTAATATGCGTTCTGTTTGACAATCGCTGGACTATGAAAACGTCCAGCAAATAACACAAGAACGGTGGTTCAGAATCAAACAAGTTCAAATATCTTCATGTGACAAGCATTTAGTAATGCAGAATCCCTAGGCACGGTAGGATAAACATTATGGAGTGATTACCTGCCTGGTTTATGGTCTACGTTCTGTTTGACAAAAGCTGATTTTCAATAAAACAACCAGCTAAGAAAACTAAACGGTCGAACTACCTAAGAGTCCCTATTCCCTAAAATATGTTAATAGTTTGTGCATGTAGCAAGCATTTAGTAATGCAGAATCCCTGATTAATTTAGGATAAACATTATGGAGTGATTAGCTGCCTGGTTTATAGTCTACGTTCTGTTTGACAATCACTGGCTTTGGGTATAATTTCCAGCAAATAACACAAAAACGGTAGATATCTATGACTGGATGGTCCTATAAAAACTTTATCAAATATCTCCAAAACTTTATGTATCACAAGGTATTTCAAGTACGAATGTGGCAAACATTTAGTAATGCAGAAGCCCTGGAAAGTCGGCTCAACATTATGGAGTGATTAGCTGCCTGGTGTTTACTATACGTTCTGTTTGACAATCATTGGTTTTGGGTAAGACAACCAGCGAATAACACAAGAACGGAGTTTCTGACCAAAGTGTGGCCAATATTTGGAGATGCAGGACCGCAATGGCTTCCAATGCCTGCAATAACGAGTAATTGGCCCTGACTGTTCTGCGTCCCCTGGCGAAGATTGGGCTCCATGGCAAGGGAAGCCCAAATATCGAGGGTACGCTTTACAAAACACACAATGCACGATGCTTTCTACTTATAGAGAAGAAGGGTTTTTAGCTCACTTTGTGTTCGATGGTGGTCTGCTGGTTCTTGTCCAGATGCACCTTGACCAGCTGGGAGCCGTCCAGCTTGACGCGGATGCGCTTGCCCACGATCTCGGCGGGGAAGACCAGATCCTCGAGGATGGCGTCGTAGACGGCGGTCAGAGTCCTGGAGCGGGGACGCTTCTGCTTGAGGGGGTTGCGGGCCTTGCGCGTGGGCTTGGGCAGGATCTTGCGCTCGCCAATGACGACGACGTGCTTGCCCGAGAACTTCTTCTCCAGCTCGCGGACCAGGATGATCTGGATCTTCTGGAACACCTTCTGCTGTGGAATGGGCACGTAGATGATGACGGCCTGGGGAGAAGAGGTTTCCGGGGTTATAATACAACTGACGGGGTTGATATCCATGTAGGCCATACCTTCTTGCTGCCGAACTCAATCTCGCGGGCACGGGTGATGTGCAGATCCCGCAGGTAGGGCTTCAGGTCGCTGTTGGCCTCGAGTTCGACCAGCGCCTGGGCAATGGACTTCTCGAAATCATCGGGATCCGCGCCGCCGGGCTTGATAATCTTGGAGCCGATAGCCATCTGGAATGTTCATCACCGGGTTTTAGTTACAAACACAAATGGGCAGGGGCGAAAACCGCTTCTCCACAACGCAGCACAATCACAAATCGCCGGCAATCGGCCTGATGACGCAGGCATTTCACCGGTTTGCGTGGAAAACCGCCACCATGCATGTTTCTCTCAGCCAGTTGTCCCATTATTTAGCTGCACTGCGTTGTGGTTGGCGCGGATTTTGGCCATTTTCGGCGGCGGAAGGAAAAAAAGTACCACCTTTGTCGACTATTTTGACAGGAAAGGAAGTCGGGCCACGCCGTCAATGTGACCGTAGCAAATTCAGCGAGCAATCTGGCTGATGCTGGAAAATATACTAAATGTGCTCGAAATATACCAGAAAAATGTTATATAGGGTATTCTGTAAGCGATTTAATAGCTATAAACTCAACCGGAATAAGTTTAACATTCGGGGTCACAAAATTGTCTATACTGTTGTTTATATTGTGATTAGTTTTAAAATGTGTCGGCCCGTTTATTATGATTAAAACTTTTAAGCCTTTAAAACTATTAGTAAGACAGGAAAACGATTCAACAAATAAACAAATAAGTTGTCATATTGTTAGAAATTAAAAACATATATATTTATTTATTGTATTTAGTAACTGAATAAAAATTAATATATAACCGACATTTTGTTTTAATTTAAATAACAGTATTAATTTATTGCAGAGCTGGTCTGCTTTTGCTTGGAAATAGCTAAATTTACCGCTAGACGCTATATTGCAATACATTTCATTAATGAAAATATTAAATAGCTAAATTGGCAACACGGCTGTTTTGACAGGAAGGTAAGTGAGACCGAAGAAAATTAATAAAATATGCAGTTTAAGTCCGAAAAATATACTATTAATACCAATTTTGCGTTAAAAAAATACCAGAAATTAAAAATGCAAGGTATTCACAAAACTTTAAAATTGTTAAATCGTTGAATTTAGCTAAACGCTTTTCAAAAAGGAATGTTAATTTATTTGTGAGTTTCGAGATTTCGCTATTTGGCCCATAGTGCGCTAACTCCCTGTCAGGTTTAACACATACATAATTTACATAATTTTGAAAATGGTACGTGCTTATTTATTAAGTCTAATTATTATTGGCAACGTTTTGTTGCTCTGTTTCGCCTATAAAAGCTGTGTCCTCGCTAGACTAATTCATCAGTCGCACAGTGCTAATTAGTCTGGAAAATTTATCTTCAACCATAAATATAAATATGAATTACTTTTTTATCTTCATTGTGATTGCCCTCATTTTGGCCATCAGCCACCAAGCACAATCGGATACAGTGTTTCTTAACTTCTTTGAAAAACTGGTGAGTTGTCCCTTTCCAAAAAATATTTTAAATATTATATATTAACGATTTTCTATTTTTACAGGAGGAACTAGCCCACAGAGCCGCAAAAATGGGGATTAAGGTTGTTAAGTCGTCCGCTAATGCTCTACACGGCAAATAGTGTTATAATTAATTAATTTTCAATAAATATATAATTCAAAGTAAATAAATTAAATGAGTTTGTGCTTATTTTAACATTTTTTTTAGATGTTCTGTTTGATTTGTAGGTTTTTGGGAATCCTTCACTTTGGTTAATCACAAAACGGCTTTTGAGATCCCTTGAACAGAGATCTATAATCTTGATCCTCGATAAGCCTTTGGGAAATTTTTCTAAAACCTAAAAAGTTGTATGTAGTTTACTTAATAATATTAAGATAAAACACCTCGTGTCTATATTTCATATTTGTTGACGAAAAGTGATTATACATTTGACTAAATACATACAACATACATTTTCGAGGGTGTCACAGAAATTATTTCCAACTGAAATCCGTTATAGTTCTTACGTACATATGTACATCAATGCAGAAAATTTTTTTTTCAAAAATCGCCGAAACTTTGATTACGTAATATACGGACAGCCTCTTAATTATAACTTTAGCGTTTTTCCATGAAAGAAATATGCGCATGCATAAAACAGACACAAGTCCCTTAAAATATTAAATAAGAAGTAAATATATTTAATTTCTTTGTTGATATTTATTAAGCCAACTTATTATTCGCAACGTTTTTTGGCGTCGTTTTTGGTTATAAAAACGTTTGCCTTTTTAGACTAATTCATCAGTCGCTCAGCTCAGTCCCAACAATTAATTTTTGAAAAACCCAGCAATACAATTATGAATTACCTTTCGGTTTTAATTGTCGTCGCCTTTATTTTGGGCATCAGCCACCAAGCACAATCGGATGATATTGATCAGGACTTAAAAGATAAAGTGGTGAGTTGTCCTCTTTCTAAAAACTATTACGATCGGAAGTAAATATTGTTCTATTTTTTCAGTGGAAAGTACCTGGATGGAAGTACTATCCACATGCGTATCCAACTGGATAATGCTGTTATGAACCACGGAATCAAACGAAAATAATGTTATACTTGAATAAGATATAACTTTCCAAAATATATGTATGGTTCGAAGTAAATAAATAAAATTGACTTTTATTTTAAAGTATTGTTTTGAGATGTTCTGTACGATTTGGAAACCAGGGATTAGTTAAATTTGGCTTTTAATCCTTTTCCAAACTCAAATCCTGATGACGGGTAAGAATCAGCAGAAAACTTATTATGTAATCGGAAATTTAGGAATTTAGTTAGGAACGTTTGTTCATAGGAATGAGTTAAAAACGATTGTTATTCAATTAGTTCAATAGTATAATTATAATTAATAAAGTATTACCAGGAGAAGATAAATTACATCAACAAACTTTTAAGAACAAAGGGCGGAAACTTTGAGGTCATGTTTCACAGAATCCTTGTGTCAAGGAACTTTTTGCAGAACGCTGTTTAATTTGGTAATTCGTAATGAATTCAAATTTATCCCTTTCAGAGAGGTAAATTTAAAAAGCAATAATACGTTTTAAATTAAGAATTTTGTTCTTAAATGTAGACTGGGATTTAAATATCAGTGTCTGCCTTTTAGCTGAAGCTCTCAAAATTGAATTACTTTCAAACCATTTTTTCACAAAATGTTCGTAACTTAATAGATTTTTCTAAACTGACTACAGGTTTCGATATTTGCTAGCTGGCTCACAGTCTGGTGAAGCCTTTGAGACAACACAAATAAGCACATATGTATTTGAAAAAC
The DNA here is from genome assembly GCA_037075205.1 of Drosophila prostipennis. NCBI lineage: Eukaryota > Metazoa > Arthropoda > Insecta > Diptera > Drosophilidae > Drosophila > Drosophila prostipennis. The sequence goes on along the minus strand of JBAMCJ010005418.1, from coordinate 14,403 downwards.
ATAAAGGTTAAACATTATTTAAAATTCAAACGAGCTTTTTGTGCGGTATCTAATAATTATAACATTATGGGGTTTCCATGAAAAAATATGCGTTTGCATACAATTGTTAATATATTATATATTTATTTAGTTTCGTTGTTAGTTCCTATTAAGCCCTACTTATTATTCGCAACGTTTTATGGCTTTGTTTTTGGCTATAAAAACTGTTGCCTTTTTGAACAAAGTCATCAGTCGCTCAGCTCTTATAAGTCCGCACAATTAACATTTGAAAACCCCGCTAAATATAATTATGAGTTTCCTTTCGGTTTTCATCGTCGTCGTCCTCATTTTGGCCATTGTTCATCAAGGACAATCGGAAACTTTTATTATTGATTTTTTTAAAACACTGGTTGGTAGAAAATGCATCTATTTGTAAAAAATATTATAATATAATGTAAACATATTTATATTTTTAAAGGAGGAACTAGCCCACAATGCAGCACAAAAGGCCTTTATGGTTGTTAATCCCATCGGTAATTTAGTTAGATCAACGGTCAACAACTTCCCATTAGGCGCAAATAAAACGAAATAGCACTGACCGACCTCTTCCGCCACACAAACAGTGCACAACATCTGAAAAAATTGTATTGTGTGCCTACCTCAAGCTATAACTTATTATTTCCAATAAATGTATTGTTCGAAGTAAATAAATTTAGTTCTTATTGTATATTGTTGTATATGCTTGTTTGTTGTCCACGTTTGCAAGTTCTTTTAAATGTAAAAACAAGTACAAAAAAGTTCAAACTTGCTCTTACAGTATACAACCCAAAAATATTTTAAAGTGTATTATCGATATTTTTCGAAAGACCTGCTGCGCCTATGGTGTGTGTCCTCGCTATTGTTGCGCTATGTAGCCCACAGGAGGCGCTAGCTCAGATGAAGCATCGAAATCGATAACCATCAATTGAAATTTGGCGCCAAGATACAATGTATTAATCTTCTTTAAAGGTTATAAATTTGGGGATTTTAAAACCGCCGAACCATTTTGCCGTGCATATAGTATTATGGTTTCATTTATAAGTTTCTGTGAAGGAGGCGTTTCAGATTTTAGGTGCCGTTTTCTTTTAAAACCTTTTAAAAATAAAAAAAAAGTTTTAAAAATCCGAAGTTAAATAAAATTTGTATGAAGCGTTTTACTTTTTAAAATGTTTCACCCCGGATTTTGCACCTAAAACTTCAGATTATGTTTTCTGTGTAGGGAAAATTAAGGGAAATTAAGATTAGCAGTTTAATAACTTTTGATTAAAGCCTATAACCAATTATTTTTAAGCACGTTAAAGATTTGCTGTTGAATAAAAGAAAAAATATACACGACTGTCACAGCTTAAATCTGGCCTATTGTTATTGTTTTTCCTAAAACTGATTAAAAATAGGAAAATAAATAATTTTAGTGGAAAAATTCCGAGAAAGTTGACTTCACAACTTGCAGACCTTTTCCCTACGTGTTTTTTAATGGATTGTACCTATTAGTGTTTTATGGTTATTCCACGAATGAAATATGTATGCGTGTGCATAAAATGATTGCAAGTATCTTAAAACTTAAAATAAAGTTTGGATATACATTAGTATCTGTGTTAATTATCAGGCCTGCTTATTACTTGCAACGTTTTTTGTTGGCCTTTTGCCTATAAAAGCTGCTGCTCTTTTAGACTGCGGCATCAGTCGCCCACTTCTCATTAGTCCACAATAACAAACTTTCGGAAAAATCAAAAATATAATTATGAACTACTTTTTGATCTTAACCTTCGTCAGCCTTATTTTGGTCATCAGCTTGGCACAATCGGAGGCTTTTATAATTGGACCACTTCAACAACTGGTTGGTTATCTTCTTTCAATAAGTACATTGTTTTGAAGTAAATATATTTTTATTTTTACAGGAGGAACTCGCGCACAAATTGGCCAAAATAGCATTGGAAATGGCTAAGCCCATCGAAAAATCCATTACCAAGCAATAATAAAAAAATAACTATTGTAATAACTGATCACTTTCCAATAAATGTATTCTTTAAATTAAACAACTAGATAAGCTTTAATTAAATTATACAATTCAATATACAATTTCAAGGTATGAAAGAAATGGAGATCTTTATAATCCTTAAGGGGGAGTACGAGTACGGTCTTTGGCACCAAAAAATCGACTAACTTTGCGATTTTTTCTATAAAAACTGGTTGGATGGATTTGATTCAAACCTTTTGTTATTATTAAGTGTCATTTAAATAACATCCACTAATTTTTATAGCCGATACTATCGGCTAATATATCGGTGGCAAAGCGATTGCTGAAACACACACAGACAAAAATGCGTTTTTTACATAAAAAGTTTGACTTTCGGCTTAAAAAAAAAATATTTAAAGTTAAAAAAAAAACGCTTCCCAGGGGGCGGGTTTTTTTGTGCAGAGAAATATTCGATAAATTTGAAAATGATCGGTTGAGCCGTTTAGAAATGTCGATGAACACGGACTTTCAAAACGTGGTTTCGAGAAAAACGCATTCAAAGTAATAAAATATATCTATTGTACCAATTTAAATAATAAAAAAAAGTCGTTTTTTTTAGCAAGACACAGTTCAAGGCGATTGTGGGCGTTGCCCTCGGCTGAAACAAACTTCCGCTGCGTAAGAATCCCCAGGAATATGTGTGGGTAATCCCAACTTTCTAGCTTTTGTGGTTTCCGAGATCTCAGCGTTCATCCGGACGGACAGACGGACATTGCTAGATCGACTCGAATAGTGATCCTGATCAAGAATATATTTACTTTATAGGGTCGGAAACACTTCCTTCTCCCTGTTACATACTTTTCCTCGAATACAATATACCCTTTTACCAGTGGCGGATCTAGGATTTTGTTGTGGGGGGTGATATCAGAACAATTTTTTCGTTGCATACTCTTAGAATATCAAAATTCCTTTCATTTTTCACCCGAGTGGGGGGTGATATATCACCCATATCACCCCCCGTGGATCCGCACATGCCTTTTAGTCTACGAGGAACGGGTATAAAAATTAAAGATCTGTTGCAGTCAGTCCCGGTATCTCCTTGACAAATTTTATAGACATTGTTGTCATTGAGATCAAATATTTTATTTTAAATTCGTACGTGATTTTTAAACAGTTTTTTTTTATTATCGTTTTGTGGTTATTCCAGGAAAAAAATATGCTCATGCATAAAGTGGTGGAAAGTTCCATGAAATGTAAAAACAAAAAAAAATACATTAAATAATTTTAAAGTTTCCTTATTAATATTTATTAAGCATTCATATTTCATGTATTTTTGCCTTTAAAAGCTGTTGTCTTTTCAGACTAAATCATCAGTCTCACCGAGCTCATTAGTCCGCCAAGTTAACTTTTGTAAAATCCACCAATATAACTATGAATTACTTTTCGATCTTCTTCGTCGTGGCCCTTTTTTTGACCATCAGTCAAATGTCGGAGGGTAAAATTATTCCACATGTCAAAGACGTTCTTGGAAAAATAAATGCAGTGGTTTGTTGTCCCATTACAAAAATTCTGTGCTATGAACTAAACATACTTGTATTTTTACAGAAGCAAATAGGACAAGGTATCAAGGATACTGTGAAAGACATTGTTATTAAGCCAATCCTGAATCCCAATCACGCATAACAACCGGTTGCTAACTTCGTAACTTATTCCTTTCCTTTGTATTGTTCAAAATTAATAAATAAATTGTAAACTCCGCTCTTATTTGACCATTTTCCATGGATTTCGAAATTAGGGAATACTATTTTTGTTTACTCACAAAATGAGTTTCCAGACTCCCTGGACATACAACTGGTTTTTGGGCTAGGATCAGCAGAATACAATGTCATCTTTAAACCATTAAAAAATGTTATGCAAACATTTATTGTGAGTTTTTTACTTACCTAAAAAAATGTTTCTTAAAATAAATAAAACCATTTGTGCTATTTGGATGAAATATTTAAGAGGAAATTCGTTTGGGATTTTTAAACAGCTTATATTATTCTAATTGTCGTTTTGTTATTCCAGAAAAAAATATGCTTGTGCATGAAATGTTTGCAAATCCCTTAAATTGTAAAAACAATTTTTTATGCATTTTTTCCCATAAAAGCTTTTGCCTTTTTAGACTGAATTATCAGTCGAACGGTGCTCATTAGTCCGAGAAATACTCGCTAAATATAAGTATGAATTACTTTTCGATCTTTTTTGTCTTCGCCCTCATTTTGGCCATCAGCCATCAGGGACAATCGAGTTCCGAAATTAATGGAAAAATACCAACATTGGTTTGTTGTGCCTTTAGAATAAATTACTTCTTTATGAAGCAAAACCATTTTTATTTTTGCAGGACGAAATAAGAAAATTATTGCTAGAAGCGGAGAAAAATGCCAATGCCACGCTCGGATGAAAACAGGGATCTACTTGAAAAACTTATTTCTTTTGAAAACTCAATTGTTTGAAGTAAATAAATGGAAAAAACATTAAACTTTTTTGGTGTTCTTTTTACTTGACGTTATATACCTCTTTTCATATTTCAATATTTATTAAATTTTCAACTTCTTTTCACTATTTCACTAATTTATTTAACCACCTAAAATTTCCACCAGGAACGTGAATTGTGACATTTGTAATTTAATTAGGTCACAGACTTTAATATCTGTTGTATTCAGTTCCGGTACACGTGCCCCTTAACAAATTTGTAGTTATTGTCGTTTCATGACGTTTCTCCTTAAAAATATGTCTATGAATATAATGGCGCAAGTCATCAAATATGTAGAATCACGTATTTTTTCTTGAATGGTTAATAACTTTCCTTTAACATAATAACAAATGCCTGTTCTCTTTAAAAAGGCAGCACATTTACACTCTGGGATCAGTGCCACAATTCTGCCCACTTTTTATTACAATTTCAACTTATATTCGACTTGTTTTTATTAAGAATCATATAATGAACGTCTATTGGATCTTTGCTTTAACCACCATTATTTTGGTCATGGGAAAATCGAAAGCTAAGCTACTTTATCACTTCTTAGAAAAAATTGTTGGTTTTACTTTGAGCTTATTTTCTTACATTTTTGCTTTTGTTAAAAATTAAAAATTTCTACAGGACACCGACACTCTGGATCTAAAAAGCCACGAAAGCGCACTTGCTGGAAAGGCCATGGATGCATTGGTCCACCACACATAAAGGAATGTCGTAAAATGTACCACAAATGTTCAAAACTTAAAATTTTATTAATTAAAGTAAAAAAATTGCTACATATTGGGGATTAAAAATTACCTAAAATCAGACACGGACGCTACACAGTGGGGTAACAGAGGCCAAAAGTGCGAATCAAATCAACCAAGCATGATACGATGCCCAAAAAATTTTTTTTAAACAAGTTTAAATCACTTATAAAAAAAAAACGGATTTACTAAACAAATATTTTTTTTAGTATTTAAAATTAATTTTTAATTTTAGTAAAATAGACGAAAACTATGTTATTCTGTTATTTTCGAGTGTCCCAATGCATTTGCAGTAAATTTGTTTTATATTATTATTTTAGTTAATTGTTAATATCTTAAATAGTAAATAAAAACATTTCTTATGTTGTTATTTAGGCGCAAAAAAAGTTTTTTGACCAAAAATGTTGGATTTTTTTTTGTGTATGTTTTTTTCATAATACTTTATTAACACTAAAATTATTAAACAGTCTTAACAATCTGTGTAGTGGTTTTCTCCTTGTGTAAATCCGATATAGAGGTTGTTATTGGATCAGAACTTATGAGTAGCCTTTTAAAAACGTCTTCGTTTTGTTTTTCTCGACTGATTTTTCGAGAAAATTGCTCCAGATATCTTTAAAAATCCTTGTTTTTTGCTTCTTGCGCCTCTTCTGAAAGTTGGCCAATGGGAAGCAAAGCGTGCTAAAAAATTTATGCAAGATGGGAGGCATATAATACCATGGGTATTTCTCTACAAAAAGATAAGCTGTCTGATGTGCAAACAAACGCCATATTTTTTTATCGAACAATTTTATTGAAAATCGAATAACAATTCTCACGATTTGGGCTGACTGTTAACCCTAAAGGCCCTTTTCCATTTTATCCAATTGTTTTATATGCATTTAGAGCCAAATTTGATTCGGATTGGTCAATTAATTCACCCACAAAAGCTAAAAGAGTAAGCGCACCTTTTTGGCTTACAAATGTGAAGATATCTCCATAACTATAAACGATAGAGGTAAAGGAACAAAAGATTCCAACTCTGCTGCCTAAAAGTTAGTAAAAGTGTATTTTACTTCCTTATAATATGCCCAGGAAAGGCAAACTTACTAATAAAACCGTTTCTGGAAAATTTTTAATTTTTGAGGTTAGGTTACTGTTATTAACTTTTCTCAAAAAAAGCACAAAACAGCACCTCTATTTTTGCACATTTGAAAGCTTATATATCAGAGAAATTTTCAGTAAAATATGAAAACGGCGAAACCCGGCTCTTCCGAGAAATCTTTAAAGATTTCTCAGAATCAGCTTAAATTTAAGGTGTATAAAAAATATTTATTAAAAATATAATATATGAATTCTAAATTTTTGTTTTTAAATGAAAAATTGATAACATTTAAAAGAAAACAATGGCATTTCCAGTTTTTTGGTACATTAAAGATGGTTAGTTTAATATTTTATTAAAAATGAAGAAAAAGTAAAATTTGGATAGTCTTGATGAAATGTGAATCAAAGTGTAACTTTGAGAAAGGATAACTCTGGTCTGATAAAACTAAATGCGATTGCAGTTTTAGATTATGAAAGGTCATTCAATGTACCATAAACTGCCATCATTACTTTTAGAGATTTTTGAGATTTGATTTTAACATTAATTCGCAAAATCGGCCTCTGTTACCCCACTGTGCGCTATCGTAACTAAATCATTGACCTTTCAATCTTTTGTTTTCTCTTCTAATAATTATTTGGCATGTACATTGGTTGCTTCTAGTAAAATATAGTAGGTACATATTTCTAAATTTGTTCGTGCTAAATGTAAAAAGTTTTAATTTATCACAGTTGTCTAGTCATTAAGTTTTAGAAATATGACTTCAGTATAATTTTTAAAATATGGTTGTAATTCCCCTAAAATGCAAATAAATATTTTTTTTTACTGATTAAAATCATTAAAATTTAAAAAAATAAATAAAACAATTTATATAAAATTGTTTTTAAGGTTTTACTGATTCACAAATAGTATTTTTCTTCAGTTTTAATATATACATTTTTATATATTCAATCTGAATCCAACTGGCTTGTGTACTTTTTCGCCAAGCAAAAATTCCCCTTGGAAACCTTATCGGCAGCGCTTTTCAGAAGTCGGTTTGCCTATAAAAGCCGACACCTTCTGAAACCCAGTCATCAGTCACTCCAATCTCTCTCAGCAGCATCAGCTACTTTCGCCTTCTTCAGATCGAGGAATAATCAAGTAATTTCGCCATGAACTTCTACAAGATCTTCGTTTTCGTCGCCCTCATCTTGGCCATCAGTTTGGGTCAATCGGAGGCCGGCTGGCTAAAGAAAATTGGCAAGAAAATTGTAAGTTGTCTCCTTGGAATTATTTTAACCTGAAACTAATTAATAAATATTTCTGCAGGAACGCGTTGGCCAACACACCCGAGATGCCACAATCCAGGGTCTGGGAATCGCTCAACAGGCTGCTAATGTTGCAGCTACTGCCAGAGGATGAAGAAAACCAACAACTTACTTTACTTGCTCATATATATCATATATGATACTTAATTTATTTTCAATTAAATGTATTCTTCTATGTAAATAAAAAATTCATTATAACAATATAAATAGAATATTTATTTATTTATTTACTCTTAAATCTTTTTTTATTAACCATTGGTGATAAATAACGCAATTCAAAACAATGTTTTACAAGACGAAGTTATCAAAGTCATGCAATATGCCACTGACGATATCATTCAAATTCAAATCAGGGATATATATTGTGTAAAATTAATACATTAATTATTATAAAAAGTTATTATTATTTTACACAATTAAAGACCATTCCTTTTCAGCAACAATGCCAAAGTTACAGAGGTTTCTAAGAGCCGTCTAAGACTATTACCCCTTTAGTTTTTAATTTTTAATTAATGTTTAATTTTAAATTTTTACTTGATAAAGTAAAATTAAAAAAAGTTCAATATCCACGAAATTGTGGATCTGGGCTAGGAAGGGTTTTTTTGCTATTGGGCCGCAAAAAGTACCTAAAAATCGAAAATTTGGAACTTTGACCACGGATTTCTCAAAACTGTGACGTGATGGAAAGTTTCTAAGTTTTCTACAGCGAAAATCCTTTCAGGTTTTGCAGCGTTTAGTCGTGGGCTATTTTTTTGTCGACCTGTGTTATTTATTAGATTTATTTTAAATATACTTGAGCATTGTAAAAAAAACTGTCCTCTATTTATTTTTTTAGTCTGGAGGTTTTACCAATCCATAGCTTTTAAAAGTCCATAAATGTTTGGATTTTTCAGTAAGGGGTTTACATCTTTTGAAAAAAAAAATTAGATTAAAATATTAAAATCCCCGATTGAGGCCCAGATGTCCATACTGATTTGAAACGGAATGGTTCCCTCGGTGTACTTTTTCTGCGCAAAAATCCCCGTGCATGCCTTATCTGTCATTCAAGCTGTCCGTTCGCCTATAAAAGCTCTCGCCTTTTCTATCACAGCCATCAGTTGCTTACAACTCACTGCAATATCAACATCTTCATAACTCTCCTCCACCAAGGAATAATCCAGTAGATCTCACCATGAACTTCAACAAGATCTTCGTTTTCGTCGCCCTCATTCTGGCCATCAGCTTGGGACAATCGGAAGCTGGCTGGCTGAAGAAAATCGGAAAGAAACTTGTAAGTACTTATTACATCCTATAATATCTTTAATTGGATACTAAATTTGTAAATAATTTTTATAGGAGCGCGTTGGCCAGCACACCCGAGATGCGACAATCCAGGGTCTGGGAATCGCTCAACAGGCCGCCAATGTAGCAGCAACTGCCCGAGGTTAACCACAATGATTAACTGTCGCTGTTAAATTTATACTAAAATTCTTATTTATTCTATGCTTCTAAGAAAATAAAATATCGGAAAAATTAGCCTTTCTTGTCTTTAAATAATTTTTAAAGCCAATACTTTCAGATTTAAATTTGCATATTATTCTTTTACTTAAAAATATATATAAAATACAGATATAAAAAATAAATATATAAACAAATCACAGCGGTTTCAAAATAATTTAACAAATGCTCTTACAAATCCCCAATTCTCTTAAAAATCTTATCAGCTTTACTTTGAGTTAGCATGCCGAAATAAATAAAAAATTCTAAAACGAAAACATTTGAATTGGTTGAGCAGAGACAAAATTCTCTCCCCAAAAAATGTGGTTTCTCTTGCCTCCTTTTCAAATGGGAAAATCCACGATTATGCCTTATCTGTAGATGTAAACGCCTGTTTGCCTATAAAAAGACTTGTCTTCCCATTTAAATTAGCAGTCGTATTTTGCTCAGTCTAAGAACTGAATTAAAAACTAAAATGAACTTCAAAACTATGTACGTTTTGGCCATCCTCATTCTGGCTATTACGTTGGGATACTCGGAGGCTGGCTGGACACAGAGTCTGGGAAAAACTTTTGTAAGATTTGAATACTTTGAATAATCTATTTTGGTTTTAACTAAAACTTCTTTCTGCAGAAGGACGTTGGTTTATATACTCTAAATGTAACCATGCAGGTAGCTGAAGTCGGCGTAAAAGCCGCCAATGTCGCAATTACCGCCAAGGGTTTATAATAAACTAAACTATATTTTAAAAATTGAATAAACAATTTGTAAATACTATTTCTTAAATTTTTTAATATATATAGTAACGGAAAACACCAAATATTTTGGTTTGGCATTTGGATATTCAGAGTAATATATAATTATTTTTTAAAATTTGCTTCCGTATATTTTTATTAATTATCCTTAAAAAATTATTTAACATTTGAAGGAAATATTTGGCATCTAAAACGAAATAAACCTTCATTTTTAAGGCAAACTTTTACATTTTTCCCTGAGTTGATCGACAGTAGTAATTCATTTATTTTTTTTTAAATTATGGGACACCCAAAAATAAATCCCTATAGCCAAACCATGTCAATCAAAATATAAAAAGCCCCCAAATCCGACTTCGGGTTTGCAGTTCAGTTGCTCAGGGTGATTTCGATCGGCTTGAATTCCTCCGGTGTACTTTTTCCGCAATAAAAATCCCCTTTTAGACCTTATCAGTCGGCGACTTTTAAAATGATTCGCCTATAAAAGCGCTCGGCTTTCCAGTTGCAATCATCAGTCGCTCAGCTCTCACTGCATCAGCAATATCAGAAGGATAAGCTACTTTTGTCTTACCTGAAATTAAATCACCATGAACTTCAACAAGATCTTCCTTTTCGTCGCCCTCATCTTGGCCATCAGCTTGGGACAATCGGAAGCTGGCTGGCTGAAGAAAATCGGAAAGAAACTGGTAAGTACTGCATCCCATAATATTTTTATTTGGATATTCAATTTTAATCTATTTTTTATAGGAGCGCGTTGGCCAACACACCCGAGATGCCACAATCCAGGGTCTGGGAATCGCTCAACAGGCCGCCAATGTAGCAGCAACTGCCCGAGGTTAACTACGATGATAAACTACACTACTATTTAAATATAAAATTCCTATTTATTGTTTTGACCTAAGTAAATAAATCAAGAGTAAAATAAATATATAGTCTTTCCTAAAACCCCCTACTAAAATGTAATATTTGTCGGCGCTTAAAAATAAAAAGATAGCCAAAACAATTAAAACTATAAAAGTATTTATAGGAAATAATTTAAACAAAGGCTACAGTGCTAATTTTATAATTCAAAAAATTACTTTTTAGCTTACTTCTCTCTCTTACATAAAAACCGTTTCTTGTCAACCTTATCAGCATCACTTGAAGCTTGAATGCTTCTGGTATCAGCATACGAAAATAAACGTATATTTTGGGCACAAACAAAATTGATTTAGTTTGGCTGGCGACCTTTCGCCAAACAAATTTGATGCCTCTTGTCAACGTTTTTTTCAATTGGGAAAATCCAAGATTTTTCTTATCTGTGGTTTTTAGACTGTCCGGTTGCCTATAAAAGCCTAGCGTTTTCATTCAATTTTTACAGTCGTTTAGTACTTGGCTTTAGCTAAGCAATAAAATAATATAAAAAAAAATGAACATTATAAGGATCTTATTTTTCGTCGTCCTTATAATGGGCTTATACTTGGGTCAATCTGAGGCTAATTTTTTTCAGACAGTTAGAGAAAAAACTAAAAGCTTGGGTCAAGGTGGTGTTAATATATTGCACGACGTGAAAGAAAAAACCGTAAGTTATCTTTCTTCTAAGTGTATTTAGAGAACTTAATATAGATTCCTTTCCACAGGAGGACACATTTCGATACATTAAAAACGCAACCCTTCAGGTTATTGAAGTCGGACAGAAAGCCGCCGATGTCGCAGCTACTGCCAGAGGTCAAAAAGGTTAACTTCAAAATCGTTTGATTAATGCAGAAATTATGCAACAAAAAATCCAAGCCAATACTAAATTAAATTTGTTAGTTAAACTACAAAAAATTACTTTTGGTGTTACGTTTATTTTCGTTGTGGATATTTAGCTTAAGAAAAATGGCTTAATTGATATTTGAATGGTAAATAACTATTTGAGTCAACCTAATTCTTACAAAAATATGAAAATCCCCCAAATCCGATTTAGATTCTGTTCAGTTCAGTTCCCCAAAGTGATAGCGATCGGATTGGATTCCCTCTCGTGTACTTTTTCCACAATAAAAATCCCCTTTAGGTCTTATCAGGAACTGATTTTCCTATATAAGCTCTTGCCATTCCTGGTGCAATCATCAGTCGCTCAGTTCTCACTGCAACAGCAATATCAAAAATTAAAAAAACACACCATGAACTTCAATAAGGTATTCGTCTTCGTCGCCCTCATCCTGGCAATCAGCTTGGGACAGTCGGAGGCTGGCTGGCTGAAGAAAATTGGCAAGAAACTCGTAAGTACTTCACTTTTGAATATTTTTATTTCAATACTTATGCCGATGCTTATCCTCAGGAACGAGTTGGCCAGCACACTCGGGATGCCACAATCCAGGGACTGGGAATCGCCCAACAGGCGGCCAATGTTGCTGCCACCGCGAGAGGATAAAACATGAATCCTTCACACTTTTACTTAGATCTTATTTATTTATTTAAAAATTACCATGTTCTATACTTCAAAAAGCTATTTCATTCAGTAAAAAAGTTTCCAAATATATTTTTTCTAGCTTACTTAATAATATTCCTAAAATTTGATTAAAGATATTTTCGTTTTTCATTTATCAGTGCATCTTATAAGCTATAGATGTGGGTAAGCAGATCGACGGCAGAGGCATAAATTATTTTTTTTTAAATCCAAAAACCTACTTAAGTAAGCCAACAAAAAATATTTTTAACTTATTAAAAAATAAAATTAAATTTGGGTGTTCCAACAAAACTATGATATATATATTTGTACCAAATAAGAACAATAGGAATTAGCTTGGAATTTCCCAGATTTTGTTATTCTATTTTTAGAACGGCGTCGCGTGTTCTGAGTGAGATAAGCATGCAATGATTTACCAAAATGGGCTGAATACAAAATACATAGGTCAAGAATAAAGAATCACATGAAAACGTTATCACCGTTTGGTTTGTTTGTATTAAAAAAGTTGTATACGCATTTATTTGTTTGGTTTTATTTTGTATAGATGTTTAATTATAGGCTTTACTTGACACTGACATACAAAATACATTTTGGTTTATTTAAATTTAAATATAATTTTAATTTAAAAGTCTAAATGGCGGGTTAATTATTTGCACGATATCAACCTCGAGCGGTGGCTGCCACATTGGCAGCTTGTTGAGCGATTCCGATGACCTGAATGGTGGCATCCCGAGTGTGCTGTCCAATGCGTTCCTATAAAAATAACTAAATTAATATTTCATTCTAGTAGATTTGATAAAAAGTCCTTACAATTCTCTTTCCCAGCTTTCTAAGCCAGCCAGCCTTTGAATTTCCCAAACTGATTGCCAGGATGAGGGCCACGAAGACGAAGATCTTGCTGAAGTTCATGATGAGATTGCTGGATTAATACCGGATTGAAAGAAAGATGATGCTGTTGCAGTGAGAACTGAGAGTCTGATGAATAGAAATCGAAGAGATTGATCTTATATAGCGAAGACAAGAGATGCTGCTACTGCACAGACGGGGATTTTTTTACTGGGACAAAAGTTCTCAAGATGGACCCAGATCGCAACGACCAATAGTATATATCTCTCTGGAAAAGTATTTAAGAATTTGTGATCGATTATGAATTGTGTTGCAGTATTAATAAACGGATTTACAAACGATTACACTTTAAAAATATTCTCAAAATATTTTATTTTATAATTTATTGTTATTTATATAAGCCGACACATGTGTGGTTTTTAAATTTTAATTTTTAAGTTTTAAATATTTAATAAAAGCACATAAAATCACATTAGTTTTGCACATAAGTTTTGGAAATGGTCCGTTAATATATATCACCATCAAATATAAATTATTTTACACGTCTGCTCCTTGGTACGCGGATTTTAATACTAAGTCTAATTCGGTAGGTGTCTGTATATCTAAGACCAATTTTCAACGTCTGTTTTGCAAGTAGTTTTAAATTTGAAGGTGTTTTTTTAATATATGTAACATTTTTAACTGTTGGTGCTATTTTAATTTGTTCTTTATTGTAACAGTCAGCGTTTTTTAATCGTTTTAATAGTTATGGTACATTGTAAATGACATAAAATGTTTATGTATAAAATTTAAACATTTGTAATTTTTCTTAAACTTAATAATTTTTAATTTTTGTATTTAATTTATGCAGTATGTATTTTATATTTTTTATATTTTTATATTGTCATAGAAAAAGAGTACTTCCCCATTTATTTGTTTCCAAAAGACAAGCCTCCCATTTTTATTACTTTTCATGCATCTTTTCCCAGAAAAAATCCCCTTTGGCACCTTATCGGAATCTGTTGATGGTGAAGCTGTCTTGATTTTTTTGCTATGAAATTTCCATATTTGAAGCCCGCTTATCAGTTCATAGCACAATGCAGTAGGCTTATCAGCGGGTTCAATAACTTGCAATTTTTTTAAAGCATTAATAATATAAATTCTAGAAATAATAATATAAGCCTTTAGAACATCTATGTTTTTGAACCCTTAAATTTAAGTAAGTACCATAAAACCTCCTTTCGCTAAATTTCAATGAAATGTTATATAAGTATGTTCTTGGAATGAAGTCGAAA